>VWPW01019553.1:25903-48421 GCA_013389825.1 Crypturellus undulatus | reverse complement strand
CGGCACCGGCCGTCGGGGCGGCCCCGCGCTCGCAGGGCGCTCGGCCGCCGGGGACCCGCGCAGGGAGCCGCGGGGAAACCCGAGCTCTGGGCTATTAGGTCTCTACGGGGGTGGATGCTGTGGGGTGCAGGGAGACGTCCTGCGTGTGATTGTCCCCCCTGAGGAGCACCTCAGGTATAGGGGGTCAGCGGTGCTCTGAGTTGGGGGGTGTTACCACCCCGGGGGGGACTGAGCTGTGAGGTGCAGGGGGCTGGGATGGACTTGGGTGTGGGTGTCACTTCCAGGGGGTGTCCCAGGCTGTGGGATCTCTTTGCATCCGCCTTGCGCCCTCCTCTATATGAGCCCGCCCCCCATGCCCATGGTTTGGTTTAGTGCCATGTGGAGTCGCTTTGTGCACCCCCTTGCACCCAGCCCCACACAGCTGCAGCTGGGGAGGGAGCCCAAGGGCAGAGGTGCCCCTGCCTCCAGTGTCCCCACTGTCCCCCTGCCCTGGGTGCTGCAGCTACACCGTTGGGGTGGCACAGGGGGCTTGGGCCAGCACGGGTTCAACCCCTGCCGTGGTATCAAGCTGATGCTAACAACAGGAACCAGCTGGGCCAGGGGGTCCAGGCAGAACCCTTTCCCCAGATGCCACCACCGGTGTACCCTGGCTCCCTGTCATGCGGGGTTGGAGGCAACAGCATGTCTGCCTGTGACTTTCAAGCCACTGCAGTGGCCCCAAAGCTGGACACTGATGCCAAAACTGTCTGTGGGGCACAAGCCTATGGGCTGGGGGGCAGGAGGAAGGGGGGAGACCCACTGAGGGGCTGCGAGAGGAGCAAAGGACCAGGAGGCACCTTGAAGTGAGCGCCGGCTGTGGGGCAAGGAGCCCTGGGCACCCCCAGCACTTCCAGGGCTGCCGTGGGGCTGGGATTGAGTGAGGCTGCAGCGCCTGCCCGGTGGGAGGCGGGGGCTGCGGTGGGCAGCTGCCCCTGCTTGGGGGCCGCCGGGGGTTGCAGTGGGGCCGCGGCAGGGGCAACGTGCCCGCCGGGCTGCGCGGCCGCCGCACGCCGCATTCCTTGCATTCCCGGCCGGCCCGCGGCCCCACGGGGCTGCTGCACGCTCCCCTGCCGGCCCCGCGGCCAGCGCCTGCCCCATGGCTTGTGGCCACATCCGTGCCGTGGGGCAGGGTGACATTGCTGGGTGCAGTGTCGCGGAGCTGCGACGGTGGCCAGGCCAGCACATCCACAGGCCGCCAGGGCCGTGGCACACATCCCTGCGATGAGCGACGTGCCTTCCCCGCATGGGGTCGTGGAGCTCGGCTTGCGCAGCCGGCACAACCTGAGCTCCCGGGATTGGGTTGCCGTCTATAAATACCCCGGAGGGTTTGCGACTCCGAGCAGCAGAGCCCAAGGACACGGCTGGCGCGGGAGCAGATGTAACTAAATGGGGAGTGCACTTGGAGTGGGGATGGTCTGGGGCAGCTTCCCCACGGGCAGTAGTGCTGGGCGCTCCAGACCTGCGGGATGCCACCCTGGGGGACCGCTGGGGACCCTGGCACGGGAGGGTAGGGCAGGGGACACCTCTGGGCTGACACATCCGCCTCCCCGGACGGGTCGTGCTGCATGCACGGGGATGAAGTTATGCCAAGGCAGTGGGGAGCCCACCGGGGAGCGCAAGGGGCTGCTGCGCTGTGCGGGGCCGGGCTCTGCTGCGGCGCCGGGCTCTGCTGCGGGGCCGGGCTCTGCTCGGGATGCAGGACTGTGCCAGGCTGGGCAGGGAGCGTTTGCGAGCGAATGCCAGCAGAGGGGGCCCGGGGACCGTCGCCCGCGCGGGATGTCGCACAGCCGGAGCCAGCGAGGGGTTGGGAAGGGGATGGGGGCTCTTCCCTGCGGAAGATCTCTCCCCAGAACAGTCCGTTGTTGCCAGTCTGGAACAACCCGGGAGATACAGTGTGGACTCCGCAGCCGGCAGCCTGCGGGTGACACGGGAGACCCCAGGCAGATCCTGAGAGGTGTGGGGCGCTTTAGGCACTGGGTAACCAAATGTCACTTTCCTCTCCCACAGGCCCTGCAGTATTGCACTTATTGCCTGCACTTGGATCTGGCTTGGATCTGAGAAATTTTCCCTAGAAAACTCATTTTTAAGGATTCGAGCTGAAAGCCACTGCCAAAGCCTTGCCCTGGATCCGTATCCCTGCAGGAGCCATCCCCATGGATTGGGTCTGCTCGGGGGTCCGAGGCCGTCACGCACCAGCACAGGGCTGAGCCGGCACCCGGCTGTGGTGCTCCCTGCCCGCCCGCACGTGCCCTGGTGGTTCTTGCCTTACTGGGCAAAGGTGGCAAAAAGGAGCCCAAAGTCCCCAGAGCTCGTGATTGTTTAATCAGTAAAAAATGTCCCCCAGGAAGGAGCAGAGGCTGCCAGTGGGTGTGCGCCAGCCGTAGCCACCTCCGTGCAGAGGCAGACCAGGAAGGTGTCAGCCCCCGAGGCGGCTGTGAAGAGCGCTGCAGGCACCAGGAGCGACATGCGTCTGCACCACCAGCTCCTGCGCCATGTAGAGGAGCTGCATGGGACACAGGACATGGGAGACATGTAGTGCACCTGGTCACCAGGAGGTCTAGTGCTCTGGTGTAGCCCTGGGAAAGCACGTGGTGGCTTGGGCAGGCACTGGCTCTCTTGCTGCAGCCACGTTGTGGGCTGGGATTCCTAAAAATGGGTTTGGCAATGGGAGGATTTGGGGTGGGAAGGAGGCAGGAGCCACACGCAGGGCCTGGCCTCTGCCCCGCCAAAACGCTCAAGGGGGAGAGCTCCTCAGGAGGGCACCTCACTCCAGAACATCTCCAGAAGGTCTTGTCCTCCAGCACCTGCAGCCATATGACCACCTGCAATCTCGGAACAGCTTCTGGGAGCTCAACAGCTCCCCACATGCCCTGTGTCCTCCGCTGCTGGCACGTTGGCCCTGCGGGTGGAGGAGATGGAGGTGAGCGTGGAGCCATGCCAGGTGCTAGGCTGTGCAGGAGCAGCGGGCCGGCAGCGTGAGATAATGCACAGGGATGTTGTGGTGCACGTGGGGCGACCTCTGCGTTTATGGGCTTCCCGTGCTCTTGTTGTCAGGGTAACCCGAAGGACTCTGTGTTTGCCTTTGGATTTTATGTGCCAACAACGGAAAACACGGAGCAGAGGTGAATATTTTAAAGGAAAAAGCATGGATAATGTGACAGCTGTGTTGTTCACAGAATCACATAATGGTTGAGGTTGGAAGGGACCTCTAGAGATCATCCAGTTCCTGGGCAGCCTGTTCCAGGGCTCTGTCACCCTCACAGGAAAGAAGTTCTTCCTCACATGGAGGTAGAACTTCCTGTGTTTCAATTTACACCCATTACCCCTTGTCCTGTCACTGGCCACCAACAAGAAGAGTTTGGCACCATCCTCCCTACATTCTCCGCTCAGGTACTTGTACGTGTTGATCAGATCCCTTCTCAGTCTTCTTTTCTCCAGGCTAAAAAGGCCCATCTCTCTTAGTCTTTCCTCATGAGATAGATGCTCCAGTCCTTTAATCATCTTTGTCGCTCTAGGCTGGACCCTTTCTAGAAGTTCCACATCCTCAGGGCAGGTTCAGGGCAGGTCCATGCAGCAAGGACAGAGACACAGTGTGTCCATCAGGAAACATGTTCCCTGACAGTCACCAGCTGCCAGTGCCTCTCCATGTCCCATCACCTAGCGAGACTCACACATGTTGATGGAGTCACTGAGGGATGGTGTCTGGAAGGGACAGCCGCAGCTCAGTCTAAGCTCCCAAAGCAGGGCCAGCCTCCAGCAGGTTGCTCAGGATCTGGCCTCACTGAGGGCTGAAGGTCTTCAAGGATGGAGGTTCTCTCTCTAGGTCCTACTCTACGGTTTGACCACCCTCACGAAGAAATGGTAGAATCACAGAATCATTATGGCTGGAAAAGAACTTTGAGATCATCAAATCCAACCATAAACCCATCACCACCATGCCTGCGAAACCATGTCCTCAAGTGCTTCATCTACACATTTCTTGAATGCAACCAGGGACGGTGATTCCACCACTTCCATGGGCAACCTGTTGCAATGATTTACTACTCTTTTTGTGTAGAATTTTTTCCTAATACCTGACCTGAACTTCCCCTGGAGCAACTTGAGGTCATTTCCTCTTATCCTATTAGTAGTTATTTTGAAGAAGAGCTCGACACCTACCTCACTAAAACCTTCTTTCAGGTATCTCCTAATATTCAATAACTGGCAGCTTCGAGTGGGTTGGGATGGCAGGGCCACGAGGCCCATGGAGGGTCAGTGTCACCAACCAACGGAGCATGTGAGATCTTGGACAGAGCAGAGTCCCTGTCCTGGACCAGGCTGCTGTATCCCAGGCTGCTTGATACATCTTCCTGCAAGGACATTGCTCCTGAGGTTCCTCCCGAATGCTGGGGATGGCCATGGAGAGCGAGATGCCAGAATCTGGCAGGAGAAGGCCACTTGTGTCCCCACTCATCTCACGGCCGCACACTGGGGCCGCTCTCCCCTTGGCCCCAGTCCTGAGGGGCGTGCGGCCCTTTCTTGGACAGCGCAGCTCCTGCGTGGCCCAGGAATGATCTCCCAAGGTTATTTCTGACTCACAGGACAGGAAACATTCAGGGGTTTAAGCCGGGATGAATAATGTGCTCATTTCCTTGCGCCGACTACAAAGCACCTGCTCCAGGGGATTTATGGAGTGCCGCTCTCTCGCACTCGCGGCACTGCTGCCCGCCCGGATGTTTTTATTTTCCCAGGATGGCCCATAAGTGCCAAGGCCTGTTTTCCTAAACACCCCTCGCCCTCCTGTCACGTTTCCCTCGAGAGGAGGCCGAGCGGAGCCGCCAGCAGCTGCGCGTGCCTGGAGGTGCTGGTTGAGGGGCCAGCACCCGTCACGCTGAGGATGCAGGTCCCTGCAGGCACCCGACCAGCGGGATGCGCGGGGGGCTGCAACCTGCTGGCACCGGGGTTCGGTGCAGGGAGGGCTGCTCTGTGGGGCTGCTCTGTGTGGGAAGAGGCCAGGGCTTCCCCGTGCTGCCTGCATGAGCCAAGCGGTGGGCTACTTGTGCCATGGGCAGGAGGGGCTGCTGGCCTTGGGGCTGCCAGGCTGGAGGACGAGGTGCCTTCAGGATGTTCCTCATGTCCCGTCTGCTCTATCTCCTGGCCAAAGCAACAGACCTCATCTCTTCATAGCTGGTGTCTTTTTCAAAGGCCGCCCTGCTCCTCTTCCCTCTTGTCCATCTGAACCCTTGCAGCCCCCTTCTTGTGCTGGAAGGACCAGCATGGGCTGCTGATTGGGGCTCTGCCCCCGTGGTTTGCACGCTCTTTGCAGCTGTCCCCAGACATGACCGTGCGGACGTTGGGCCAAGCACAGGGAGGAGGACACAGGCCCAGATGCCACCAGCCCATCTCCATCCTGGTGCATTTACCCAGTGCTTGGGGTCCTGGTGCTGCAGCTTGTCCCTGCTGCAGGGTGCATCTGTCCCCTCCTCTCATGGCCACGGACACTCCCGGGGTTGCAGAGAGTCCATCCTCCAACTCTGTGCAGTGGTGTTGCCCCTGCCCTTGCCCTTCCACTGCCACACACACCCTGCAGAGCTGAGGGCAGTACTGGCATCAGGTTGAGAAGCCAGCTCGGCCTGGTGATAAGTTGGGTTTATTCCCCCTCCTTTTTTTTTTTTTTTTTTTTTTTTTTTTTTTTGTTTAGAGAGAAAATAAAAGTGCTTGTGGGGAGCAGGAGCCAAGCTCTCCAGTGCCTAAAACATCAATCACAGCACTTCCTCGGATTTATGGTGTTTGCTTTCACAATGCCAGCCGAGATCCTGTTTGCTTCCTGCTCTGCAGCTGCAGCCTCAGCTGAAGGCTCTGGAGATTCAGGTTTTATAACCCTCCTGGATCCTGCCGATGGCAACTTGTCCATCATGTTTATTACCCGCGTGCCTCCCGCGGGGCCACGCTGGGCCCTCGGCACCCCAACTGCTGCTGCTGCAGACGTGGAGCTGGCGGTGGCGGCTCCTCCGTGGTGCCCGAGCCCGCGCGGCAGCGGCTGCGATGCCACCTCGTGCATCCTGCGGGTGCTTGCGCTTGGCCTCCTGGGCACTGCATCTCCGGCCTCTGCTTTCCAAGCTCCAGGCTGGACTGAACGCTCCGGTGACTGCAGGGACATGGTGCTGGGGCCAGGCAGGCGCTCGGCAGCTCCCAGGATGGAGCAGGATGTGCGCGGCTGGCAAGGTGCTACCCGACCGCTCCACACAGCCCTGCTAGCATCGTTGGATGCTCCAGCTGCCCCCTTCATCCTTGCTCTGGATGGAAGATGGCATCCTTGCCCTCCCTTATCAGCACATTCCCCATTTTCTTGCCCTCCGCATTTACATAGCTAAATGCTTCAATGAAATGCCCATAGGCTTCAACCAGGATATTAACCTTAACCCTCTCATTAGGAAACTGCAAAGGTTGAGCTACAGAAATCCCAGGAATGTTTTCCCATGTCCCCGTCACAGCAGACGCAGTGGCCTTCCTTGGGGCCTGGGTCTCCGCTCTGAGGATTTCAAGAACCAGGGCAAATGACCTCTAGATTAATTTTTTTTCAGGATTTTCTCTATTCGATGATGAAATGGTGGTGGGTTATTTCCTTGCTATGGCACCAGAGCTCTCTTTGCATGCACGCAATAAGAATATTCCTGTACTGCCCTGATGATGGACACTCTCAACAGCCTTGTGCAGTAACAACTCTGTAACAAAGGGCGAAACTCTTCATTGTTGATACACTCAACCATTCCCACCTGCAGTCCTTTGGTCGGTAGGTTATTCATAGCTATCATGAGCTTCTCCTCTTTATTATGGTCAGCCTCTTCCAAGTGATGTTTTACTTGCTGCCCTCTGCTTCTCCATTTTTTTCCTTTACCTTAATAGCTGTGTTTGGGAATACACACTTCAAGCAAAGTCACGCTCTTACAGGAGATCTCTGTGCATCCGGCAAACTGGGTTTAGAGGGTACCCTGTGTGGGGAGCTCAGCAGCATCCAGCCCCACGGAAGTGCCTATCTCTACACTTCCAGTCTCAGTATCCCATCCAAGACAATATTCCAGACACAACGATATCGCTACCCAGGTGACATCCCATCCCCTGCAATCTGGCCCTAACAATCTCGCACTTGCACATAGCCCTCTTCTCCGAGTCGGCCGATGTCCGAGCCCTCAACACGCATCACGACCGCGATCCGCTGGCTGGGACCTGCCTTGAAATCAGGTGGTGGATCCAAAACGGATAAAAGGAAATATTTTTTCACTCCCTAATTAATTAGGCTGCCACAGGAAAACATCCCAGCCAAAATTTAGCAGGATTCAAGGAGGCATTGGACATTTATGCGGATAACAAAAATATCCAGCTATAATAGCGAGTGCCAACACAAATTCTGGAAGGGATATTGAGCCTCACGCGTCAGGGTGTAAACCTATCCCAAACTTTCAGAAAGTAGGAAGATTAACGTAGGGGCGGATGACTACATGCGCTACTGCTACTGCAAGAGCATCCCTGGCCGAACAGCGCTCGGACCATCCCCGGGGTCCTGTTTCCTGCTGCTGGCAGCCTCTTGTGAAGAGGGCTGCAAATTTCTCTTGGTAGTTCAACACTCACCTCAAAGGCGCCCAGGGATGCGTGGCCATGGCTCCTTGCCTCCTGGCCCCTTGCAACACTCCTGTCCTGTTTCTGTGGCCACTCTGGCCATTGACTGAAAATTTTATCCCTTTGCTGCGGAAGGGGCCAGTCTGGGAAAGGGATTTCCTTAGGGGTGGTGACAGGATGGTGACAGTGCTGTGTCCTCCAGCACTCTGGGGTCTTCTCATGGCTTTCCAGCCAAGTTCCTTGTTTCCTTCTCTAGTCAGTGGTCCAAACCTACATTTGCTCCCTGGTTTCTTACCTGCCTGTTGCATCCTGCACATCTTGCCTTGCCCATGGCTTTTGCAGGATTTAGTCCCCGACAGGGACAGCTCAGCTCCAGCTGCGCTCGCCCGCTGCCATGTTCACAGGCTGGGCTGCAAGACCCTGGGGGCTTGGTAGCCTTGTGAGGTCCTTCCTCACCCATCCCATGACACGAGCATCACCGTGTAGCCCACTCTCTTCCTCAGAAACCGGCCATCGTCCTGGTGCAGGGCTGCAAGCCTGGCCTGGCCAAGGTGGCCAAACCATCCCGGCAGGGGGGACCCATCGGCTCCGCTTGGAGGTCTGAAGAAGGGCAAACTTGTGCTGGGTGCTCCTCACCCCTCATGGCAGGCCCACCAAGGCTGTGCTGCTGTATCCCGTGATGGCTGGATGTGCTGGTGGCCACCAGCCCCAGCGAGGCTGCGTGGCTCCCTGACGCACATGTCCTGCTGGCACAGGGCAGGTTGAAGTGTGACTGCATGGGGATACGGAGGGATAGTTTTCTTGCTCTTGCACCAGGCAACACGGCTACAGCTGGGCTGGAGCATCCAACGTGGTGCCTTGCCCAGCACATCACTCAAGTCCCTGCAAGGCGAGATGCTCCTAAGATCTCTGCTGTTTTCATGGATTAGAGAGGGCTCAGTGTGACCAAGAGGGGAGTCCAGGGCTCTGCTCCTGGTTCTGTGCCAAGGGCTCCAGCGCGTGCAGCTGCTGCGCCTGCGACCCTGCCGAGGGCAACCCCGCTGGGGTCCCTTGGATCTCCCCTTGCCACAGAGCCTTGCGCCCACAGGGGCTTCCAACTGGAGACATTTCTGGAGGGCATGAATCAGCTTTTCACAGCTTGTTAAAAATCTTGATCCTACCTCTTGTTTTCATGCCTTTCAAATCAGGAAATGAGTTTTACAACTTTTCCAGTGGGGCACAGCTGGTGGCCAGGGTCGTAAAGCTGAACTTTATAAATATCGCTTCTTGGGATCAGGGGAAGAGCATTAAAAAGGCAGAGAGAGAAAGAGAGAGAGAGAGAGAGAGGGGAAAGGAGCAAAGGGAAGAGAGAAGGAAGGCAATCTCAGCAGGACAGTGAAGAAGCCCAGCTCCTCAATGGCCATGGCCACGAGAGCGCAGAAGACGGCGTGCGTCTTGGGCAGGCTTTGCCTGCTGCTCTCCCTGCTCCTCCAGCTGCCAGGCTCCCAGGCCAAATGCTACTTCCAGGCTAAGGGTAAGTAAGTGGCCTAGGGTGAGCTGGGAACACGGGACGCTGAGACGAGGCTCTGGGTTTCCCCTGGTTCTCGGGGCAGTGGGGCCGTCTTTTGCAGCACTACGGGCCGTGCTGCACTTGGGAGCATGCGCAAGGCTGGCGATGGCTGGAAGGAGCAGTCTATAAACTGCAGAACAGCTCCCCAGGGCTCTGGCTGAGAAACTGCTCTTTGGGCCATGGAGAGCTCCTGGCAGGAGCCCGGCCAGGGCCATGCATGCAGGACCGGTGGCAAAGGGTGAGGGCTGCCCGTATTGCTGGTGCCGCCTCCTTCCAGGGCTGCAGGGTGCTTGATAGGGCATGGCATTGCCCCAAGAGTCACCTGCCATGGGCCCAAGTCCCAGGGCCACAAGGGCAGTGGGGAAAGAATAGGATACAGCCAGGGCAGATGCATGGGAACATCTCTCTCAGCAGCAACCCCGGCTTCCCACCCCTGCAGGAGCGCAGGGAGCCGGGCTGTGGAGGAGGATGGAGAGGACCCCGAGTGTTCTCGGCCCCACTGAGCAGATGGGATGTTGCGATGCCATCGCGTCCCCGCTTTGTGGCAGAGGGCTGCCGAGGAGGCCTCCGCTCCCCCAGGCACTGGCTTATTGCCATTGTTTGCTTTCCAGCTGCCTGCGAGTACGAGGGGAAGCAGTTCTCACTGGGCGAGTCGTGGCTGAGCACCAACTGCCTGCTGTGCACCTGCCTGCACCCCGTCGGCGTGGGCTGCTGCGAGACGTGAGTGAGCGGCGCGGGCAGCACCACGGGGCAGGGGGCTGCAGATGCAGCCGGCAAAGTCGCAGCCTCTGGGAGAGGCAGCTGCAGAAGGTGGAGGTTGTCCCTGGGGCGCTGAGAGCGGTGGGGTGACCGTGATCCCCACGTTGCCATGTGGGGAGCCAGGAACGGCACGGGGCACCCAGCGCAGCAAGGGCAGGTGGGCTCTGGGCCGTGAGACAGGAGATGCTGACGTTGCTGACGTCGCTGTGTCCTCTCCGCAGCACCCAGCACCCCATCGACTTCCCTGACTGGTGTGAGGCTCACTATGACTCGCAGACCTGCCAGATCTCCGTGGTGCAGAAGGCCAACCCCAGCCTGCCCTGCGTGAAGGGCCTGGAGCATGAGTGGGGCCCGGCGGGCACCGCCGAGCCGCTGAGCAACAAGGTGCTGGACGCGGGGCTGGGCAGATAGAGGCCCCCGCGCCGGCAGCACGGGCCTCCGCAGTGCAGCGCGCGCCTCCTGCATGCGCCTCACCTGCCCCATCCCCTAGAGACGGCACCGCGGCCTCCTGCGAGGGAAACCACTATCCACTCTACTGAGCTGACATTTACACCCTAGTACTGCCCTGGTACGGCTTTGCTTTTGCTTCCAGCTTCCAGAACCGAAGCGGGCCCCGTTCCCAGGAGCTGGCATGCCCAGGAGGCCCTGCATAAACCTGCGCTCCTCGCTTCCCATCCGGGCCATGCACCTTGCCAGGGCACGCACGTCCCCAGCGGGGCTGCGAGGCCCAAGGCCCTGTGTGCAGGACCTGTGTGCCCTGGCCAGTCCCTCTCTGCCCTGGGGTACAAGAGGCAAAACCCTCCTCTAGAACCACTAACACGTCCCACAGCCCCCGGCCCTGCACGCCAGCCCGGGGCAAAATTGCAACGGAGCCAGCCCCAGGCAGGCAGCAGTGCATGGGGGAAAACCACTATAAAGTGTCCCCAGTCTCCCCTGGGCAGCCTGTCCCATTCCCCGGGAGCCGGGAGCAGGACGGGGGAGCCGGGGTGCCCCGCTCGTGTTTGGGGAGCTGAAGCGACCTGTGTGCGCCACGGTGGAGCCAACAGTCCCTGGCCCGCCCTGCTGTGCCGTGCCCATGTTGTGCAGAGCCTTGTGTAGATGTTTCTGTTCTTGCAATAAATGTATTCAACAAACAGGAGGCGTCCGGTGTTGTCTCCTTGGTCTAACCCACCTGCAGCCAGGGCTCATGCCTGCCTTGCTGTAACCTCCAGCAGAACAAGCGGCTCCTGCTTGTGCTGGGGCCCCCAAGCTCAGGACAGGGCTGAGCCAAAGAGCACATTCCTGATGGTCCTTGTCACCTGCAGCCGCAGTAGTCCCAGGTGCAGTGCGCAGCACCAGCTTCCCATCGCCCAAGAGGCTGCCAGAGGCTGGCAGAGATGTACCCCCTCCAGACCCCACACACACAGCCAGGGGCACAGTGACACTCTGCACCTCCCTCCCCTGCGGCAGGTGGACCAGGGCTGGGATAAAGGCACTTTGCAAGATGGAGTTTGCACGTTCAGATATTTATTAGATTACAATGCAAAGAGGAAAACTCTTCAAAAGGTTTGGTGGAAACGCAGAGCAGGCTGTTGAGCAGGGAGACCTAAACTCAAGCCCAGCTCCAGGAATGCACAGCACCCATTTTTGCTCCTGCTCTGCAAGGACCCTGAGACCTGCAGGATGCCTTAGTGACCGAGAGGGAGCCCAGACCTCTGCACTTCTCAGTTTTGGATGAACACCACGCTCAGCTGCACAGTGCCAAAGCGCTTGGCTACATCCCAAACATCAGCACACGCTGGCAGGGCTGGCCAGCCCTTGCCTGGGCTGGGGTGATAGGGGTGCTGACCGAGCTTCCGAGACGGCCCTTCCACGGTGTAGGACATGTGCACCAGGGCAGAGCCCCCGTGGTGAGCAGTGTCCCACCCGATCAGGTGGCCAGCATGGGTCACCTGAAAATGAGAACCCTGCTTGTGGGGTCCTGCAGCAGAGACACAGCCTTCACAGAGGGCTGCTCCGAGGCTGCACCAGAAGAGCTCCGCTCTCCTTTCCTTGGGCTGGGCCGTTCTCTCTTGGAAGGCCCTCAAGGGCTAAAGGCACGTGGGGCTGTTCCCTGGCAGATCTTTCCGCGAATGCTGGGGCTCGGTGATGCCGCAGGTGAGAAGGGGAGTTGGCGTGTAGCTCCCAGCTGCCGGGCTGTGGCTCGGGCACCGTAGTGAGCGGCCAGTTCCTCTGCCCCGGGCAGGCAGAGCTGCCTGGCGCCCTCCGCAGCAGGAACACACCGAAGCGCCGCTGCCCAAAGTCCTGCTGTCATCTGCACTCGCCTGCAGCGCCGCAGGCTCCTACCAGCTCTGCCCGCCCTTAGATGCTGATGGAGTTGGTGCTGGAGAACTGAGACACGTAGGAGGCCAGGATGGGGTTGGTGGGAAGGACTTTGATGGGCAAGTCCCAGCTGAAAGTGTCCACTTGGATCTGCTCCACGCCTGTCCAGGTGACAGCCTCCGACTGGCTCCCACGCACCACGCAAGTCCCTGTCAATTCCCTGGAGGTCACAAACTCAAAGTGCAGCCTCCACTTCAGGGACACTGTGGGCAAGAGCAGGGTCAGCAGCCAACACCACCAGGCACAGGGACAGCAAGTGGGTCAGCACTTGGCAGGGGGGCAAGCTAATACACCCGCTCGCAGAGGCCCCGCTTCCTCCCACGCCACACAGCCCTGCAGAGGGTTTGCAGTGACCAGGCAGGGCTGCCCATAGCACCAGGGGACATCGCCGCCCTGCTGTAAGCCGAGCAGGGGCAGCTCCCGTTGCGCGGTGTCCACTCACCAATGTTGGTGGCAAAGCCCGGCGTGGAGCTCAGTGGCACGGGCAGGCTGAAGCTGCTCTGCGCCGTGTGCAGGCAGGCCTCCTGATGGCGGGCGTGCGTGCTGTACGAGACCGGCTGCCCCCGGCGCCGCTGGAACTCCTCCTGGATGCTCTCCTCCGTCTGCAGGCTCACCGAGTACTGCAGGGCAAAGTGCAGGGTGCTCGCACGGACATCGCTTGCAGCCTGCGGGTCTCCTGTCTCCAGGGTGGGTGCCACCTTCCCCACCTCACAACCCAAAAGGAGCTCAGGTGGATCCCACCGAGGCCGCACTGGACACCCCAGGGAAGCTTAGTGCCCTCGAGCACAAGTTCCCTCTCCCATCCCTGAAACCATGGCTCTGTCTCTGCCAGCACCGACCTGCAGACAGGGGATGTCGCCTTCCGAGAAGTTAAATGTCCCGATGACGTCCTCTCCGATCTTGTACACCGTCTTAAAGATGCAGAAGGTCCCCATCTTCCCGTGAGTGTTGCTGATGTTATACAGGTCTGTGCAGAGAGCAAAGGGAAACAGGTTGCAGCCCAGCGATTGCTCCATGCAGCAACCTGGGGGCACTTCAGAGCCCACCGACAGGAGTCCCTGGGAATGCAGGGCAGGTCCCTGCAGGGAGAGGAGCCTGCAGGGAACAAAAGGAAACCACACAGTGTGTGATATGTCAGGTAAGAGGCTCTGTGTGGCTGTGAGAGGCAGACCCTGAGCCTGGCAAGGAGGAGGTTAGGGGAAGCCAATCTGAGCAGGTCCTCATGGAGCTGCTCCGCAGCACCAGTTAGAACTCTGTTTTACTAGCATGAGATTTTGGCAGATGGCACTGACAAGGACAGGCCTGCGGGCACTGCCTGCCTCAGGCACAGGCTAGGAGAGCAGGATCAAGCAAGGAGAATGACCTACGCAAGCTGCGCCGGGAGGTGGCCACCATGAGCAGTTCTGTTGCCAGGTCCGCGAGGCGAGAGTCTTTCTTTAGGCCCTCCTCCTCCTCCAGAAAGGGGTTCGAGGGAGCAACGGCTTCATCCTGCGGGAACTGGTAATCCTTGAGCCCTAGGGAGAAGGTAGGAGCATCAGCGGGGCAGGGCACGGTGCAGGTAGGCCTGTGCCGAGTGGGGATAGTGCTGTGGCCTTACCGTGCAGGACAAGGACACGGAAGGGCACGCGCAGGAGCTTGATGGGGGAGTTGACCCGCTGGCAGCCGATGGTCAGCTTGTACACGTACTTCACCGACTGTCCCCGGAAGGAAGGGGGGCCGTCTACAGGCAGCGTCTCGCAGTAGGAATCTGCAAGGAGCGCAGAAGGGATTGCTTTCAAGGCCACGCTGGAGTTCTGGGAGCTGCGGCAGTTGGGAAGAGCCCGGAGCTGAGCAGGGAGCAGGGCGATCCAGACAGCTCCTCTTCTCCTCTGCAGGCCGAGCACACGCCCTGCTGCACCACCCTGCGTCACACATGCCGCCTTCGGCTTCTGCATGGCAACCACATGCACCAGCCTTGCCTCAAGAAAACGTGGAAGACGCAAAACTCAGGAACACAAACACAGGAGGATTCAACTTACTCATCACAAGCTCAACCTGAATTTGCCTCTGCCTGCTTCCTTTGCATGCCAATGTGGGTGTAAGTAGCCAAAAATAATTAACAACCCCCAGAGTCGCTTACGGAGCATCCCCCTTAATAGATGGGCTCTGAATAGGCCTGTGACCTCCAAGACATGGGCCTCCTGCTTTGCACAGCGCTCAGTCCTCTCAAAGCCCGTTATCCACTGCATGAATCCCAGCACGGTGTGAGCCCTTCCGCAGCCTTCCCAAACTGCGTAACAGCAACGATGCAAACAGCGGGTGGAAAGTCTCCGTCTCCCTCCGGCTTGCCCATCGTGACGCAGATACCCCCCGCCAGAGGAAAGGCAGCATCCTGCTGCTGAACCGCAGATCCTGCCCCAAATCTGGCACATCCTAAACTTTGAGGCTTAGATTAAAAGATAGGGTTACGTTTAAATATAACTTCCAGATTTAAAAAGCAGGTTTCAAAGGAAAAACAACCTAAACCAAGGGTAGTGCCTAGAGCTCTAGGGCCAGTCTCCCACACCCAGAAGGGCACGGGAGTCCTGCGGGAATGAGGCAGGGGTGCAGCTAAAGCCGAGACCTGCCCTCACAGGGATTTCACACGGCATTTCACAGGAAGGGGCAGGCGAGCTGTAGCAGACTGCAGCGCACAGGGACGTCTCCAAGCCCAGGCAGACACCCCTGCTCGCTACCTGGCACAAAAGGGTCGAGACTCGGGAAAAGCCAGCATCAATGCTGGGCCCACGAGGAAAAGCATCCCCGGTGCTCCAGGTGCCTTCCCTGCTCATCTTGCTGCAGCCCCGGCCTGTGCCTGGGGACAGACTTCACTTCCTCCTCTCTCTGTGATAGAGCAAATAGTTAAAGGTGTCACCAAACTGGAGGGGAGGCAAAAACAAAAAGCCACAGAAGTTACTTGAGGGCTAGAGAAAATGCCTATTGATGGCAAATTTAAAGAGCGTGGTCTGGGTAACGTGTCCAAATGATGAGAGGTGAGTCAACTTCAAAATATAGGTAGGATAGCAAGGGAAAATATGAAAGATTTAGCTTGTAGGCAATTGAAAATGAGGTTTTTATCAAAAAGCAGCTTCACACAACCTAAGCTAAACGTGCCAGCTCTGAGTATATTTTAATAACAGTACTTCACTGTAGCAAAATTAAGATTTCTTGGTATTTTTTTCCGCCTTTCCGAACTATGCAGCAGAAGTCAAAACTTCTGAAAAACAGGAAATGAAGAATTAAGATACACACCCACACAGCCTTAATTCTGCCTCCACAGAGCTGGCAGGAACCCCCAGGAATGATCGGTGAGTGAGTGCCAGAGGCAGCCCGAACGGCATCCAGGAGCGCATGCAGCCTGGCAGAGCTGGGCCTGCAGCATCAGGGACCAGGCTTGGCCCCCACGGAGCTCTGTGTTAAGCGGAGGAAGGAATCGTGAGTACCTGGGGTCACCTCGTTGCTGCAACGAGCTGCCCGCATGAGCAGAGCGCAGCAGGAGGGCAGCAGGGGTAGGCGCTAGAAAGCTGTGCCCCTCGTGGCAGCATCGCACCAGTGCATCCAAGCGGTGCCCGCATTGCACAACCAAGGGGAAGGGTGTTAACAGGTCGGCAAGCGCCTCCGGGTGTAGCTGGCACCATGTCTCTGCCCAGGGGCTGTGCCAAAGTGCGAGGTAGCCGCGGGCCACTCGCATTTAGCATGACCGCGCACCACACGCTGCATCCCCCCGAGGGACACGCCAGGGCTAGCTTAGCTGCAAGCTGAAGAGCTATGGTCAGTGCATAAGGAAATCCACTGCAACCACCTGAGCGCTGGAGCCAGGAAAAGCTGTGGACAACAAAAAGCTCTCCCAGGCCCTTCTGAGCCTGCTGGAAGCACTGCAGGGAAAGGGGTTCCCCTGCTCCTGGAGAACACATGCTCCAGGCAAACACTTGCCAGCAGCAAGGAGCGCAGGAGGATCTCGGTGAGACTCGGGGCACTGGAGATTTCTGCCTCCTTCTCCCAGGCACGGGCACCTGCAGGAACATGAGGCCTCTGGCCCTCCTATGGCATGGCCAGCTTCCTGCTCAGTAGGGAACAGGAGGTAAATGACCACGTGCTGGATAATCGAGGTCGCTGTTTATGACACCCACCCAGCTTGTGTTCCTGGACAGCACGGCCCCAGCCCACTGATGGCCTGATCAAGACACATCCATTCACTCTGTCTACTGCTTTGTCCAGTCAGGCCCAGGGGCCTAAAACGGCAGCAGGTCACAGCCTCAGAAACAGCACGTTACAGTTTGCGTCTCCTTGGTCCTGTCTGCAGCTCTGCTCTCACCTCCCCAGAGGTGATCACTCCAGCAGAGCCCCTTCCTCCACCAGTATCTCTGCTCCTGGGCTCCAAGACTGGAGGAACATCTATCACTCAGGCATGGCACGCACTGAGGGCAAGCTGAGAGCCTGTCCGTGCACAGAGCCTGTGATGCTGAATGTTAAGCCACTGCAGGACCAATGGTTGCTGAAATGGAAAGGAGGTCTGCTGAGAAAAGATGGGCTCAGTCACACTTCTGGTTCTCTGTGAAACCATGAAAATTCAGCTAAAGAACAAATGGGAAAGGAGTAGTGAAGGAGTAGCTGGAAGGGGACCCAACGGAAGAACATAGCTGAAGGGTTCTGAAGGGATGGAGAGCTCCAAGCTGGAGAAGATCAGAAGTACTTGCTTTTGTGGCAAAAAAAGTCAGGAAAAAACAGGACAGGCAAGACTGTGATTTGAAGGACAGCCATAACTTTCAGAAGAAGCATGGACCTTCGGAGGATGCCCTTAAATTCCAAGAATACTCCAGTGCAGCTGAAGAAGAAAAAGGCAAGGAAAAGCAGGTGAGTGTTTCTGTTCTTTCAGCTGCAGTCAGAGGTACTTCAAGAGTGTTTCATGCCTTGCAGCTAAACAACAGACCTGTGGCAAAGGACACGGGCCAGAGGGTAGAACCGAGGGACACTTTGCAGTATGTAGCCCTGGTGCGCTGGAGAACAAACTCTGGGCAGGGAGCAGTTCCTTGGCATTCACACTCCCACCAAGGAACCTGGCCTTCTGTGAGCACCAGGTCCCACTTGCAGCACCTGGGTTTGCAAAGCTGGTGTGAGAGCAGGACTCCCAAGAGGTGAACACTCTGAGCAGAGGAAGAGAAGACAGGACTCACAGGACTTTGACTCGCCAGCATCCAGTCACAAGTCACAGAAGAGAATCTTCGGTGGAGTGGACAGGATACACTGACCCCGCTCTCCTAGAAGAGAAGAAAAACATGTGAGCACTGCAGAGCCTCCGGGTCATGCGGAGGGGACACACTCTGTCCAGGACCCTGCACGTTACCCTCACTAGAAGGAACGGGAAGGAGAAGGGATTGACAAGCAAATACCTCATTCCCCAGGCAGATCGTAAGACATTCCCAGAACAGCTCAACAACTGACAACCCTCATGCGCTCCCAGCCTTTGCGTTTTGTTCCAACCCTCACATTTTGCTCCAACCCTCACATTTCACTGCAACCCTCGCGTTTCGCTCCAACCCTCATGTTTTGCTCCAACTCTCGCATTTTGCTCCAACCCTCACATTTCACTGCAACCCTTATGTTTCCCCCTAGCTCTGGCGTTTCGCTCCAGGCCTGGTGTTTCGCTCCAACCCTCGCGTTTCCCTCCAGCCCTTGCGTTTCCCTCCAGCCCTCGTGTTTTGCCCCAGCTCAGCATCACTTTGATCTCAGCGCCAAGGCCCTTCAAGAGCCATGCAACAAGGAAATGCACACAGAAAGCAACAGAGACCTCCCTTTTATGCCTGCGTGCTGCCCTCGGACACACGCTCCGCTCAGCTGACTCCTGCTCACGGTGCCCCCTCTTCCCGGGGCCGCGGGAGTAGCACTCACCTCTGTTGGGGACGAAGACGGTCTCGTTCTCGGCCTGCACGTCGGGCTTGCCGCCATCCGAGGGGGGAAGCGCTACGCGGCTCTCGCTTGCGTGGAACTGGCAGTGGATCTGGGCGCTGGCCCACGCCAGCATCTCGCTGGGAGCAAAGAAGAACAACATTCGTGTCTATGCTTTAACCTGGATTAAAACAAGCAAGAACCCAGAGAGCAGCAGCTCCTCCTGGAAGAGGGTCTCACTATGCATGCTGGTCGCTGAAGCCACATGCAAAGCCTCGCTCTGAGCAGGTCCTCAGGGCAAGCCTGGCCTGGGTTGTGCACCTGAGGCCACTTCTGCCTCAGCTGCGTGACAGTCACCAACCTGAGGCTTCACTCAAGGGCTCAACCCACAGTCCCTTGCTTAGCACTGTCAGTCAAAGCCACAGCACATTGGGCACGGCACAAACGCTGAGGAAATACCCCTGCCTCGCACAAGGCCAAAGACGGGGAGCAACACAGGTCAGCAGCCCCTTCCACTGAGAGTTCCCACAAGGCAATGTGGCCCGTGCTGAGTCCCGCAGGGATCTGCCACTAAAGATACTGAGGAGAAGAGTCCTGAGACCCAGCCCAAGGCTCTCCTCGCTTGGTGCCCTCCTCATCAACAAACTGGCCACGGACACGCACCACTGTGAGGAAAGCTCTAGCTGTCCCACGTGGGCCGTGCCGGGCAGGAGACTTTTAGCCATCACAAATGAGAAGCGATACGAGCAGCAGGGCTCCAACCTCTGCCTCTGGAGAGGAGGTGGCACCATGGAGATGCCTCTGATACCAATCAAAGCAGCAGGCGCCTGTCACCAACAGCGATCCCAGAGGTCACCCTTCCTGCTCTGGGTTTTGGCTCTTGGCATCTCTCCCCCAGCCCCCTCTGCTCCTCACCCCACAGGCATGAGGTTCTTCTGTTTGAGACACCGCAGGACTCTGCAGTCTCCATGCCCACGGTATTCCTTATTTCACCCGAGGAGGAAGCACTGGGAGGAATTCACTAGAGGCTGTAGGGAAGGCAAAGGTGTCATTTTGCTGCCTTCCTGTTCAGTCACAAGAATTGATTTGTGCCCAACGTGAAAAACAGTCTTGCATCTCTGACTTCGTTATAGCCCCGGCTGTCCCGCGGGGTATTTCCCATGGCATCATTCAACATCTTTCAGTTCCCAAACCCTTATCTATCTCTATTTTAATAGCTACACTGCCAATCAGGCAGTGTCTGGTTCCTCTGGTGTTATTTAGCATCACCATCTCATCAGTCTGCTGCGTTCCTTTTAGCTGATCAGTTGGGCACTATCTGATCATTTGCCTATTCTGGCTGCCAACGCGTTGCCAACACGTTGGCAGCCAGAACCCCGTTACTACTAACTCCGTTACTACTAACTCTGCATGCCGTAATTCTGTATCTTCAAAGTGTGGCTATTTCATAGGAGGGTTAAAAGGTCTTCATAAAACTTCCGATATATGAAAACACACAAATGCTCTTAAGAGACAGATTTTTAGTAATTTTATATAACCTTAACATGGTTACAGTACCTTCAAATACAAGATTCTTGTCTGTTCAAACACAGTGAATCTTGTCTTGATTTATTTTCAGTACCGCACAACAAAAATACCCCAGAATTCTTCTATTTTTTAACAAGACACACAAACAAAATTTGCATGTGTCTTTCTGCCAGCAGACCTTGCTCCTTCAGCAGGCAGGATCCTGCCTGAGTGCTGAGGACATCTCTCCCTTCTCCCACTTTTCCTTACAATTCCTGCAGCCTGCAACAGCCCCAGTCACCACGTCACAGCCTTGTGTGGCAAATCTTGGCCTCATTTTTCATATGCCTCACAAATTACAATCAAATTCTCTGTATACCATTTGCTTACTACCCTATGCCTCAAATATATGAAGCATATATAGAGTAGTAAGCAAATTCTACCCCATAGAGCAGCACAGAAGGTGCTCCAGATTCAGGGCAGCTTTCACCAGCCCTGAGAGCTACTCCTGGAGAAGACCCTCTGTCTACTGCAGTAACTGAACTTTCATCTGGCTAGTACTTTTATGCTATAGCTTCATTTTCCAACCCATCTACTAGGTGTTTCCATTCATGTGATATAGCCCGGACTGCTCAGTTTGGCCACATAACCTCTTTTTTCCCATGAGGCGTTTTATGAAATTCAGAGATGAATCTCCCATTACTGTGCTGTGAACTCCCAAAACTGCTCCACCTTCTATCTCTGCAGTCCCGCATGTTTCCAAGTAATAGGAGCTGCACTGAGTCAGTCCCAGAACAGAGCCAGAGCTCTGGACCCAGCCAGGCTGGAGCTGACCATCCCCTCACACACTGTCTTCCCAGAGCTAGGGAAAAAAACAACACTATCACTTTACAAGACAGGGTTCTGGAAGCTAGGAGCTCATGCCATAGCTCAGCTTGGGAGTTTAACTCATCAGGCAAGAGGAAACCTGAAGAAAAGATGAAAAGCCAAGGAAGCCGATTAAAGGGCCCCACAGCGGTGATACCACCAGACTGCTTTGCTGATGCTGAGAGCGGAAGCAGTGACAGCAGCTCCATCGCAACACAACCCAACAGACCTGCCTGAGAGCCATACCAGCACTGAATCACACAGAGCTGGAAATGATACTTCCCGGGAAGGACCCACGACAGGAAAGCAGCCTCCAGTTCCCACAGAACCAGCCAAGGTCACATAGCTGTGTTGCACAGAGCAACATGAGGCACAGAGGCTTTGGGTAAATTCTGTGCGGAATTCACCACACTCTCCCTGTGAGTCAGTACAGGAAGCTCCTCTCCGCTCACCTTTCCTCCATGCCTACCTACAGGCAGAACGAAGACACACAGAGAGGTAGGACTCAAGGGTTGGGCTCCAGAGAACATCTCTGACTCGTCCCCTCTCTGGACTTGCCCCTCTGATGGGCAATCAGAGGGGCAATCAGATCACCCTGACTTGCCTGTGCAGTGCCAGGCACGGAGAGTTCCTTCCAGAAAAGTAGGAAACAGTGACGCTGCGCTGAGGTTGCCCGGTAGGTCTGCCGCACTGGTGTAACCAGACTCCCTGGTTTCACAGCCAGTTTGGCTTCATTTTCTGCCAGTGACTCTGCTGCTGAGGGCACCCTCAAGGGACAGTGAGGACCATCTCTCTCAGCATCTTAAGCTGCATATTTTCCTCCAGTCTCTCCTGGGAGCAGAAACACAGAACTGCCTCCCAGTTTCAGCCCTGGCAGCAAACAGAGGTGGGGCCAAGCCCCACTTGCACAGCACGCTGGGACCGCGAACTGCCTCGAGCGCTGCAGGGAGCCAGGCTGCTGCCCTACCTGCTGGCGGAGGTGGACGAGGCCGACAAGGGGTTGGTGAACGTGATCACGCACTCGAGTATCTCCCCCGCCAGGAACACGGGCCCGCGGCCCAGCTTGGCCAGCACCTCGATCATGGCTCGGATGTCTCCGCTGCGTTCGCACCTGCCAAACGAGACGGTGCCTGTGGGGAGAGGCCGCGACGCAGCGGGGCTCCGCTCACGGGCACAGGGGTGCACACGGGTGTGCACAGGGACCACAGACAGCCCGTGTGTGGGGCACACACGTGTTCACGAGGGTCAGGGAGGAATACGGGTATTAGGGGGCGAGGGACAGCCCCAGACAGACACACACACACATGTACTGGGTCGGTGAGGGACGGCCCTGGTCACTGACGCACGGGTACAGTGGGACTGGGGACAGGCTGGTCACACTGACACATAAACACAAGTACAGGGGGATTGGGGACCTTGTCACACTGACACACATACACACTGGTACAGGGGGATTGCGGACAGCCTAGTCACACTGGCACATAAACACAAGTACAGGGTGACTGGGAACCTTGCCACACTGACACATAAACACGGGTACAGGGGGATTGGGGACCTTGTCACTGACACACACACACACACACACTGGTACAGTGGGACCGGGCACAGCCAGGTCACACACACAGACTCACACACACACAGAGCTACAGAGGGACCACACACATTCGCTCACTCACACACAGGTACAGGGGAACGGGGTACAGCCAGGTCAGAAACACACACACACACACTCAGGTACGGGGGAACAGGGTATAGCCAGGCCTCACACACACTCACGCACACATACAGGTACAGCCCTCCCCTCCCCCGCGGCGCAGGACGGCGGTGCCCGCAAACACCCGTTAGCAAACACACCCGGGCGGGGGGCCAGGGCAGCCCGAGCCGCTGCAGCGCCGCGCGCACCCCCCGGCGCCACTCACCGCCCCGCACCGGCCGCC
>VWPW01019553.1:0-25356 GCA_013389825.1 Crypturellus undulatus | reverse complement strand
CCGCGCTGTCGGCCATGGCGGAGGCGGCAGCGGCGGCGCCGCTGCTGATGCAGCGCTACGAAGGAAGGGCGCGGGGCCGCGGCGTGGCGGCGCACGGCTGGCGCCTCTGCCTCGCGCACCGCTTCGAGGAGCCGTGGCAGCCCTACGGCGCCGGCGACGTGCCGCTCGCCGAGGTGCTGCGGCACATCGGCCTCTGCTGGCGGTACGGGGCGCGGGGGGGAAGGGGCTGCGCGGGGACAGCGTCCGTGCGGGTGGTGGCCTTGGGTGACGGGGTGGGGGAACGGCTAATGACTTGGCATGGAGCGGGGCAGCCCTGGGTTGGGGGGGGTACCTGAGTGACCTGTGTGCGTGTGGCACCAAGGGACAGGCCGTGTGGTGGCTCTGGAGGACACTCGGCCTGGGGTTGCGTGTGACACCCCCCCCCCCAGGCGCAGGTGACATGGACGATGGGGACATCCGTGGGGCAACCTGTGCTGCAGGGGGGTGGCGCAGGGACGAGGCGCCGCGGCCGGTGGCGGCGCGGAAGGCACTTGCAAATACCCTGCAGCCCGGGTTGTTGCTTGGTGGCATCTGCAGGGAGCAGCCCCCTGCCCAGGGGTGTCCCCCCCTTTCCTTGCCGCCAGGGAAAGGGGGGGACACCCCTGGGCGGGGGGCTGCTCCCCACGGATGCACCCTGCCGCCTTCGAGGCCATGAGATTGCTCTTTGGACGCTGACCGCGTTTTACAGCCCTGCGTGTGTGCAAGGCTGATACCGAAATGTTCAGTTCGGTTTGTGCTTGCGTTGCGTTTTATCACCCGCTGCGCTCAGAGCTTTTTTTTCTTTTTTTTTTTTTTTTTTAAAAACGCTGTTCCTGCCTCCCATCGTGCCCGGATCAAAGTGGGAAGGTCGGGACGGACCGTGCGAGGCTGCTGCCCGCGAAGCCTGATGGAGGGCGGATAAGGAGCCGCCGTGGGCTGGGGCACGCACAGGTTTTGCCGGAGCGACGTGCGCTAATGTGGGGCTGGAGTCCCTGGGAACAGAGCGCTGGAAAGAGCAGCCGCTGCGGAGGCACCGCAGCGCTGGGGGCACCACGGATCTGCAATCCTTGCCTGCGTGAGCCATGGCTTTACGGAGGCAGGCAGTGGGTCCTGTGCCGTTTTCACGCTCGTAGCATCTTGTCTAGCTTCTAGAGAAACGTTTTAAGCTTCAGAAGACTCTCTCTATTATTTTTTTTCCAGCAAAAACTAAGAAAAAAGGAAGCCATTGGTTCATGCTCTGCTCAGGCTTTTGGGGCAGGCTGATCCCTAAGTGCCTGCAGAGGGCAAGGCTGGCTTGTAGCTGTCCAGCAAGCAAGGGAGAGGGAGCCCCAGGTGCTGCCCATCGATGAGGTGATGTGGAAATATCCAGGACTGTCCCCTGGCTCTGGCTCCCGCCTGCGCGTGTGCCTAGGAGAGCTCAACCAGGAAACGGGATGGGTGTGGGAGCATCGTCAGGCTGGGTCACCGCGGCCCGCGCTGCGCACGTGGCTCTTCCGGCCCTTTGAACAGGGATATGAGCGCATGAAACTGCTGCGTCAACAGGAGCCTTTTCCTTGTGCCTTTGGAAGTGTCGTGTCGACGCAGCTGGCCCTAAGCCAAATGAGCCATGGTTGCTCCCTGCTTGCTTAGGGCAGAGGGTGAGGAGCAGGGCCTTTTTTGGGGCATCTGTGGCTGGAAGATGCTGCATCCTCCAAAGCTGTTGTGCCTCAGAGCACTGCAAGTCGCGGCCTCGCCTCCTGCAGTCTCTTGAACCTCCAGAGCCTGCCGAGACGGCCTTGGGGTGCAGCGTGCTCTCATCCCAAGAAAGTCCGGGATTTCAGGAGGAGCAGTCACATCCTGGGCTGATTCAGATTCCTTTGTCACTGTTGTGCTGCACCTCTGGTTAACACTGTCCTCTGCTCCTCTTTCCACCTCTGCTGCAGCCTGGATGCGCAGTGTGGTGTGACTGGGGCACCGGCAACTCCAGGCTGGTGTTTTTAGGCCATGTGTTAATTGGGGCTCATAGGGATAATTCCTATATTGAAACACACACAAATGCAAACATGCAAGTAAGCAATTGGGAAACTCTGGCCCCTGGCACATGCTGGGGCAGGGGAGGAGGTGGCTGCTGTGCTGGCAGGGCAGGAGGGTCTCTGGAGATGCCCGTGTGCCGCACTGCAATGTAGCTGATCCGCTCTGGAAGACGGTCATGGCGCAGATCCAGGGTGACGGGGAAAGCTGGGTGGTGTCTGGACAAGCTTTAATTCCACTGCCAATTTGAATGGAAAAGGATGCCCCCCAGCCCTGCCGCGGCGGTAGGTATTGCAGAGCACGCGGCATTTCTCCCGGTGACTTTGAGGCCTGTGAGGGTTGATGATTAGCAAAATTACTCGAGGAATCGCCCACGTTTTCTCGCCGGGATCTGTGATGTGACAGGGAAGCGGAGGAGGAGTTTGCTGCCAAGATGATAAAACTCGGGCAATGGCTGGCAGTAAATTCAAATCTTATGTGATATGATCGCAAAACAAGTGTTTTTATAACACAGTGAACTCCCCAGGAGGCTGGGATCTGCCTGGGCTGGGCCACAGCACCTTGCTTTGCGTGTCCATAACCCCCTGTCGAGGCAGCTGGGTGTGCTCTGTGATGCCGGCAGAAAAGGCTCTTCCTTGAGAGGCCCCAGTGCCAAACCCAGGCTCCAGCAACGTAAAATCGGAGCTGTCTTGCCTTCCAGAAAAGCGGTTGCTGCTGATGAAACCCAAAGATAGGGGCAGGCTGCTGCAGGTGCTGATTCAGGGCAGCTGCACAGGCCGGGCTGGTTCTCTGTGCGTGCAGGGCCGTAAGTGGGCAAATGTGGAGCTGCCTTTGTGGGAACAGGAGGGTGTGCTGCGATGGGATCGTGTGGCCTAGGAAACAGAGACCTGAGGGATTTGGGAACCTTAGAAAATGGCAACTAAAGGTGAAGGTACAGTGGCCGCGTGACCAAAAATGAATTTCTTTGAGTAAGAGCAGGAAGTGTTCTGGTGTCAGTGGCTTGTGTCCTGGTTTACCCAAATCCCTTCCTGCGCCTTGGAAGGGTGTAGAGAGCACAGAGTGACTGAGAGGTGCTTGCTGTATGAGGTGACCCTTAAATTCCCTTTGGTGCCTCTGTTGCTGTGACTGCTGTCCCTTCCCTGGCAGCAAAGGGGGCTATGGGCACAAGCAGCCCTCTCCGCTGTTTCCTAGCACATTTCCTTTGGCAGAAAGGCTTAACTGGGGGCAAAGCTGGTCTTTTATGAGCCGGGAATGCAGCCCCGCTCCTGTGGCCCAGGCTGGCTCCATTGCCGGATGGCTGCGATTCCCAGGCCTGCGGGTCTGAAGTTACCTGCAGAGCAGCACCTAACTCTGTGCACGTCTCCTGCAGCTTCATGCAACGAGAGATGAACTTCACCGATGCTGGGAGCACTGAGGGCAAGTGTGCTCGCCTCTGCTTTTGAGGGGCACGGCTGGTAGTGCTCTGGGCTGAAAGAGCCCCCTGCCCCAGTGCGGGAGCTGGAAGCCTGCGTGTGCATCTCTGCCCGCTGTTAGAGCGCTCCGTTTCCTGCCTGTGCCCTTGCATGCAGCACGCGGCTTTGGGTTCATCGGAGAGTTGCTCTGCTGGGAGCGATTTCTGAGCTGTATGCAGCACGATCTTGAGGACAGGAGCTGTCACACTGTCACTGGGGCCAGAGTGTCCTGCAAGGCCAGGGTACCCCTGCACGCGGAGGCAGATGGAATGTGCGTTGGGCTCTGGAGCCCTCGTGGAGAGGGTGCAGCAAGGCAGCTCCCATACCCTCTCATACCTGCTTCTCCTTGCAGATATTTCTTTTGGTGGTACAAGAAAACCCGCCTAGAAAAGAAATCCCCCTTCATCGACCTCCTATATGCAGTTCCTCTGCAGCAGATCTATGGTGAGCCTCTGCGCTGGGCACTGGGCTGGTGGGGAGGGAATACCAGTGTCTTCCCAGGATCCTGGAGCTGCTGCCAGGTTTGGTGGTAGCGCTGCGGGGACCTTGCAGGCCTACGTGGTTGGGGTGAGATGGGTGAAGAGGGACAGGACGTGGGCACCAGGCGGCCGGTTTGGGGAGCAGATGTGAGGAGTGTGGGGCAGGCACTGCTGTGCTGGGCGCTGCAGTGCAGGAGGAGGCCACGGTGCTAGCAGCTCCTCCTGGGCAGTGCGTAGGGGTCTGGAGCCGCCCACGGTAGCGCAAGAGCACCAGGACCAATGATCTCTGTTTTCCAGGGTGCCCGCTGGGCGGCATCGGGGGCGGCACCATCACTCGTGGCTGGCGAGGCGAGTTCTGTCGCTGGCAGCTAAATCCTGGGATTTACCATTATGAAACAGTCATCGCTGACCAGGTAGGTGCAACTGCGCGGCAGCGCCCTGTCCTCCAGCCCTATCCCTTCGTGCTTGGCAGCTGTTTGCAGCGTGGGCCGGGCAGGCTCAGCCTTGCAGGTGCCCCAGGGTAGAGGGCAGGCATTGTAAAGTGGCAGTGCTGACTCCTGGCCAACCTGGACACCCTGGTGTGAGGATTCTAAGGGAAGAGGGACTAGAAGAGACCATCCATGATGGCCAGAGGCTGCCGCCTCTGCAGCCCCAACGGCCTCACACCTCCCGAGCCCTCGTCCCAGCTGGCTGGGAAAGGAGCTGTTGTTTCTAGGGCTGTTGCCAACTCACCTGTGTGAGGACTGTCCGGAATACACATGGAGCTAAGATGGGGCCACATGAGCCTGGATTTTTGTTCCTTTGAGGGGAACGTCTGAGACTTTACAAAATTTGAGCCCACCTCTGAGTGCTTTGGAGACGTGGAGTCCGTGAGTACCTATGCCACACAGGAGAAATTGCTCTCCTCAAAATAAGCCTCTTAGGAAGGGCCTCACACTGGGCATATCTGCCAGTCATTGCTCCTGGGAGGTGCTAATGTAGTTTGGGTGCATGAGACCCTCCAAGGCATCCAGGGCTCAGTCTGTGCATGGACTGAGAGCCAGATCAGAAGTACGAGCTGCTCTGTGCTGCGGAGGCCTCTGCTTCTGGATTCTTCTCACCACTTTGCTCTCCTCTCCTGCCCAGTTTACAGTGTGTCTGCGTCGCAAGGGCCTGACCGTTTACCAGCAGGTGCTGTCAGTGGAGAGACCCAGCACTCTGCAGGGATGGAACTGGGGCTACTGTGGCCACTATGCCTTCTACCATGCGCTCTACCCCCGTGCCTGGACCGTCTACGAGCTCCCAGGGCAAAATGTGGTGCTCACCTGCCGCCAGGTCTCCCCTGTCATCCCCCACGACTACCAGGTAAGGCAGTGGTGGCCTGCTGCAGCCCTCCCCGGGGGCTGTCTGGCATGGGTGCTGTTCACAGTTGCAGGCAACGTGCCGTTTTGAAGAGGGCTGGGGCTGTTGTGGGGCTGGAATGCACCAGTGTGTCCTATGGACAGCCAGAAGCAGTTTATGAATTGTGGATTCCCTGGTTAAGCTGTGGAGGCTGGTGTTGTCACCTTGTCCGCAGCGCTGGTTGTCTCTCCACAAATGGATAAGGAGGGGAATGCTGCTTTGGGTGGTGTGGCAGATGCGGCCACACGCAGTCTCCCTCGAGGAAAGCGGGTCAGACTGCTCCCTGCAGCAGTAGATGTGCTGGAAGAGCAAGTGTCTACGCCAGGCTGTGGCAGTGCTGCTGTTGCACATCACCTTGGCTTGGACTTGGCAGAGCTGCCCGGGTAGGAATAAAGGGTGAGCAGAGCAAACACAGTCCTGTCCTGTTAGTCCAGACCCTATGTAGCAGCTTAACTTGCAGATCTTGTTTCCGGTTTGGGAACAATGGCTTGGAGCAGGTGAGTTTTAGACCCCAGAGCACTGCATGCTCTGCCCACAAAGACTGCAGGAGATGAACGAGTTCCTTATCCTCTCTGTCTAGTTTTAGGAGCGGCAAAGGAACATGGAAGAGCAGAGCTTGTTTGTTCCCAAATTGTTTGCAGCTGGAAGAAATCAGGGCCAGGCCAGGAGCAGATCAGGGATGGATGGAGTGTCTCTGCTCAGGATTATAGCTCTCTCCAGCTGGTTGGTCCCAGCACTCCTGGGGTGCTGTAGAGACAGATGTGGCTGAGATGGCCTAATTCTGTAAGCTTCCATCCTTGCTTATTTTTGTTTCCCAGCCTGGTCTTTTCTGTCCTAAGATTGTCCGTAGTGCCAGCTGTTCTCTGGGCTGTAACAGCCAACCTTGATAAGGCTCTGCCCACCACAAGGCTTTTGGTACTGGGATTGCTCATTTTTCCTTCTCATTCTTTGCTGACAGCTCTTCCTTTCCCTTTTGATGTGTTGAATGCTTTGTCCTGCTTGTTCCTGTACTTGTTCCTCTGCTATGACTTTCGCAACTCCTCTCTTCTCCTCGTGCTGTGCCCTTCCTGCACGAAGGGTCAGGTACTCGTGTTTTGGGAATCCCTGAGCCTGCTCTTGTGGATCAGCTGAGCATCAGTCAAGGTACTCCTGAGGGTGCTTTAGCTGGTTTCTGCCTGCCCTTCCCATGTGGTGGCTGTTTATTAGCTAGAGTTGACCCACTACATTCTCTGCTTGGCAATGCTGCCTGGGCAGGAGAAACCCCTGCAGAAATAAGGAAATTCCAGATGGTGGCAGTAAGGGATGCCTTGCTGATCCTGCTGTGCATTCCCAGCGAGGGTAGGCGGCTGTGGACATTCCTGGCCCTGATGGTCCCCTCGAGAATCAGGCGGGTTGTAGCTGCAGGTGTTGAGCACTCGAGATGCATTTGGGGGTTAGATTTGGGTTCCTTCTGCTGTGGATTTGCCTGGCCCCGCAATTCTTCTGTTCCAGCTGATCCAGGTTGGCAGCAGACTCTAGAAGTGGAGGTGAAAGACTGAGTCATTCCTTGTGTTCCTGCACCTGCCCCAGCCAGACTGTTTCCCCTGGTGCTGGAGGAAGCAGTGCTCGGAGCAGTTTACTGCAGACTGTGAGCTCTGTATGTGTTGTTGTCTGTCTCTACCAGGACTCCAGCCTGCCGGTGGGAGTGTTCATCTGGGAGGTAGAGAACGGAAACGATGAGGACGTGGAGGTCTCCATCATGTTCAGCCTGCAGAATGGCATGGGCACAAAAGAGGACAAGAGAGGAGGGCACTGGAACGAGCCCTTTGCCTTTGAGAAGGAGGGCACGCGGGTTGCTGGAGTTGTCCTGCATCACTGCACTCCTGTGAATCCCTTCAGCCTCGCTATCTCTGCCCGCGAGAAGGTAAAGGCCGGCTGGTTCATGGGAATCTGCGAGCTCACAGCACCCCTCATGGCAGGGAGGCAGGGGCAAGACATGAGCATCCCGTATGACTGAAGTCTGGACTGTTGTCCCTAGGAATGATCCCACCCTGTTTGGTGGATGTGGGGACAACAGTGCAGCCCTGCTGAGCTGGTGGTCCATGGGCTCTTTTTAGGCAGCTAGGGAAGGATGGATGTGTGATGTGCCTTGTGTGACAGTTACTACCACCCCTGTCAGTTCTCCAGCTGCCAGGGAAAGAATAGGGATGTGACTCCAAATAGGCTCCAAGCAGCATCCTCAGGGGTGGGATTCCTGTACAGAAGCTGTTGGTGAAGCTTGCAGGGTACCAGGTGGATAGATCTGGAGTTAGCACTGATGGACAGCGTGCAGAATGTGAACGTTGTCCACACTCAAAGCAACTTTCCACATTCAGGGCTGCAGGACTGGGGATCATTCACTGTTCTGCCTGTCTGTCCCACAAACATCAGCTCCTACTCTGGATTCTGAGGGAATTTGACCTCGTCTCACCCAGCAAGGTTTGGAGGCAGCCCTAACCTTGACACAGGCTTTTCATCCCCAGGCTGGCACCACAGTTACCCACTTCACAGCCTTCAATCCCACAGGATCAGGTAAGGAGGTGTGGCAAGACCTCCTTCAGGACGGCCGACTGGATTCCCCTGCGGGTGAGTCCTCCTCTCCCTCCATGCCTGTGTAGATGTGATCAGAGGGAACCTGGTAGTGGGGAGCAGAGCACCAGCCCTGGCCAGCGGAGCTGGATTCCCTTCCTCTGACTGCCTGGATGTGGTGGCAGGGAGTGCAATGACTGGAGGAAGCTCTTGCAGAATCAAATAGAGAAAATCTGTCCCTGTGGAAAGGTCCTTCCTGCCCCTTGTGCAGTGCAAGAGAAAGGTCTGAAGTGGGAGAAGCTCTTGACAAGGCTGTGCAGGGCCAGCAGGTACACGGAAGGGCTGACTCACCTGGGGTTGTCACTCGGTTCTTGCTCTTGGTGTGCTTGGCCTGTCCCCAAGAGTCCTGGATCACTTAGGCTGCTTGAAAAGGAATTTAATCTATTTAATCTATGTTTGAATTTTCTGTTTAGTCTCATTATCTTGCTGTTCTTATTGTGGTTTCATTACACAAGGGAAGGTTCTCCAGAAGCTATTTGTATCACTTCAGGGCTGTCCTCCACTATATATTTTGTTGATACTAATATCTTCCTAGACTGACTGTAACCTTCCTAGGCTGACCGTATCTCCTTAGGCTGGCTGACTGATGGCCAGTCCCCCTTTCTCAATTTAAGTTGTCAGTATTGGGATGCCAGTTTAGGTTTGCCCTTCTAGTGGGCATTTCTCAGGTTCTGGTACTGGCATAATTTGCTGTCACCATGTTACCACATGGTTTTCCTGAAGCTCTCTGAAATTTCCTGGAAAATTCCACATCATTCTTGTCTGTCTGCTCATTTCCTTTGCAGAGAGCCTTAAAATGGACTTTTGCAGCCCTTGCTGATAACCTGTTATTGCAGTAAGAACTTGAGCGTTTGCCAAGTATCCCAGCCAGCATTTAGCCAGGAATAATGCCAACAGATTCGATGATGCTGAGCCTTTGCAAAAAAAAAAAAAAAAAAAAATTGAAGCTCAAGTTATGTAAAGTATTTGCATAAATGTTTCCGGAGATGTATGTCTCCTAGCTGGTGGTCTGCTGCAGAGCAGCCTCAGAGCTGCACTCTGAGCTCTTGAGGCTATGGGGATGTGGTTTTGTTCTGTGCAAGCTGAGCATTATCATAGTCAGGAATCTTGTGCTCCTGTTAAAATTGTTGCCTAAATGAGTTTACCTGGCATGCATGTCAGGGCCGGCATGTAATTATCTAACTCCCCCCGCAAGGGGCTTTCCATAAACACAGGCACAATTCAAGCATTCTTCAAACAGTTGGAAAGAAGACTAGTGTTTGAGTGATTGCGTCTGCATTGGTGGTAGCAGCAATTACTAAGTAATGAGGCACTCGATCCATTCCACTCATGCCTGGTGACTTCTGCGCCTAATTTGCTGCTGCATTTGTTTATTTTAACCCCTGTGCAGATATTTTTTTCCTGTTTGCGAAAAGCAGTTACTCATGTGCAGTAGTATCATCACCAGAAAGTCTTGGATGCTCTCCCCAGGGCATAAGAGGGCTGGGGCATGCCCGAGTGTCCTCAGGACATTACCCCTGGGGACATCGCCCCCAGTCCTTCTGGGCTCTGAAGGCTTTCCTGGTCACTTGGGAACACTTTTTGGCAGGTAGAAGCGCCCCCACAGAGAAAGGAGAGGTGACTGCGGCAGCTGTCTGCACCAGCTGTACTGTACCTGCCCGAGGGCACAGGACGCTTGAGCTGGCTCTGGCATGGGACATGCCCCGTGTTCACTTTGGCTCCAAGGAGAAGCTGCACCTCAGGTGGGTGAATGGGTGCAGCCACGCAGGCTGCTCCAGGTAGAGCTTGGCCTGGAGCAACCTCTCTTTCCTCCCCGCTTTGCAACTCTGGCCTTGAATGCTGCCCCAGGAATGTTGTGCTGCCGCCTGTTCACAGCCAGCCGCACTCTGGTGTGGCCGTGACCCTGCCAGCTCATGGAAAGAGAGAATATCCCCCTGTCCAGGGGCTGTGTGACCCTTTTTCTCACACTTCTGCTGTCCTTTTAGGCAGTTCTCAGCACTGTTTGTTGACCTCTTGGCTGCTGTGGAGATTTAGACCCTCCAGCTCTGTCCCTGTAGCACCCAGTGCTGTCATGTTGCAGCATAGTCTTTTCTAGCCCCAGCATTCTGTCACTAGCAGTCCTGGTAGCATTATAGGATATAGGATTATCTTCCTCATGCAGTCCAGCTTCTCTCCCTTCCTGGGGATGGCCAAGTCGGGTGTCAGGGCTTCCCCCATGTGCCTGTGCCTGCCCCCAGAGGCTTTGGGGGCCAGCAGTGAGGATCCTGACAAAGCTCTGTTCCGCAGGCGGTACACGCGCTATTTCAGCAGCGAGGGCAATGCTGCTCCTGCCCTGTCACACTATGCTCTGACCCACTACGAGGAGTGGGAGAAGAAGATTGATGCCTGGCAGAAGCCTGTCCTGGAGAACAGGTGAGCTTGATCAGAACAGCACCCTGTGCAGAGCAGCCTAGCATCCTCTTAGCAGTCAGCACGAGGCTGGAAACTTGGGACTGGATCTCTGGGAGTGAGTGGGCAAGCAGCGGCAAGGTGGCCAGCACAGTGGTCCCCCTGCTCTGCGCAGCTCTGTTGCATGTCCTGAAGGAGATGCAGCAGGGAATCAGTGTCCTTGCCAGGTGCTGGCCCCAGCTCTAGAGCATAGCATGATGTGCTCTAGAGCTGGGGCACTGCGGGCTTGTGGGGCTGCTGGGGTGGGAGCTGTGCCCACACCTGTGCTTAGGCTCCTGCCCCGGCACCTGTAACCGAGTTTCCCTTTCGCCTGCAGCCAACTGCCTCCGTGGTACAAGTCAGCCCTGTTCAATGAGCTGTACTTCCTCACGGATGGGGGGACCATCTGGGTGGAGCTGTCCCCGGAGTGCTGCAAGGAGGACGTGCAGGGGCCAGCGGGCACCGGCCTATCCCAGCTCCTCCCCGTCCTGCAGGAGTATGGAAGGTTTGCTTATTTGGAAGGTAACTTGCAGAGAAGTGATGGACAGTCCTAACTCAACTCTCTCTTGCCGCTTTGCCTGGGGTGCAGCAGCTCTTTTGCATGCTGCTGGTTAGGGAGCTAACTAGCTGTTCCCAGAAAACCTGCTGTGGGTTAAGCATGGTGCAGCATGAAGTCTTCCCTTGGGTGACCTGCGTGGGGAATGTGAAGTGTGTCTCCAAATGGAAATCCCTGCCTATGCCAAGGAGAGGGCTCAGCCTCTGGGGCTGTGTGGGAGGAAGGATCTGCCCCTCCTTTCCCTTCCTCTGCAGTAAGTCTGCTCTCCTTCACCCTCCCTCTGTGCTCACAGGCCAAGAGTACCGGATGTACAACACCTACGATGTCCACTTCTATGCCTCCTTTGCTCTCATCATGCTGTGGCCCAAGCTGCAGATCAGCCTGCAGTATGACATTGGTGAGTGACCAAGGAGACCTTAGCTTGACTCCTGCTGGTATCTTGAGCTACAGGAGACATGTGGGATTTAGGACTGCTTCTGCCTAGAAATAGGTGTTGTGGGCCCAGAATCTCTTTTCCTCATGGGCGCTGGGATTTGTGAGCACCTGGTATCTTTTTCCCATCTGCTGCTCAGTATCTCTCTGCTGAGCTCTCTGAAACCTTTTGGGTATGAGTTGGGCTTAGGGTGCAGAATTGGACTTACTTGGGCTGGGGAAGCGCTTGGTCCTGACAATTCTCTTTGTATCCCCTTTGAGGATGGAAGGGAGGCATGTAGCTGTTTGAAGACCCTGGTGCTTTGGGCATGCCTGGAAGCTGCTCTGTTTGCACAGCCAACAATGGTCCCAGAGGGGACAGTCTCAGAGCACAGCTGGGTGGAGAGGGCTGAGTGTGCTGTGCTCCTTTAGCCCTTGGTGCTGCCACCACCTCAGTTCAAACAATGTCACATGAGGGCCTTGTGCCTGGTATAAGGTAAAGGACATAGGGTCATGTGTCCCCTGAGAGGAGCTGGGGAGCAGCCTGATGTGTCCTCACCCTTTTGCAGGGTGCTGGCTCTTGCCACACCAGCCCAGATTGGGAGGCTGGTGTGTTACAAACACAGTGGGGCGCTGGTGGCCTGTGGTTAGGGCTTGCTGCTGTGTTCTCATGCTGCTTGTTTTTTACACTCGCCAGCTGTCACAGTGGTAAATGAGGATGTCAAGCTCCGGCAGTGCTTGATGGGTGGTCAGACAGCCCAGGTGAAGCTGAAGAACGTGGTGCCACATGACATTGGGGAACCAGGTATGGGGCCTGCCCAGGCCAGGGCTGCTGAGAGCTGAAGCAGGTGTGAGGCTGTTGACACAGTTTTTGTTAGATCCTCACAAGCTGTTGGACAGCCTGTGCTTGGGAGAGCTGTATGGTGTGTGGCCGCACTGCTTTTGGGAGCAGGAGGTTTGGATGGCCCTCACTATTCAGGGAGGTGATGGTAATAAAGATTACGCTCTACGAAGCCTGCACAAGGGAGATGTGGTGAAGCTACAGCAGCAGGAGGAAGGCTGCTTTCAGGAGAGATGGCACAGGACGCAATCAGTTATTTTTGGTGTTGCGTGACTATTGCACACCTTGGATCTGGGTAGACGAATGGGTGTTCTGTTGCACATGTGCTCTGTCCTTGCATAGATGACGAGCCTTGGCAGCGTGTCAATGCCTACCTGATGCACGACACAGCCAGCTGGAAGGACCTGAACCTGAAGTTTGTGCTGCAGGTGTACCGTGACTACTACCTGACACAGAACTCCCTGTACTTGCGGGACATGTGGCCAGTCTGCCAGGTACTGAGGGGACAGTCCTGCCTCACAGCCTCTCACTGAAGCCATGGGGAAGGAAGCAGCATCCTCCCTGTGACATTCAGGAAGCAGGGACAAATCATTCCTGAAGAGAGCATGAGGGGCAGTCTTGGGAGAAAGCTGCAGAGGGTGCTCAAGCTGCATAACCATCTCCTGCCTCCCACAGGCTGTGATGGAGACAGAGCTGCAGTTTGACAAAGACAACGATGGGCTCATCGAGAACGGTGGCTTTGCTGACCAGACCTATGATGCGTGGGTAGTAACTGGAGCCAGGTGAGCAGGAAACCAGTGGGTGCTGAGCAGGTAGAGGATGGCAAAGTGGGGCAGGGAAGATAACTTGGAGCTGGGAGGACAGCCCCAAAGTGTTGCAGGGATCTGCACAAGCCAAGCTGTATCCAGCATTGCCAACAGTGCTTTTCTTTATTCTGCAGTGCCTACTGTGGTGGGTTATGGCTGGCAGCCGTCTGCATGATGTGCAAGATGGCAGATGTGCTGGGTGACCATGAGACCATGCAGAAATACTCTGCCATCCTGCAGAAGGGCAAGGAGTCATTTGAGAGACTTCTCTGGAATGGTGAGTGGGGACTACTAATCTGGTTATGATCTCCTTGGGAATTAGGGTGCAGGTCCTCCTCAGGCCCTGAGCCTTTCTAGGGAGACTTAGCCTGCCTCTAAGTAGACAGGAAGGAGCTGATACCAGCAAGTGAGGGATGTTGTGCCCCACAAAAGGAGGTAGGGGAACAGAAAGCTAGAGTAGCTTGGGAAGGGCAGGAACATCTTGGGACAAAGGTGCCACCTTTCTGCCTTGCTGGGAGGATTAGGAGCCCCATGCACATGGAATACAAATCCTTACTGTCTCTTCCAGGAAAATACTACAACTATGACAGCAGTGGGAGCGTCACCTCCAACAGCATCATGTCAGACCAGTGTGCTGGGCAGTGGTTTCTTGGGGCTTGTGGCCTGGACCAAGGACAGTTTGAGGTAAGAGAAGGAGCAGCTGTGCTGCAGTGAGCTGGGGCCTTGCACCTGAAGAAGAGCAGCAGGGCTAGCGCAGGGTATGGGTTAGGCATTAGTCTGATGGCTGCTGGGGCAGGGGACTCTGGCCCACTCCTGTCCAGTCACAACACACTGGAACAGAGCACTTCATGAAAATAAGTGCAGTTCATTTAACTGAAATAAATCTGTGAATAGAATATGCAGTGTGAGTGTATAACCTGTCAAATTGGACTTGCTTCAAAGAAATTCCTATTGAAATTCTCAGCAAAATATTATTTGATTAAGAGACATTTTCTGCACTTTTTAATGATGGCCAGTTTAAAGTCCTGAATGAAAACTGGAGGAGACCAAAATCTATTTTGAGGCCCTAAAGTCCAGAGACCTTCATTTGCCAAAACAAGGCTTGACCAAGATAGTTCTGTCATGTTAATATTCCAATTCCCAGAACACAAGAGGGTGGTGGAGAGCAATCTGGTGCATTATCTATGACCAGTAGAGAATTGATAGACCTTATTACTGGACAGCAAAACCCATTGTAGTGGTGTGGGATGGGTGAAAGCTTTGTGTGTCAGAGAAGGCAGAATGATATGATCTATCGCATGAGGGCGATGAATCACTCTGTTAGTGTTTGAGAGAAGCTTGGTATAGACTATCCTGGAAGCCACAGTGCTAAACATGCTGGGGTTTAATAAGGACTGCTGACTTCGGCTTGTGTCCTCCTGTATTCACTCCAGTTTGGATTGCTTGAGCAGGGAAACTAGGACTGTGCCCAGAACTGCATCAACATCTTGCCCAGGCCCCATGTGGTGATACCCAAACATCCCTTTGTTATGTATGTATATTGATAAAACCAGTGCAGTCAAAAACTTCATGTGCCTCTTCTTCAGGCCTTGGACTTGGTTTAGGGTGTCTTTCATCTCCTGTAAATAGTGAGCTTTGAGCTCAGTGGAGCCTTTAGTAAACTTACAGTATACAGCAGTACAGTTTTGTCCACATGATGTTTTGATTTCTCTCTTGTTGGCACCACTCCTATGTTTGTCACTACATTAGCACACTCCTGCTGTGTGCCCAGGTCAGTAATGAAATAAGAAGAAAGAAAAGCCTGTGACCCCATTCCTGGAGGAATTCTGCCAGAAAGAGAATTTCACACAGCCCCTCCACTAATTCCCTCTTCCTTAATAATACTTGTACTTATTCCGAGCCACACTGGAAAAAATACAGTATTTTTTGCTTGACTTCAGTGCAGATAAAAAGGGATATGCCTTCTCTTGATACGAATTTATAAAAGTTGCCTTTGGAAAGCTTATATTTAATTTCATCATCCTTTCCTTTTCTTCTGGCCTTGATTGCAACCAACTTACAAGAAAAATCTTTTTGGGCTGGACTAATGAGCCAAGAATTACGTGACCTTCTGCTCTCAGAAAGTGCTATAACACTTGCTATGTTCCAGGTCCAAAGCCATCACTCCCAATTTGGTCATTGTGAAAAGTCCGTGTTCTAATTACGTTAACATGGGATGAGACTAAACAGTCCCCCTGTTGCAACATCACTGAGTTGAGTTCTGCATCTGTCCCACAGGCAGTGATCTCTGCAATAATATTTCTTAGTATTATTGTAATACTGAAAGGAGTGGAAAAACACTGTTAACTTCTAGCTGTGTGCATAAGCTTTTTAATCTCCATGCAGTACCTCACAGCAGCTCTACTACTTTTTATTTGGCTCATAGGACTCTTAGTGCTTTTTAACTGCTTTTGTAAGAGCTTACTCAGCATGATTATTTGCATTTTGTTCTCCTAAGTTGAACTATTAGCCTCAGTTTGAGCAATTGATATATATCTTTTTTTAACTCTCTTCTGGGAAAAAGATGTTTTTCACTTCCCCCTGAAGTTTTCCTTGAAATGACTACTTATCTAGAAAGTCACTGTCTCTTTCCCTATAAGTCCTTTTATGCTCTTAATCTGTTTGGCATGAACATGTCAGATTTTTCAAAACCAGACACTGAAAACATCGGGCATCCTGTATATCCCAGCCTGAGATCTTCCGTGCCACTTGCATCACCACCCAATTACAAAATTTTAGAAATTTAACTTCTCAAAATTGGTCAAAAACAAGCCCAGTTCTTACTTTTTTTTTTTTCTTCCATTGAGCGAAGTTCCAGTTGAATGTCTGGTTAAGTAATTTGCCATGGCGAGCCTTTCTATATGATTCTCAAGACTTCTTCATATGAAGGTACTCAGGATCCTGCTCAGTTCACTACTTGCAGTGGCAAATTTTGAAGGAAGAACTTAGTGTTATCCATAATGCTCACCTCCCACTTGGCACCTGCGCTCCCATGTCATCATGCAACTTTACAAAAATTTTTTATTTTGGCAAGAAGTTATTTTCAGACCCATTGACCCTGAGGGCTGCAGTTGTGCCTGTTTCGACCATCTCTGCTTTAAGTAGCCCCTCTCTTCTAGGTATTGCAGTGCTTGTTTTAACTGTGGTAGCTGATGGAAACAGATTGATGGGGTGAAAGAACAGTACAGCAGTTTCCCCACGAGGAAGCGTGAGACCCTGGATATTCATTACCTTGAGAAACATGCAGCCGTGAGCAGAAACAAAGGCTGAGAGTTCAAATAAGGTGATTCTGAGTGGGGTTGACCTGATCTCCAGAACAAGTTTCTAAGAGAAGCAATGGGTTTGACCAGTGACTGAAGGTTAGAGGCTTTTCATGGAGTCATAATTAGACAAGTTATTGGATTTCCTGCAAGGCAGATGTGTGGAATTGTCCTGTGCTCTGAAGAAGAGCAATAGTGGCCTCTTCTAGCCTAAAATTTAACCCTGGATGATAGGAATGAGTAACCACTGCAGCCAGGCGTACGTGCGTACTTGCACTCTGTGCCTTGTGCACTCTCTGTCTCCACATGCAGGTCTTCCCCAAGAGTCACGTTGTGAGCGCTCTGAAGACCATCTTTGAGAAGAACGTCATGGGCTTTGCAGGTGGCACCATGGGCGCCGTGAATGGCATGACGCCCCACGGGGCGCCCGACACATCCAGCCTGCAGTCCAAGGAGGTGTGGATCGGCGTGGTGTACGCCCTGGCTGCCACCATGATCCAGGAGGTGAGCAGGGCACTCTGTCTTCAGGGCAGCAAGCCCTGGCTCTGCGCCCTCTCCTCGTGCCCTGTGCGGGTCCTCACGGCTGCCTTTCTTCACTCTACTGCAGGGCCTGGTGGAGGAAGGTTTCCGCACGGCAGAGGGCTGCTACCGGACGGTTTGGGAGAAGCTGGGCATGGCCTTCCAAACGCCGGAGGCCTACTGTGAGAAGAAGGTGTTCCGCTCGCTGGCCTACATGCGGCCCCTCAGCATCTGGAGCATGCAGCTGGCCCTGCAGAGCCGAGCTGGCCACGCGGCCGCTGCCCCTGCGCCTACCCTTGCAAATACCCTCCACCCTTGAGCCCTGGAGCGCTGCAGTGCTGAGCAGATGAGTGAATGCACCCTGGAGGTGGCAGCCTCAGCTGCAGGGCAGGGACCCTGCTGGGGTGCCCTTCCCCACCCCTTGATAACATTCAAACTGTTGTTTTCCTTCCCTATCTCCTCACCTAGCTCACCAGATCATGCCCTTCACTTCAGGGAGGGGCCTCCAGACACAGATGCTGAGCATGAGGGGGTCCAAAGACACAAATTATGTCTCCTCAACCTATTAGTGAAAGGGGAAGAGTGGGATAAGGGGACACCGCTGAGGCTTGTGCCTCCCTTTCCATATCCCTCAGGGCTCTGCCAGCCTGCAGGACAAGTGGCTTTCCCCAGCGTGAGCTGGTTCCGTCTCTTAGGAGCAAACAAGACCTTTCTCCTTCAGGCTTTGTCTGGGAGAAGTCAGTGGGCCTGATAATAAGGTAGGAGGTGGCCTGCAGGGCTAATAAGTTTGTGTGTGATGTGTATTTGTGCATATCAAGTGAGGACCTTGGACTAGAGCAGGACGCAGCTGCCTGCACCAGCTCTGGCTGCTCATTGCTGCTGTACATAGACACGTGGATGCTGTAGTTGTTCCTCTGCTTTGTAGCTGCTGCAGACAAACAGGCTCTCCTGCACTGACCCCCATGGCTCTGCCTGCACCTGGATTGAGCTCTGGGCCTGGTGCAGTGCTGGAGAGCCACCAGGAGCCCCCTGCACATTAGCCCAACACGGGGCACACAGGAGAGCTTGCGGCAAGTACAATCCTGTCCCTGGCCTGTGACAATCTGAGCCCAGATCCTGGCCTGCATGGAGCAGTGCATCCCTGGTCTGGTGCTGTGACACCCTCCCTGCTGGCACAGCAATGTAGCTCTTGTGAGCAGTGGAACAGATTTTATGTTATGAATCATTTTAATTTAAGTTCTTAATAAATGATTATCCAACTGTCTGCTCTGGGTGGTGTATTTGCTTTGAGCTTTTTATGCTTCTTTTGAGCATGCACCTGTAGTCTTCTCCCTCTTCCTTCAAAGCTCATCCTAACCTTAGCTGGCAGGCCTGAACTACAGGCTTGGTGTCATGGGCTTGATTTGTGTGGGGGATTTTTTTTTTGTTGTTTTTGTTGTTGTTGTTGTTGTTTTTTTGAGCCACTGTATGTGTGGTAGGAGCAGAAACTACTCTGTACCCAGTTGCACTGAGGTCCTAGAGTACAATTTGAGTCCTGTCCCTTGTTCCCTACTCCTGTGTAATTACAAGCCCTATGGAGCAGGCAGAGACCCTGGCTTTAATAACAGAAATGCCTTTAGCATCCACCTCCTCTCCTCAGATGTGTGGGTCTCCACTCTGTGGCTGCTTGGGTGTCTGCAGGGCTGTGGTGTCGCCCTGTCTCCCTTGCTGCTGCCCTCCTTCCTTGTTCCCCTCTCTGCACGCAGGCCCTGCTGCAGTGCAGGGGAAGTGAGGAGGCCTCAGGCACTTCACTTGTTATGCCTGGAACAGGCCCCTTAGCTTTGCTACCCTGCGACAAAGTGGGTCCGGGCAGGAGCCCTGCTCCCACCTTCTCTGAGGGGCTGCTCTGGGTCTTGGCTCTGACAATCAGCTTAAGTTTCAGCCTGGCCTCTCTGCGTTTGGGTGGCCAGCCTGGGCAGTGCAAGCTGCAGCCTTTGCATGAGCTGTATGAAATCGGGAACTGCTGGGCCAGCCCCTGGGCAAGGGGGAAGTCAGGCCAGCCTGGCTCGGGGCCTCTGGGTCCCGCAGCAGGGTCACGGTCACTAGAAAGAGCAACAAGGGCCACTACAAGAGCGAGGGGCCTGGGGGGTAGGACAGCAGCTACCTTCCCCTGTCTGCCACCACCCTCTGCCTGTTTCTGCCTTTCCCAGGCACTCGGTCACGAGTGCTGCTCGCTCTGTGGTTGCCCGTTAATGTTTAAGCCCCGCTGCGCCGGCCTCCCTGCTTGTGTTCGTGGGAGGACTGGGACGGCGGAGGTTCCCAGCCTGCACCCTCTTGCTGTGGGTCCCAGAAGGTACTGTGGTCATCTCCGTACCCATGCCAGGCCCAAAGGCTGCAGTGAGCTGGGCTCAGGAGCCGCTCCGCTCTCTGCGTCACGGCACAGTGCCAGCTCGGCCTTCACCTGGGCCGTGGGGACGAACCCCGTTGGGACCCTCTGAGCGCCTGCTGGCACCGTGTGAATTCACCTCACGGAGGGCTGCTCTCACCCCCTGCAGGGATTGCGGGGCTGGTGCAGACCCAGTGCCGCCAGTGTGGCAATGAATGGCCCTTTCTTCCCCTGTGCTCCCCTAGAGAGGGCTCCTGCATCCGTGTGGGCTAAGAAATAGCATTATCCGGGCAGGTCTCGGCGGGCACAGCCCACCCTGCCGGTGCGATGCCTATTGTGCGCTTTGGCTTTGGGACTGCCTGGCCCACAGTGCCAGCTCCTATTGTGCTCTTTGTCTTTGGGACCGCTTCGGGGTGAGAGCCGTGAGCGGGTGCTGGAGGGCAGCGATGGGAAGGCCCCCAAGCTGCTGTCCCCGAGACAGGAGCACAGGGCCCTCAGAGTCCAGGAGGTGCATGGTGGGGCTCACCGGGCAGTGGCCTTGGTGCCTGCAGGGCTCTGGCCAAACTCAAGGGTCTTTGGCAGGGAGGTGAGCACAGGAGAGCCGGGCTTTTCCCAGCACTGAACCTGAATTTCTGAAGTTGTGCAATTGCTGGGCACCACCAGTTTTTGGTTTGCAGTGAGCTGTTTGCAGTGTTTCCACCACCCTGGAGATGGAGGTGTGGTCCTCCCCCCTCCCTCAGCTCTTTCCATTAGCTACACACCAAAGGTTTAGTTTTCCTGGAATTTCCAGCTGTGTCTCCACCCCCAGTGGTTTGCAATCCACAACGCCCCTGGAGGCTCCAAAGCAGCCCAGGGCTGTCCGTGTGCTCTGTGTGGGGACGGCACCAGGGGCGCCCGCAGAGGTGGTCCTGCAGCATGGCCGGCTGCCCCCCAGCAGCGGCAAGTGGGGCAGAGGCACCCGCAGGTCCAGCCAGGGAAAACTGAGGCTGGAGGAGTCAAGCGGGTGCTGATTTCCTCTAACCTGATGCATCCGTTACCAAAGCTGAAATACCTCCCTCTTCAGCAGTTCCCATCGTCCAAGTGGCAGCAGTTTTGCTCCATTATTTTATCCATCTTTTCTGTGAGATGCTGTTTGCCTAACATCGACAGTCACCAAAACAGACTCACACTCCAACCAGCAGGCAAAGAACAAACACGTGGTCTAAACCATCCCCTTATCGCAGCACTTTGTTTCACTGCAGAGACCTGCTGGCCTGTGCCTTAACCCTTGAGAGCAGCTTGCACAGACACCTTCCTTCAAGAGCTGGGAGCTTCAGTCTTGTTACTCCACCACTGGATCTTTCCTTTTACTTTAGAACATGTATCAATTAAAACTGAGCGTTATAGGGTTAATTTTTGGAAATGGGTGCACGGACACTTCTATGTGTCAGGATGGTTACTAGTCTTTGCGAGACAATTAGTTATTCTCTAACATTTATCCCTACCGTCTTTTTTAAAAAAAAAGTTAGCTCCATCTCCGCTTAATTACAGTGTTGGGCTTTTCCCCAGCCATTCCTCAAAGCCGCACGCACACGCGCTTACAGCCCAGGTCTTTCCGCGTTTCGCTGCTTCATCCTCCATCTTGCAGCTTCGGGCTAGACATTCACCCACTCCTCGCTGCATTCCCGCTCGCCGTGCACTCGTGCAGCTGGAGCAGGGGCTACACGTAAAGGGTTACCCGGGCATGCAGCACTACGCACCACCGTTGAGTGGTTTTGCTTCCCTTCCCGCCAGCGGATACCACTGGACCATTGCGCTCCTCCTCAGGCTGGGCTTGCCCTCGTGCCCACGGGACGAGCCGCTCAGCTCAGGGCTTGCAAATGTGAAACAGAAAACAAGTGCGGGCAGAGATGGTTGTGTCAGCCTGTGAATGCCCCGAACAGAACCCCGGACTTGCTTGGGCCACCTCTGCGCTTTACTCAGTGCCTCCCTGTCCTCACTGCCGTTCTCGATGAGGCCAGGCAGCGCGCGGTGGTGCCTCCTGGCAGTGAGGCCGCGAGCACACGCGCCAGCCACCATGGCCAAAGTAAATATGGTGGCTGCAGCGGCAAAAAACATGTCTTGGCACAAGTTCCTAAAGCTGAAAAAGGAAGGAGGCGAGCGGGAATTCCCCCTTGTAGTGAGCGGGGCCACGCAGAGCAGAGCTCCGACAAGTGCTGAGAGCTGCTACTGACAGTGCCCCAGGGCGATGAGCAGTGGAAGGGAGAGGATTTAGCTGTCGGAGAGAAGTCAGCATTCGGAAACAAGCCTAATGAGAAACTGAAAATCGAGAAGTGTTTCTAAGTTGTTATGAGAGGTTTCCTCACCCCATTTTAAGGAAAAAACAGAGCATTCATTGATGAAGAGATCTAAATGATTCCTCAGCATAATGGTGGGGGAGTCCCAACCTCGTATTTTAGGAGACCACTTAGAAGACTGCTAGTCAAGAGGTGGGAAAAACGGGTGTGAGCCGAGTCACCTCAAACTCCTTGGCCAGCCACCGATGCAACATAAGGCCGGTTTTATAAATACTAACCTGAAGCTATTTAAAAATCCCTACGTAAACACGGCTTCCTGTCAGCATCAAAATCCAACAGGCGAGCTATTTGGGGAATGTTTGGTTTTGTTCCTTTTTGCAAACAAACTCGCTCCCCAGCAGCAGAAGCCCCAGCTCTGTCGGGAGCAGAACAAGGCCTGGTCTCAAGCCCAGTGCAAGCGAACGGATGGAGCGGCGAGCGGGCAGCCCGTGGGCACCAGGCACTGGGAGAGCCGCAGAGCCGAGCCCAAGCACACAGGGGACGCGTGAGAAGCCTGGATGCCTCCTTCCCACCTGGCTTGGCCAGGAGCCGCTCTAGGCCCTTGGAGAGGCCCAGGCGCCTCTTGGAAGGGGTGGTGCCCACTGGGCCCCTGCAAAAGACCTGGCTGGCGGGGGCTCAGGCCGGGGCATCGCTCCGCCTGGCGTGGGAAGTGCCCATCTGACCCTAGGAAAACGTCCCTCCGCAGAGCAGCTAATGCCCCGTTGTGCCATTCACGGGGGCGCGTGGGAACCCGGCGAGCGCGACGGAAGACAAAAGGACGGGCGTCCTGCAAGCAGCGTCTGGACAAGAGGAAGGTGCTGCGGCTGGAGCGGGGCCGCTAGGAAACCACAAGCACCTCCGGTGCTGCGGGAGCTGCTGGGGTGCAGGGCAGCGTGGGGGAAGTTCTGCAGGAGGCTGGGTGCAGAAGGAGGTCCACGGGAGGGTATCCAGTGGGCTCGGGTGCCATCTCCGGGGTGGGCTGGGGAGGAAAAGCAGGAAAAGAGGCTGGGGATGGTGCCAGTGTGCAGCGGGAAGGACTTCAGGGGAGCAGCCCTTGGAGGGGCTTTCCCTGCTTCAGGAGTCAGTTCAGAGCTCCCATCGTGGCTGACTGTCTATCACACACAGCCTGTGCCCCATCCCTCTGCCCAGGTGCTGACACCCCTCCAGCATGATGGTCCCAGCAATGCCCATCTCCCAGCACATTCAAAGAGGCTGCCTCTGGCTCTGCAGCTGTCCTGGCTGGGAATCAGCATCTAAAATCATTGCCAAGCAGAAGTTTGGTCTGTAGCGGAGCTGCCATGAGACCATGGCAGAGCGAGAGCTCACCTACTGCGAGCCCTGCACCTCGCTGCTGGCTGTCTGGGCTCGTCCCCGGCTCAGGGGCATGTGAGTGAGGAGGAGCTGTCTCGTAACAAGCTGCTGGGAATATCTGCATGCAATAGCCCTCTCATATCGCTAGGAAACACAACTTTGGAAACACCCAGGTTATGCAATGCCTGGGCAGAGCTGGCACCGGGGGCCCGGCAGCAATAAAAAGGAGAGGGAGACGGCACCCAGACAGAGCCCTGCGAGGAGCACGTCCCAGACATCAGCAACCACCTCCCAGCTGCAGACACCATGCAGGTGGCCCCCGTCCTTCTGGCGCTCGCCGTGGCACTGGCCGTTCCCAGCTCCTCTGCTGAGCGGAAGGTAAAGGCAGCTACGAGTTGGGCTGGCTCCAGGCACGGCCGGCAGTGCCGTGGGGCTGGGTGCTGGGTGCCCCGTGCTCATTCTGTCTTTGCAGTGTATCCTGACAGGAACTTGGGTCAACGACCTGGGCTCCAATATGACCGTCAAGGCTGTGAATGGCAGAGGCGAGTTCAGTGGCACCTACCACACTGCCGTGACAGCCACCAACAACGAAATCAAGATCTCCCCGCTGCAGGGCTCCCAGAACCGCAAGAACCAGCACAACAAGGCCACCTTCGGTTTCACTGTCAACTGGAGTTTCTCAGGTGCTTCTCCCTTCCCAGCCTCCAACCCCAGCCTCCCTGTGGTGTCTCTGCCCTTCCCTGTGATATATCCCGTGGACCCCTGCCCTCCCCGGAGATGGTCTTGATGATGCCTTTCTGTATACAGTGGTGCCCTGTCCTCCCCTGCAATATCCCTGACAGTCTCCTGCCCTCCTTTGCAAGGTCTGCATTGTTGTTGTCCCCTCTGCTACAATGTCCCTAGTGGGACATCGGTTGTCCCCGCCCTCCCATGTGGTGTCCCCAGCTGTGCCCTGCCCTCTCCTGTGCTGTCCCTATTGGTCTCCTGTCCCACAACCCTAGGACATCCTTCTAACGGCAGCTGAGGGCAACTGCTGCCCAGGTGTCCTGAGCTTGCTCCATGCTCCCCAAGGTCCCTGGGAATAAGACTCTGGCTCCAGAGACCAGGCACATGGGGACACCCGGGGCAGAGGGCGGCTTTCAGACCACGGGCTTCCCCTGATGTTCAGCAGGCGCTTCATGCCTCTGCTCTGCGCTTTCCCTCTGCCTCTGCAGATTCCATCACTGTCTTCAGTGGCCAGTGCTTCCTGGACAAGGACGGCAATGAAGTTCTGAAGACCATGTGGCTCCTGCGGCAGGATGTCGACAGCCTCGAGAATGACTGGAAAGCCACCAGGTGAGTCTCGGGCAGCGCGGGGAACACGGCCCCTGGTGCGCGGTTCTGGGCATGGAGCCAGGGAATAACGGGGCCAACAGAACTTGAGCTTAACAGCCTTTAATCCTGCCCAGTGGCAGAGCAAAGAGTGCGGCTGGGAGCAGAGCAGCGGGGAGGTGCAGCTCTGGGTCCTGCAGACACGGCGAGGGGGACCCACAGACATCTTACCCTGCACTGTCCCCATGTCTCCAGCCTCTGGGAACACGTTTCCCTCCCTAAATCCCCTCTCCCCTTTCTGTGTCTCACAGAGTTGGTGTCAACACCTTCACCCGCCTGACAAGACGAAGGGAGTGATAGAGATGGGGGCTGTGCTGTCTTCCCCCTCCAACCATTCACACCACTGCGGCTCCCAGTTGGGCTCGACTGCTGCAGGACTCTCATCTCCCTCCCTGCTGTTGCCAATAAAGCTTTACTGCAAGCAACTCCTTGGCTCTCATCCCTCTGTGCCCTCACTGCGCCGCTCCCAAGACAGTCCAGCCCCAGGGGGACCCGTCCTTGGCAGCAGCCCTGGCTCCCAGCAGCCGCTGCCCGCCCAAGTCCAACCCACAGCCAGGGCAAATGAGTGTCCTGGGAGGGTCCATGTGTCCAGGGAGGCTGGCAGGGCACTGCTTTCTGCATCCCGAGCGCTCCTCCCTGCTCCGGGAGCTGTTTCCAGTCCCTGCACACTAGAAATGAGCCATGCCAGGGTCCTCAGCCTTGTCCCTGTGAGCGCTGGGCTCCAAACCACAAGAAGCTCTGCAGGGGCAGCTGCCCTGCCCTGATCGCGGGTGTCCAGCCTGGCCTGGCACCTGCTGTGGCCTCCCTGGCCCCGCAGCAGCAGCCACGGGCAGGGGCGAGTGGAGGTGCCTGCAGCTCCCGTTGGGGAGAAGCAAGGCTGCAGATGTGTGCCGCACACCGGCTTTTCCTTTGAACTGAGGGTCCTTCAGCCCAGCTGAAGCACCTCCCTCTTCAGGGCATCCTGATGGCATCAGGAGCACTGAAAGTCCTTAAAGAGCAGGTAAGAAACTCCGGTGTAAGACTGAGTGGCTTCAGACCATGTGCCTAGCAGCAAAAATGATGTAAGGACCATTTTATAGTACTAATGCAAAGTGATGTAGAAATCCCTGTATAAACATGGAATGTTTTCAGGACTTAAATACTAAATGCCAAAGTATTTTGCATTTTTTCTTTTATTTTCTTTTTTTTTT
>VWPW01019551.1:238230-357054 GCA_013389825.1 Crypturellus undulatus | reverse complement strand
TCCCCCGCCATCCCTGCCTCCCTCCCCTCGTCCCTCCCTCCCCGCGCGCAGCCGGCAGCCGGGAGGGATCTCAGTATTATGGCATCGAGGAGAATGGAGACCAAACCCGTGATAACGTGTCTCAAAACCCTGCTCATCATCTACTCCTTCGTCTTCTGGGTGAGTGCGCCCCGCGGGGACCCCCCCCGCACCTGCCCGCGCCTCCGCGCCGCCTTCGCGCTGACTCCCCCCGCGCCGGGGCACGTCCGCGCCGGCGGCTGCGTTTTGTAGGTATAGATAGAGATACACAATTATATTTTATTTTAGTATTTGGGGGTGTTCTTGCGAGCCGGTGCGGGGCGCAACGCTGCGGCCGGGTTGACCCCGCTGCCCGCCGCGGCGCCCCGTTAGCGGCCGTTACCGGGGGGGGGGTGGGTCGCGGCAAGGGGCGCCTGCAGCCCCGCCGAGGGCTCCCGCCGCTCGGACTCGTCCCGTATCGCGTTGATTAACCTTAAATGTGCCCCCACCAGCCTCCCAGGCGGCGTGGGGGCGGCGGGAGCCGCTCGCCGCGGTCCCGGCGCCCGGGGCGCGTTGTATAACCCAGCGCCGGCCCCGGGGAGCCGGTTTTTGGTGACCCAGATGCATTAATTGAGTTGTTCGCGGCGACCCACGGGGGCCCTGGTTTTCCAGGAACCCCCTCCCCCCGGAGCCTGGAGATGCCTAATCTATATATAAATCTGTGTATTATATATTATAAACATATATGTATATATATTTTATGTATATGTATGTATATATGCATTTTTTTGGTGGTGCCCAGACGCTGTTACACAGCGGACAGTGGGTGCAAGCAGCGTTGTGCTGGGGCAGGAGCCGGCAGATTTAAAGATCTTTTTGAAATGGTTCACGGTGAAGCCCACGATAACGGCCGTGCCGCGCGCCGTTGAGAGCTGTAATCTGCCATCACCGGTACCGGCGCGCTTGGCGCTCCCTACCCGGCATCGCTCCTTCTGTGTTATCATTTATGGCTTTATGGCATGGAAGAAATACAATGGCTCTTTATATTTTTTATTTTTTATTTTTTTTCATATATCGTTCTGCTTAAAAATGCCTTCTGAGCTAAGAACTGCTTCTTCATCGCAGTGGTGCTTTACATATTTATAGCGAGCCCATGACTCTTCTCTGGCTCTCTTAACTTCATATGCCTTTTTCTTTGAAAAAAAATCGTAAGCACAGTCAAAAGCCGCCCTGCTAATCCACAACCCACATGTTGTCTTCATTGCCGCGCAGCGCTGCTAAACCTGCTCTCCCCTCTCTTTGGCTGTTTTGGTGGTAGCTTAAGCAGATGGGTCTCATGACTAAAATGGTCAGGAAGCCTGAATCATCTCTTTTTTTTGCTCTTGACAAGTAGCTGCCTCTTGCTAGTCTCCAGTAGGTAAGCGGCTAAGTTTGTGCACTGACCACAGTTCTCTTCCTTGCCAGCGTGCGGGAGCTCTAGGCAAATCCCCTTGTCCTCCTGTGATTAATGAGCAGCTGCAGGGACCCTGGTGGGTTCACGGTGTGTTTCCAAATGTCCAAGTGATGTCTTTTTAGCAGTGATGTTGTATCTTAAGTAATCGGAGGACTCAAATCGGCATGCCTGTCAAGCTGGTGTGTTTCTTGAACGCTAATCTCATTAAGAAAAAAGAGAGAACTGTACATTGAGCCAAGCAGCTGGCTAAGGGAATTGGCACTCCGGGTTGTACTGGTGCCAGATCAGGTTGACAGCTGTGATGTCTTGGGGTAAATGACAGAGCTGCACTCTGGTTTGCGCCATAACAATGTGTCTGTGTTGGTAGGGTTCCGGTCTTCCAGGAGAACACAATCCTTTAGCACAGCTCCTTCAGGCTCTTAGTGCCGTCAGGATGCATTTGCCTGTTTGTCCTCTTCCTTGTGCCTGGAAATGGAGGCAAAAGAGATTACCACAACCATGAGCAAAAGAGGATTGATTCCTTTCCCACCATGATTGGAGTTGTGTTTTCTCAACATCATGTGGCACCAACCTAGAGAAACGTAGGCAGATCCCAAAGGGAAAAGTCAGCAGAGGATCTGGTGAACATCCAGAGTATGGGAGAGTAGACCTCAAGTTGTTTGTTCTCACTTTTAGCCTAGAAGAAACCAAAGAAGAAAAGGACTTACATTTTTGTTCCTTGAGAAGGATTAAAGAAGAAAATTTATTTATCTAAATAGTTCATCCAAATCATGCCAGTGCCACAAACTATTGGTTTGCAGATTGGTTTGCCTAGGTGTTTAGGAGGTTGTAAGCTGGTTTGTGAAGGAGAAAAATCCTGCATTGCTCAGTTGCTTTGAGGAGTTGTCTGTTTTTTATAGCTGAGGAGATGGAGGTGGCAACATAACACACAGATGAGAGCGCGCCTGTGGTTGAGAAGTATGTGGTGGAAGCCCTTCGGATATCTGGCCAGGAGGTTATGGCTTCTGACATGAGGGGGCAAGGGGAGAAAATGCTGGGTTGAATCTGGTGAGATGTTTTGAAAAATCCAGGAGCCGTCTGTGTTTATGTGGTTTATGAAAGCAGAAAATCTATGTATGCAGAACATTTCCATGGTGAGTGATAATTTGTCAGACTGAAATCTGAACTGCTTTTTTATCAGTGGGTGAGAGGGCTGTGGGTGAAGGCTTTCTGAATAAACAGTAAAGGAGGCTCTAATGCAGGAGCTGCAGAGTGATAATGAAGAGACATGGTTTACTTAGATTTTGTACAGAGTAGCTTGTTCCTTTCCAGTTTGGTTTTATTTAACAATATTTGTTATTTTTGTAGCTTCTGCTCCACCCCCCCCGCCTTCACCATACCTTCCAACTTCTTTCCATAAATGTGTGAACGTGGTAGAAAAATCCATAAACAGAGATAACAAGCTTTTATGTGCTCATATGTATTGTTATTCATGGTACATGTTAAATGCCTAGGGTTACCTCTTTTAGTCCTTCAGGGACATAGTAATAAAAATTCAGCAGCCATTTCTTTCCTAATCAGAATTCTGTGCTGAACGCATCTGATTTGGAAGCAGTAAATTGAAAAAGGCAATAAAAGCACTGCTTGACTGTTAACTATTTTTATTTGTCTCCTTTTGTGTATCATAAACTACTACTTGCATAAAAACTTGAGATATAACCTGCCTTTTATTTAAATGAATGTGAATTTAGGATATTCTACAGAGGAGTGAAACCTTTAAGCACCTAACAGTACCTTTTATTTATCTGGTTCCTAAGTTGTCTTCTGTCTTAAAATATATGTATTTTTGTATTTCAGAGCTTTTGCGATTAACTTATATTATTTCAAGAGCAAATTAACAGTCTGTCTCAGTCTCTTTTGAGAGGGGATTTTGAGGGTGTGTGCATTGGTTTTTCAAGTTATAGTGCTGCATAAAACGGATGCTGTCTTATACTCAAAGCTTAATATTCTCCTCAAAAGACACCACAGCAAAGTGATTATTTTCTGATTTTTTTTCTCTATCCCGTGCTATGAAATACCTCACACTAGAATGAGTGCTTTGTATCGTCATGCCTGGTGTGGGGATTTCTTGCTTCTAATTCATATAATAAAACCTTATAAGCAGAGTTTCCGTTTGGGTGCAGGGCGGATCGTTGAATTGAAGAGCATCTTCTGACCAGAACCAAGGAGCATCTTCCGCCAAAGATCACTTTTTCAGATATTAAACTTGGCATGTGATAAAATTAAGACTAATACACTGCTTTGCAATAATAATAGTTTAGATTTCCACGCTTTTCTTGCTGGGAAAACGGATGTGCCCACCCTCATGGGTCCCCTCGCATATTGGCAGAGGGACTGTGGCCTGACCATGGCAGGGCAGGTAAGTGTCACCTGTCCACGGCCAGAGCTGGGGCCGTGCGACTCCCATGGGTGGTTGGTCCTCATGCGCAGGCTGCCGGAATAGTAGATGCAGAGACACTGGCTGAAAAGACAGCTGAAAATCCATGTGTTCATACTGTTTGTCTTCCTCTTGGTTGTTTTCTCTGACTGCCCTGCTGTGGGATGCTAGTCAAGGGGTGAGACGGGTAGGAGCCAGTGCTGCGCACTGTGATCTGCCCAGGCCCACACAGAGCGAGGGCAGCGGGAAGGTGGGCTTCCGCGTCAGGAAAACAAACCTGGCATCTCCACCATCTCCCAGGCTCCCAGCAAACGAGGTCAGCGGAGGGGGATGAGCGGGGGGGCCTGGCGTTCGCTCCCACTGGCGCCAGGGCTGCCGGCACCTGTCTCCTGTGCTGCGCATTCAGTGATTGAGGGGCCACCTGCACCTGGACATGGGCAGAAGAGCAGCTTTTGGAGCAGAAGATTGGGAGCCCTTTTGTCCTGCCGATGCTTCTGGAACATTCCCAGTGCTGGGATTTAAAGTCCAAATGCTGTAGCTGTGTGAATGTCCTCTCTGACAGCTGGTTATAATTTCAGGAGCACACAGAGATATTTTCTGGGAAACTGAGGCAAAGGACAAGCATGGAGGCTTGCTCTGTAGCACAAGTTTATGGCTGAATTGCTGGCCCATCTTCAAATACAGCAGTTCACACTGTGCATTATAACATGGGATCAACTTTGTGTGGCCCTTTGAGTTACTAGTAGCGTTAATCATCTTTGCTATGAGTGTCTGGTCAGGTTATTGAAATTACTGTTTTCTCCTCAGAACTTCCTTCCCGGGCTTCTGCATTGCTCTCCGCGTGTCTGCTCTTCCTAGTCTCTGCTACCAGGCTCATGTCGTGTCCCCCTTCTCTTCCTCCCCCCCCATTTTTTTAATAACTGTTAGCAGACGACGCTTTTAAAGGAGATGTTTCAGGAAACATTCGTGCTTTCCCGTGTGGCTTGGCTTCGTATACCTTTTGGTGGTTTTCTTGCTGCAAAATCATGATTGATGTACTTCTGGAAAGAAATGCTGTTGTAGGTACCTAGTTACCTGAAATCCAGCAAAACTGTACTTTCAGAACCACGGTATTTTTGATTTTGAAATTCACAGTCAGGCTGGATTTAAAGTGCACTGCTGTCAAGAGGAAAACCTCATGCAGTTGCCTTCTTAAGTCCAATTCTGTTCCCTTAATGACGTACATGAAAAATTAAAGGTAATGGTGTCTTCTTGTGAGCCCAGCCCAGGGTGAAATCTGTTAACTAAATAAATAATGGGATTAAAAAAAAAGATAGGTGGTGTTAAAAAGCATAGCTCCAGAGTCAGCTTTTTAAATTCACTGTTGGCATACTTACCCAACTTGACCTAATTTGAAGGGTTTTTTTTATAGTGGGTTTTATGCTTTTTGTTTTTATTAAAGCTGGGTTTAACAAATCCTTAATCATACTCCTAATCAAGAAGGACCATGTCAACATAACAACTCCAGTAAGTGAGAATAAACAGAAAATATAATGTTGTAATTCAGCCTAAGGCCCTGTAATCAGTGTTGCAATGTTTTCGTAGAGATTTCCTCAGCATTAAATCTTAAGGAAGTTCTCCGCCTCCTGCATGGAATGAAGTGTGGATGGGAAGGTTGGAGATGCCCTTTCTTGGCAACAAATCGGTTTTATAAGATTAGTCAACCTGCATATTCTGTAGTGGACATGTTTACAAACCTGTGTGAGTTTTGCATTGCTGATGCCTCATCTCAGTCCTAAACATTTTGTGTGTATGATGCAAATTAGAATCATAGTTAGGAGTAGCTCATTCAAGGGACTAATGGCCTTTGGAGTTGATTTATGCTCCATTTTTGTCTTGTCTCTGTACCTGCAATTCCATCTTCAGGAGATACCCCCTACAGCTTCCTCTCAGAGAGGGGCCCTTGACTGCTCTCTAATTTGGGGATAGTAGCAAGTTGATTTGGACTGGTGAAGAGGGAGAAGTGGGTGACATGAAGTATTTGTATTTGGGAAGACATGGGACATACATGTCAACAAGCGTATATAGTATAAATAGTACAAGTAAGAGTGGTAGGGAGGAATACTCAGCAGGTTTTGTTCCTAGCTCTACTCAGTCAAGAGCACAGCATAGCGCTTTTTCTTGAATGCTAGTGCGATATTGTGGACCTGGCTTGTCAAGGAATTGGAGGGAATTACCACTGGGATGAAATTTCAAGTGGATCCACGAGCCTGATTAAATCTCTGATTATGTGAGTATTTATCAATTCCCTGTGCTGTCAGGGAGGTAAATTAGATTACCTGGTTCTGCTAGTCATCTGCATCTCTGGAATTTTATCATCTTTTCTTTTGTTGTCTTACCTCTCCTATAAATTTATGTGCAGATAAGATGATTTGTGCATGTGAGCCTGTAGGAACTTTTCTTTCAATCTTGCCCATGCTTTTTGACTAAAATGAGTTTTTTGTGGAGATGTTTGCTCTCTTACAGTAATGGGTCTCTTCTGCACCCACTGGTTGGAGGGTGAAAATACTGCTGAACTCTGTGAGTTGCAAATACAGATGATTGAATCTTGGGAAGGGAATATACAGGGAAGACTGTAAGTCATCTGGGGAAGAAGAGGATGACCATTACTGTAAAGCCATTTTTATTTGAATACTGCCATTTCTTTAGGCTCAGCACTATTAAATAGTACATAATCACCTCTCAGCAAATAGATCTTTTGCATCTATAGAGCAGCCCTCTTTTCCCCTTTAGCTTTCTTTCAGTGATGGGCAGATGGCTTGCACTTTCTGCAGGGAGCGCCTTTAACACTTTGGGGGTTGTAAGAGGGAAGCATTTAAATTTCTTTTCTTCTAAAGGGACTCTGAGGCAAAGAAAAAGCAGGGCATGCTCATGTCTAACTGCATTACCATTTTTTTCATAACTGAACACATTCTCTGAGCTCTGGGAGCAGGCCACAAGGCTTTTAAGAGCTATAATAAAATACTGCAAGTGCTACTGTTTAATTTTGGTGTAAACTCTACATAGTGCTCTGCAGGATGTTTCCAAAAGTGATTCCCCCCACCAATATCTTGGTTTGGGGGCCATGCTGAAATCTGTAGCCTGAGCAGCCCTTCCTGCAGCTCCCTGTATTGTCCCGTGCAGAGTTCAGATATCGCCTGTTCTTGGGTTTGGTTCCTGTTCAGTGATGAGGGAAGTGCTGCCTGGGATCTGCTGTGTTGATGCCAAGCTATGTCACTGCCCGTGCCAAGCTAGAGGCACCACAAATGGGGGGGCCCAGTGGTGCAGCTAGAACTGCCCAGAGGTATCAGTTTGATGGTTTGGGATGGATCAATTTGAATATTATTATAAAGCCAAGCATTTTTTTTTCTTTTTTTTAAGAATCTGTTTGCTAGGGGAGTGTCAGATGTTGGACTTAGCTGGCAAATGTCTTCGAATCTTGGGAGCAGATCTGAAGGAAAAGGTGGTGTGTGCATATGGCGCAAAAGAAAAAGATGAGAGGGTAGGAAAGGATGGACTCTCATAAGCACCTCAGGGAGAAGAGTACTTACCCTTTCCCTAAAACTAGGAAGTGAAGGAAGCCCCTGCTGTAAGACGTGTACAGCTCCTCAGGGCTTTAATACCTTTCAGTATATATAAGCAGCTTGGCCCTGTGGGTGCCACAGGAGTGAAGCTGTCAATGAAGCTAACAGCTTCTTCAGCAGGTTGATCCTGGTGAGATTTATAGGTACAGCATTAGAAAATATATTAAGTGCGAAAAGAAAATTGCCCTGAACATCTCCAGCAAAGTGTTTGAAACTGTCCCCTAGCATGCTAGAAATCAATTCTACTGCAAGGACCTGAGCACACTCCAGCAACTAAAGTTTCAGTTAAACTGATTTAGTTTAGATTGCTGATTTAGTACTTCAGTAGGTTTTAAAAACGTTCTTTTGGTGCAGACTTTCCAATGTGTTGCTTGCTGTCTGGTAACAGTTTTGAAGTTTTTACGAAACTCCTTGTAGCATTTCTGGCAAGAGAAAATGAAAAAAAAAAAAACCAATCAGTCATCTTTGTTTCTAAAAATAATTGATGACCTGAGAAAGTTTGCAGATATCCTGTTGGAAATGGAGCTGTATTAAATGCTCAAATTTATGATAGTAGATCTGTCAGGGATGGAACCTCTCTGTGGCATGGGAAATCTTAAAAAGCAAATTTTTCAAGGAAATAAGAATTTTCTCCATGTGCCACATGGTAGTGTCCAGATCTTGTGACTAGACTTTGAGGTTTGCTCAGCCGTGGCTTGTCATTTGGTGCATGAAGTGTACTGGCTTCTAAGTTGTGATGGGGATATATGTGTTTGTTAGGGGTGAAGTTGGTAGCAGGGATGAGGAACCGGCAGTGTGCAGCCCTGTATGCCTCTTGGGGAAGTTTTTTGCCTCTTACAGAAGGTAACAGCTGAAGGTGTATGATTATGTTTAGCTTGCCTGGAGGTGTTCAAAAGGGCTGCTCAGATCTCTTTCAAAGGGTCATTATTTAGAGGGCCCTTTAGAGGTCTAAATATGACCCTTCTGTTACAGAAATACATTGAGAGGAATTTCAAAAGCTGTTTGACAGTGAGGATTATTGCAATTTTCCAATACAGTGAATGGAGAGAAAAGTGATAGATCTTGCAGTTCATATTTTTAGTGGGAATCCCATGGTTTTCATCATATTCCATAACAGCCTTGCTGGCTACTGCCAAAAAAGCAACAAAACAACCCAAGATTGTGGCTTTTATTCTTGAAAGAGTAAGGTAACATATAAGACAGGACTCTTTCCAGAGTCTCTCTTTCCAATAAGAGGATAAAAGATGGGAACTCAGTTTACCTATATGCACTTCTCTTCAATTGCACTTGACATTTAAACATCTCTTATTAGGCTTGGAAGGATAACATAATTAAATGTATGCCACTCTTTTCCCCCTCCAAAAACAATCAGGGAACTGAAGTACCCATAAGTCAACCTCAGTATCTTCAAGTTCATTTTAATTTCTGCATCCCACTGAGGTGACCAGTTTTACTGTTTGAGCTGTGCTGGGCTGGGTGTAGGACTTCCTGCTGCCTGTGAGCACCAACTGTGGACACGGCCCAATTCAATCTGCCTGCAAAATGCAAGTCTTACAGGAACCCAACAACTAACATTTCTTTTATAAGTGTTTCAACATTTCTTTTTAACTTCCTCTCCTTTTATGGATCACTGATGCCATTTTTACATTTCATCAGAGCTGCTTTTGGTATAGCTGTGTAAGCTGGGTGAAGCAGACACAATTTGCAGTAGCTTGTTAATAGCTGCATTAGCTTGCATATTGTCTGAGACAGACTGACTTCCTCCTGGTATATTTTAGGAAAAATAAAATGCTGAGTTAAATTATGTGAGCAGAATATCCTAGAGGCTTAAATTGAGCTGTCTTGCCCCAGAGCTTCTTACAGGCTGTTGGTGTGTTACCTGCAGACTGTAACTTTATTAGTATGCAACTGTGATTTGAAAACTAATGAAAAAAGAGCCAGAATTTATCAGTGCCAGGGAATGAACTGTCAAGAGCATTTCAGTTTTGCTTCCGGAAACATTCAAGCCAAGCCTAAGTTTATTCCTTCCCGCCTGTTTTCATAAAACACGGAATGACGCAACGTGATGGGATCAGGATTTACTCCCGTAAGGTCACACCTCTCAAAAACGTATTTCACGGGGGCAGGACTGCTGGTTTATTTTTAGCAGGGTTGGTAGTATCGGGGCAGCGTGCAGCCTTCCTGGGGGCAGCAGGGCCTTGCTCCGCTTGGGCCGGTGCACGGCGAAGCGCCGTGTTTGCGGCGGGGCCCTCGGGACCGCTCGTGCGGGGCGCAGTGCGTTGGCCACGACGCGGGGCTGCGCTCAGCCTGAGGCACTGCGCAGCCCTTCTCTGAGAGCGCCTGCTGCGGGAAAGCGAGTGTGGCCGTAAGCCGAGTGTTTCACCCAGCAGTCACTTTTCTTTCTTTCCCTTTCCTTTTTTTTTAAGGCTGAAAACAGACGCAAAAATAAAACCTCCCACTTCCACAACTGCTGTGTTTTGTAAGCAACAGCCAGCTGCTTTCTTATGTGAAAGATAGTCACGGTGCCTAAAAGAGGTGCATCTATGGGAGAGTGAATTTTCAGATAGTGAAATTGTGCAAAACAATATGGAGAAGTTGCCTCAATTTTCTTTGGGCTTGTACTATATACCTGTAATATTAAAGCATAGTGTTTTTTTCACTTAAAGCAAACCTGGTCTGATTGAAACCTGATCGTGCTGCGCCATAGCTATTTTTTAATAGAAATGTCACATTTAAAGTATTCCCTTCCCCCTTACTTGCTGACCACAGATTGCCAAGGGACCAAAAAGGATTAATCCCTGTACCCTGAAGAATATCCAGTATTAAAGTAAGGAGCTGGGCTGTTTCCTAGAACAGTGCTATACCCAGATGATCAAAAATATAGCACTGCCGCAACCACTTGGATGATTTATTCTTTTAATTTCATGAAGTGCTCAGCGTGGCAGTTTTGTGCCAGGTGTCAGACTAAAATGATTTCCTATTTTTCCACTCAGGCTGCATATATAAAATACCTAAGTTGGAAGATCTCTAAATCTGAAGGGCATTGAGACTTTTTTTTGGTTTTGTTTTTCTTTTTTGTTTTTAATTTTCATGCTAAATCTTTACTCTTGGGCACATATTCAAGCTACTCATGATATAAAAATAAAAGTTACCTCATCAGTGAGAATTACTTAACTGATTTTTTTTTCTAGACCCGTGCTCTGTCAGATCAATCATATATCCAAACCTGAGTCTGTGTGGCATTTGCCCTCTGAAAGCAGTGTTTCTGTAGTGTATGTGAGTACAGCACTGGTAAGCAAAAGAACATGAAGGAAAATGTCATTATAAGGAGGGTGAAATCTGCTGATGTTGATGATTGCTCATGGTTGGGACTGAGCTTTGTCCATCTGAATTGTATGAAGTATCTCGCAGGGTCATCTTATCCCCATTTAAATCAGTAGAAACCATTTATGACTATCTTACTGCCTTGCAATGGAGTGCAAGAACCAATGATGTTTTTAAAACCTTAATCAGGTGGAGTTTTTAAATTTGTTTCCTGTGATATTCAGGTTTGATGAAAACAAGGGTTTTCTGGCTTGTATAGCACAGAATTACCATCACCTGCTGCTATTCTTTTCCCTCACCGCTCACAGTACGACTGGTAAATGTAATCTTAAACTTGCAATGCCTGTTGGTACCTGGTCTTACTCAAACTTGGACTATTTTGTGTTATCTAAATGGTTTCTAAGCAATGTAGGAATTTCTGTCCTGTTCTCCTGTCTTGGTAAGAATTATTTGGAAATCATAAACACATTTCATTTAAGATAAAGGAGGATCGGTGTTACAGTTAGTTTAATTAATAGTGGAGCAAATACAGAAACATATACTTATTTATTCCTAATATTATTGGGTTTCATTCCTCAGTTTGCTGGGTCCTATGATGAAAAGGTTTGTGCACCAAATACTGTTTTCCACGGTAAGTTGCAGCAGAAACCTGTGACTTGCTTCACGGTGGCTCAAGAGCTAATGGCAGGACTAAAGCTGGGAATGAGAGGATTTCTCTGTCAGTTATGCACTGGATATCTCAGCAGGATAGACCTGTGCTCGCCTTTCTCTGTGAAGACAGAGGACTGGCTAAGTTTTATCTCCAGTCTCCAGACTTGTTTCTTTGGGTAGCCCTTTGATTTTGCTATTCTTGAGAAGCATTGTGTAGTTACTTATGGGGAAACTAAATCTTCAGATTTATTTTCCAATGTTGGGCCTCAAAAAAATCATAATCTTATGCTTATTTTATAGAAGGAGATGTTTCAGTGGTAAAAATGGGAACAATTTTGAATCTGTGTTTTTTTTTAAGTCTATGACTGTAGTCATTATTAAAGTCCTCACTTTGTGTTAATTTCAATTGCAAAATGGAAAATTGAAATAAAATTTGTATTTTACATGCTGCCACGACAGTTTGTAGAACAGGGCAGTGTTTTTGAGGAATCTAGTGAATACTGTATGTGGAGAGGGTTTACTGGGTGGAGCACTTGTCTGTATCTGAGCTATGAGTTGGTCCCCTGTGGTTCTTCTTTATGTGGAAATCACATACATCTGCTGCAGAAGGTGCTTCATGCTGCTTGCTGTCTTGGGAGGGGGGAGCAGAGCTGTCAGTGTGTGGTGACAGGGGCTGTTCTGCCCCGAAGTGCCCCAGCTGAGAGGGTTTCCATAGCTGGAAACCTGCCAGTCAGCTTTCCTGGCCTCACAGATTGGGCAAGCTTTGAGTGGGGGAAAACTAGTTTCTTCTTGTACAGAGCATAGGAATGGCTTCCTCCAAGGAACTATATTTGCAGATAGATGATACCTCTCTTTGTCTGCGGAGAAGGAAGTGTTTGTTGACAGCCTCTCTTCCATGGAAGGAAGCTCCCAGTGCCTACTTAAAAAAGCCCTCATCCTCTTTGTGCTAAGTACCAGTGATCTGTTTTCTTCAGGGCAATCTGGCCCAAATGTGACAAGCAAGGTCAATTTTAAATGCTCACCTCCAGAACAAGGTAGGTTGCTTAGTTCTGCCTTCCTTCGGACATTAAGCTGTGGAGAACATTAGCAAATGTGGAGCTCTGGTTACAGACCAACATGAAGCGTTTGCTGATTTGTGATTCTCTCACAGATTTTATGTGTGAGGTTGTCAGGTGCTCCTAAGAATTGGATTTTCTTTTTAGCCAAAGAAGAATTTAACTTTAATTTACTTTTGAAGGGGATGCTGTGACAGTTGGGAAAACTTCTTGGTAGGTGTTGATGATAAATTTGGGTGCATACAAGCACAGAGCACAAGCTGTCTTGGCAGGAACGCTCTCAGGAGTGGCTGTAAGGCAGGACCAGTGTGGTAGCACCCGCTGGGGCTCAGGCTCTGTGGTGCTGGAAAGGGCAGAACGAGGTTCCAAAACTGCTATTTAAGATAAGAATAGGGGTAAGGGTTTCCTATAAGTTACTGGTCAGAGAAAGAACTTAATTCTGATTTTTTTTTCAAAAAGAAGGGAGTTAGTTTGTTCATGCCAAGAGCTTGATTTTTTTTTTTAATCAAACCTCCAGTGAAGCCTTTCTGGAAGAAACTGATGCTAGTTTTCGTTAGATTTACATTAGAGTTAATCTGTGGCTATGAAAAGCTTTAAGTTAAGTTGGGTTTTGCTATTTGACCGGGGGTGATTGTGGGGAAGAATAGTTCATGAAAATGATTATCAGTTCATCCTAGTATTCATTTTTAGACTGAGCAGATTTGGAGGAATGTTGGCTTTTTTTTCCCATTCTTTCAATGTCCTAATATCCCCTTCCACTAGTGATGCAGCCTTATCCTAAACTCTAGTGTAGTTTATTATTGGTTTACAGCTAGGTTGGTTGGATTGAGCAAAGAACAGAACAGTTTAGAGTGGTTACTGTTTTGTTCTTACCTTCTTGTACACCCTTGGTGAACCAGAGGAGAAAGAGTCCAGCAAGGACTCTGGTCAGTTTGCAAAAGAGCATTACTTTCTCTGTCATCTTTTATCTTGTAACCTAAAGAACATAATTTTAGGTAGGCTGCAGCATACTTTCTATTTCCAACTCCTCTTCCATGAGCAGTTTCATGGAGGTAGAAATGAAAAGTAGCTGGTGGTTTAGTTCATGCCTTGGTATCTTTATGACCTTTTTTTGGTATGGTTTAAATGATACTTTTCTAGTGGGTGAATTACTAGTTGCTGTTCCTGTAGTTTAGACCAAACCTCTTAATAACATTTCTGCTGGTAGTTCATTTCTTCCTCTTCATGTAAGTAACTAATACCAATCTAGCAGGGGCTTCATGCTAAGTAGTAACAGATGGTCCAATGCTGGCTAGGACTGGGAAGATGCTAAGGCTTGGAGCCAGTGTTATCTGCATACGTGCTTTGGATCTCGATACGAGTGTTTCACAGGAGGGAACACTGCTGGCACCAGCAGGAAGCATTGCTGGCAGTGGAACTGTGGAAATCTATTTAGGAACGCGCTTTTGGTATTCTTTATTCCAAGTCTCGACGCACTTGGAGATTAAAGTATGCGGTTTATGCTGGGTTATATCAATAATATTGAAATTATATCCCATTTTGGATAAAATTGCTGTGTTTGCTGTTTTTCCCCTTTTTGGTTTGTTCTGTGGTTAAAGTACTGTGTAACAAAGTAAGTATGGAACAGAACAGCCAACTCTGTTATGTAATCTCACTTCCATTTATGCTATACCACATGATACCACCTTAAAATGTTTTAAGTAATGCAGAGCTGAAAGAGAAAAGAAGGTTAAAAAGCCTTAGAAATTTCAGACTAGTTCTTACCTCTGCTAGCCTTGGTTCTATACTAAATTGCTTAGATAGCCAGAGTGGGCAGAAGGCCACATGGGAGAGGGTGAGGTATCAGAGTGGCATTTCTTACAAGACGCCCTGCAGAATTCTTATTCTGGGACAATGTCTTCTCAATGCTGGGCAGGCAGCACTGTCCAGAGTCCAGTGGCTTTTTTTCATGTGCAACATCAGTAATTGGAGTGGGGAAGTGTAGATGAAGAAAGATCAGGTCTTTGTCATGGTTTTCTCAGTGTGTATCTTAATTGGTGCCTGTCTTCTCTTGACTTTATGAATTCATGTTGTTGGAAAGGAAGAGACTGTCTTTTTTCACATAAATAAAAATGGTAGAAACTACTGAAAAAGGCAGACATGGGAAAAAAGCGTTGCTTTGCAGTTCTGTTTGCTCTCCCCTTCGTGGGAGTATCCAATTTAGAAAATAAAAGTCTGTGCAGTTCTCCCTCAGCCCCAATGTAGGATATAAATCTTCAGCCTTTCCTTCAGGTGGACAACGGTTATGCAGTCCTTGCTTCCTGTAAGATAACTAGAGCTTAAGTCTGCTATAGGATAATGTGAGATTATGGCTTATTTTCTCTGCGGTACGTTGGTAACTCAGAGTAGATGAAATAACCTAAAACTACCCAGAGGGTGATGTTGCAGAAGACCAAAGATGATCCTGTCAGGCTGACATTTGATCCCTGGGCAGCTGAGCAAGGTGAAGATGCTTTGCCTGAACCTGGCCTGGAAGAATTTCTGTCTTACCGCTTTGCTTTTGAAAACTGGGCTTTCATAGTGCTATATCACTGGGGGAGTAAGCAAGCAATCCCTGCTGTCATGATCTCTGCCTGTAAGTAGGAAAAAAATGGTCATGTGAAAAGATCCATGAAGACTATCTCTTAATTGCTATGGGAAAAGAGACAAATTCAGCCTGTGAGCCATTTCACCCACGTTTTTCTCTATCTCTTTCTTTCTCTCTTCCTTCCCCTCTCATCCTGGTACTTGTTTGAACTGAGTATAAAGCCCGGTTCTGCCTGGCCTCGCTGGAAGCTGTTGTGGTCAGTCTTAGAGAATCGTGTAGTCATTCAAATAAAGAAATACAAGTGGTGCATCTGGAGTAATGCACCTCGGTAATCTTGCCAAATTAATGCAAGACTTTGTTTTGGAAACCGCCTTTTCTCCATTTAAAACATCTTTTGCCTCATTTGGTACTAGAGTTGTCTCAAAGGCAATTAAAACTTTCTTTGGGTCATTGTGTGTTTCTGAACTTGTTTTCTCCCACAGAACACCCTTTGCCTTGGGGCAGTCACTTCAGTGCATACAAACGACTAGCTTTTAGGACTCACTAGCTTTTAGGAGTCACGTGGCCTTGCTACCTTAAACCGAGTTTTCAGGATGAAGGAAAGGCTTCAGAGATTTCTTCACCAGGCGATTTAACGTTTCCATCACAAAGAGCAGTTGTTCTGTCAGCTTTCTTCCCAAACCTGCTTGCTTGCCCTGGGAAGACTCTTCTTCATGTGGTTGGCATTGGAAAGTCAGAGCAGCTCTGCTCATGCTAGACAACAAGCCCTTCTTCAATAAGACTTTAGTCTTCTGGGTAGTGTTGTCCCACAGTTGGGCATAACTCTCTCATATCTTTTCCCTTTCACCTAGCTGGTCTGAAGCTGGAGGGTCACATCAAGATTCGTTCTATTTGAAGGGAACTAGCCATATTCCCAGCTTGGGCATATGCAGGACAATGACATGGTCTTTGTGTCATACATTAGCAAACCTTTATTGCTGGGTAGAACCTTCGGAAAGAAATTCTAGGCCAGGCTCTTTTTGTCTGGCAACTCTAATAAAAGGAAGAGCCGAGCCTGGAAAGTGGCAGGACTGCACAGCCCAATTCTTTGTAAAGACAGTGGGATTATGTCTGAGCTGGATCTGTCTTCTAGCCCAATGTCGTAGTGTTCAGGGGCATTCAGTCATGGAAGTAACACGGTTGTGATTAAAGATAGGCTCTTCCCTGCTTCTCAGGAGAATTCGTTAGCTGCAGACCAGAGATGCAAAGATTTGGCCATATGGTTTTTGGTTGTATGATTGCTTCACAGCTCTGTATTGCCCACTGTGTGTCCTAGATGTCCCTAATCTAAATGATCCTCAATGTCTGGACTTACAGTTTTGGTGTATGCAACTTATAGATGGTTTGGAGTGCCTCTGTGGTGTGGGGAGGTAATAGTCAATCATTTGAGGAGGTGGTTTATTCATATGTATCTTTTAATGTATTTGAGGTAAATATAATTTCTGCCCATGGACAGAAATCTTCCAGTTGATTTGATAAATTATAGAATATATTTGGGTTTTCATTTTTTGCTATGTATTGAGAGTCCCTCAATTAATGCTTAACACAGAAGAATTGCTGCGCTTTTCTCGCTTGGAATTGATTTTCCCTTATGAATTGGCAAGGTTACGATTTGAGATGAGCTTGCCTCTCATGAGAATGCTACAACACAGATAGGCTACAAGATATTTTCAGAGCAGTGGACTGAAACGATTGCCCTAGTGCCATGCCCTGCTTTTTCACTGATGGCCTCATTTGTGTAGATTGGACTGGAGTTGCATCATTGATATTTCAAGGGAAATAAAGATGAGTTTACCTTACTCCCAAAGCTTAGGCCCTGGAATTCAAACGTAGCATCTTTTATTTTCAGAGATCTACATGTGTATTAGAAGCTGCTAGGTGAAAAGATCTCTTTAATAATACCCTGACCTTATAAGTCAGCTTTCCAGGTAGATAAAATTGACAGGTCCATTTTTGTGTGGACTTACTTTGGTTAACAGGCAGTGCTAGGGAAAAAGACAGTTCATTATCTGTTTAGGAAAGAGAATATCAGTGTCATAACACTGTCCACTGCTGATCTTTTCTCCAACTCATGAGGGAGGCTTTTTGCAATGAACCGTGAGCTTTTTACTTGACTTTGAAACCAACAAGAAAACCAGAGGATAACTGTGAATGTGTTAAGATTTACGCTTCCTGTTGTGGAAAGAGGTTATGAATTTTCACATTACTATTGCATATTTCAAATAAGGAATAGCTTTGGGCAAGGGAAGTGAGGTTGCCTATAAAACTGAAAAATCTGCTATGTTTGTATTGCTGCAAAGAGCAATGTGAAAGATGGTTCCTCTGAAAAAAAAGGGAAACATTTTCCTTCCTTAGGTAACTTGATTTCTGGCGATTTTCCTGGTGATCTTTGTCCCCGTTAGCGTCTGTGGCGGCTTGTTACCATGTGTGGAGGGGAGATGGGCGCCTTGCCTGTGTTGGATACGCGGCGGCCAGGGCGCTCGGCGCGCTCGGCAGCGGGGCCTGACAGCAGCCTGGGGCCGCGGCTCTGCGCTGGGAGTGCATCAAACCGCCGCGGAGGGCAGACAGAGGTGAGCGCTGGATAGGCCCACGCTGCTCCTGTGCCAGCTGTACCTGGGATTCACACAGCTGTCCTGGTAAGGCCACGGGTGTTTGCCGTGTGCTTTGATGGAATACTGCTGCTACTACTAATAAAACTGCATTGCATCAAAAAAAAAAACAAGACAGGGAAAGAGTTAGGAGGGATGAAAACACAAAAAATAAGTGTTACTCTTGCCCTGCCGTTATTAAAAGTTTCTCCAAGGCTGTCTTAAGTGCTGTGATTGCCTTGGAGCAAGGATTATGCTTCCTTTTTCCTCCCCTCCAAATGGCTTCTCTGTCATGAGGGGCTGTGGCTGCTGGAGCTGTTTGTCAGCAGCCTGTTTATAACTGTGTCAAATCTGCTGACCAACGATCACTCCATTGATTATCTTTTGTTGTGCAGGCAGAGATGGGATGTAAGAGCAGAAAGGGTGGATTTAGTGAAAAGGGAGGGGGGGATACAGTGGGAGAGGAAGGAAAAAGCAGAGAAGGGCAAACTGATGCCTGAGGCAATCAGCCATTTGTTGGCTGATGAGTAAAATAACTAAATGGGCAGATGGAAAGAAGTGGGCATATAACTGGAGGAGGAAATGGGGCTTGTGGGTCATGCTGCATTACTGCCAGGCTCAATTGCTTCCTGGGGCATACCACTTTTCCTAAGGTTGTCAGCCTCAGTGATCCTCGATCGTGTGTATGCACACACAGTGGTAAGTGGATAAGCACTCCAGCAATATTGTCACTGTAAATGTGTGCGACGCGGTAGCACTAAAATGCTGTGGTAGCTGATGTGCAGTTGTTGCTGCTGGGTCACTTCATACCCCTGTCTCCACCATCTCCGTTCTCCTATCTCCAGGTGGGAGCTGCTGCCAGCATTGCCTTGCATGGGGTGGGACAGACCTTCCCCCAAGGGACCCGCAGGTCTCAGGGGACACTGTGTTCAGGCAGGAGACCCCTTGGAAATAGGGATTCAAGAAGACCTTATGCCCAGTCCTGCTGTAACCTCCCCATCTGCAGCTGAGCTCTGCAGTGAAACCAGAGCGGCTAACGGGAGGAAGAGAGGAGAGAGCTCTGAAATGCCCCTTTTCCAAAACACTTCGTAATGCCATGGTTCTCGGGGTGCACTGATTCACAAAACTTCCACCCAAAGAGGAAGGTTCACGTGACATCCATCATGAGCCCCCTGTACAGGCGAGGCCCAGTGCAAAGGCACCGGTGCCCTAAATCAAGTCTCTGCCTTTGGTTGCATATGTTGGTGCTACAGCATTTTAAAACTGCATTTGTTATTCTGGATGCATAGGGGAAGGGAGAGCCTATCGAGGACATGGGGAAAACATCTTTGGCTGGAAGTACTTATGTCACCTTCTGGGTGACTTGCTGCAAAGCCACTTATAGCAACATCTTTGTCTGTCAGTCACTGGGAAAGCAGGTCATGTTGCAGCTAGGAAGTACAAACGCTGAAACCCCGAACATGCTGGGCAGTTTTTGGCTGGGTCCTATGTGGCTGCTTGTCGTGGCTCTAGATGTGTGCTGCTGCGGGAGCGGGGCCTGCGTGGAATGGGAAGATCAAAGCACTGAGCTGTGAGACTGAATAGGTGCCAGAGCTTTTACTTCCCACACGGTCCCTGTCATCACCCTACTTTCTGGCCCTTCCTTTTCTGCTCTTGATTTATAAATCCAAGATCACTGATGGTTCTGTTTTGTAAAAAAAAAAAAAAAAAAAAATCTTCAGAAATCCAGGAGCTGCCTGTGAGGGACGGAGCATCTCTTTAGCGTACAGGAGTAAATCATTCGGCTTTTGCCAGAACATGCCCTTCCAGAGCAGCTGAGAGAGACCCCTCCAGTGCACTGAGGGGCAGAATATACATTGTGGTGCGAGGGCCGCTGGAGCTGCTCCTTGCTCACTGTCAGTCAGGCCCTGTTGGCAGCAGAACTGCCTTTTGGAGCATCCCTGCTAACAAACCTCCTTGGTGCTCTGCTTGTCTCTCTGCCTTGTCCCCTCAAATACTGCTGGGTGATTTGTGGATCACTTCCCTCCCTGGTAAGCTCCCCCCATCAAGTTTAAAGTTGTCTATTTTTAAAATGCCAGCTGCCTCTCGCATAAAGAAGCCGCTGCTGATGTACCGCTGCTTGCGATGCATTATTCAACGTCCTTTTTAGACTCTCATTTAAAGAGCTTCATTAATGTTTCAGCAGTTGCTGTGATTCTCTCCAAGGGGGCTCATTTTCTTCTCTCACTTGACACCCCTATATTTCTGTGGGTGGCAAAGGTGCTTAGAGTATAGATTACCTTTGATAGAACAAACTCGTTCCTCAAATTAAGTGAATCTTGAAAGAAAGTTGGAGATTGCTTCTAAGAAGATGCCCAGTTTATCCAAGTTCTTATTGCACCCTAGGAAACAGTAGTGGTTTCCTAGGCGGTGGGATGGAGAGGTTGATTTTTTTTTTATTTTTATTTTTTATAACTAGCGTGAATGATTTTGCTCTATCACAAAACTGGTTTTTCTAGTTGGCTTTGCTAGCAAAGAGAGGATGTTAGAAAGGGAATTTGAAAATAAGAATTCAAACAGATTGGTTGTCTTTACTTAAAGATTTACTTTGTAACGTTTTCTTTCTTAAACATTAACTGCTTGCACTGATTTCAAAACCATAGTGAGGGTTATTTTTCCTGCTTCCCGGTATGAAGTACAGAACCTGTGGAGAGGGTGGGTTTTTGAGGGTGAACATAATGATTTCATCACCTGAAATTTGGGTAGCAAAGAAGTACCAAGGAGGTCTAGAATAAGAAATGCTGCTTTTAAATGGAGAGACAAGAGGGACTAACCATTCTGAACTGGCTGTATAAGAGCAGTCTTCTTAATCCACGGGTTCTTTCTTCTTTCCTTCTGATGCCAAGATAAAAGATTCCTTTGGCTTGATTGTGCATGACGGTCTTGGATGGGAGATGGAATCCTAGTGATACAGAGTTGTGTCATAATTGTAAAAGGTAATTTCTCAATACCTCAAGCAATTAAGTGTTTGAAGATAAGACAAATGTTGAAAGCTGTTGCTCACCCATGAAACGAGAGGGAGGATGATAATGCCTGCTAAAAAACAGTGTTGCAGTCTCTGGGGTAAGTGAGAGCTATGCCTGGGATCTCCACCGCAGATGGAAGCAGTGGAAGAACAGACCTTGAATACTTTGATCCAAGTAGGATTGGAATAGTCAGCAAAGAGAGGAAGTAACTGCCAGCATTTAGAGCAGGCCCTTAGAGTCTGACCAGCCTTCTGCACTGAGGGGGAGCCGGAGCTCTGCTGCATGCCTGGAGTGGGCCTGGTCTGCATGTTGGACAGTGTCTGTGTTAAAAGGATGGTACTTTGACGTGCAAGTGGAAGTTTGTGGCTTGTGAAATACTAGAAAAATGGTGTTTTGAACAGAGATGGTTGAACCTTCCAAAAACCTGACCTATGTTCTTCTGGTTTGCTATTGAAAGAATGTTTCTGCCCAGACTTACTAAAAATAGTTTAATATTTCTGTCATAAGGCAGGAATAAGGTGGGACATTTTTTTTTTTTCTCTTGATGCTGCTTTGCTTTAAGCTATAGTGCATTTTAGTTTTGTCATTCGTTGTGAAATTCAATTGCCCCCCTAGTTTCTTGAAATAAATAGTAGTTTTTAAAAAGCCTGATGGTACACTTTCCAAATGTACAGAGGGGTGGTTTATTCCCTCAGGATGCAGAAAAAAAAAAAAAGCTGTTGCTCTCAGAAAAATAAATAAATATATATTTTTTTCCGTTTCACTGAAATCATTAATGACTTTCCAAGAGTAATTTGTTTAACATTAGAAAAAATGAGTTTGGCTTACAATCTGTTCAAAAGGTACCGAAGAGCATACTGCATGGTGCTGGCGAGATAGTGGGGTTACCAAAGCAATGCTGCTGTATCTGGGTATTTTGGCAGAAGTCTGTGCGTCTCCAGCGTTTACTGGTGCGGAGGGTGGTGGGGTCAGGCTGCTAACACAGATGTCTGTGGAGGTTGTGTAGAGCCCGTGGCAGGAGCCGCATGGTCGAGCTGAGGGAGTCCCTTGGATGCTCGGCACGGCTGGGGACGGCGAGGTCGGCACGGCCGTGCTCTTGGTGTCAGGTGGAAAGCGGCAGCACTCACTGTGCAGCAGCACCCGGAGAAAACGGGGCGCTGGGGGCAGCGCGGTGCCTGCTGGCCTGGCCACAGGCGGGTGCAGGGCTCTGGAAGGACGCGCGGCACTTTCGTGACAGCCCCTTTGGCGTCTGCGGGAGATTAGCGCATCACGTGCTCGCTAGCTGGCCTTAATCCTCGGAATATGGGATCACAGCCCGCAAGAGGGACAGCAAACAACCCAGATTCACCTGCTGAAGGTAGTGCAGTAGCAATGCCATGGAGGAAATGTTCTTAGAGCTCCGTAACGCACAGGAGGGGAGGAATACCCCAGAAAAAAGGGATAAGATATGGATTTTCTTCTTGCCTTTCTTGCAATGGACCTATCAGAATTACCCTTCTCTAACGGGAAGAATGGGAATTTCATTCTTCCTAGGTTGTTTCTCCTGGCCAAAGATTTTTTCCACGTGATGCTGTGAGTCCCAGGGGTGATTTGACTCACCTCCATTTGCTCTTGCAGATCGCTGCAGATATCTGCAGTGTCGCTATCTCAGAAGAGAGAGGAAGCTGTCCTCTCCGTTACTGTTGTCCTTCTGCCTGCCTTCCCTGCTTTCCTTCAGCAACTTCTTAAGTGTGGAATTCATGTCTCGCTATCAAAGGGGCTGCACGAGGGTCCTGGCACAAGGCCCCTCTCTGGAAATGCTTTGGAGCAATTGAGTCCAGCTGCTTCTAAAGCAGTTTGCACTCATGATGTTGCCTGAATGGCGGCCGCTGGAGACCTTGAGCACTTTGTGCTGGGGCACTGGCTGCTGCAAGCACAGGTGCTCAGGAGGAGGAGTTCAGTCCTCAGCTTGGGAATGGCTTAGCTTGGGAAATGCAAACACCATTGCTGAGAAGCTTTTAGAATAAGCTAAGGATAGATCTCCTTTTCTGACATAGCAAGTGAAGGCTACATGCAGGAGGGACAAAAAGGCAATGACTCCCCTCCAAAAAAAAAAAAAAAACCCAAAAAAGAGGAATGAGAATGTATATCTCTAGACCAAACATTTGATTCAGTGTTTTAGAGTTTGCACATTAAGTTACCTATGTGTAGCTTTACCACTTCTTTTCAAGGTTGCAAATTTGCCAGAAACACATTGTACCCATCAGTATTGGCACTGGCCAACTTTTTTTTTTTTTCCCCCAAAGTTTGAAAGTTTTAGATTAAGAAGTAAAGGGAAAAATGTTAAGGATCTTTCTATGAGATAAACATATTGTTTATTCCTCTAAGCTTTCCTTTCCTTTCCTTTCCTTCTTCCAAGTCAATCAAAAAAAGTCCTGCAAGATTGAATTGTCCTTTCCTAATGGGAAGCAGGTGTTCTACAAGACCACGATTTTATTACTTATTTTACTTTATTTTATTTTACTTTATTTTGCTTAGAAGAGGGACTAGTAGATTCAGATGAAAGCGCTGATTTGCTTGGAGAAAGGCCAAGCAATCGGGCACTTGAACAAATCAGTGCTACTGATGGAGTGAGACACTGCTAGAAGTGACTCAGAGGAATTGGCTAGCTCACCCTGCAGCCACCAAGCAGTATACAGAGCAAAACATGGTCAGCAGAACATTTTGTGGTGTACTAGGTAAGCTGCTTTTTAATGGAAACGGAGGAAAGAAGCTTGGAAAAATGTCTGGCATTACCTATTAGGTAGAAATTCTATGTTGTATTCTTGAATATGTGTAGTATTTGCAGTGCTTACTTAAGAGTGGAAAGTTAATTTGTTAATTAAATGTGCTGTCAGCTTGTTCCTCAGTGCCAGCTGGTCTGAGTCACCACCTATCAGCGAAACCCTCTCCCTTATGTGCCAAAGAGGTGACGTTGGAGAGCAGTGGAGGAGAGCACCGGCGTAGTGCGAAGGGCCGTGTGGGCGCCAGGGCACTGAACCGCTGCTGTGCAGCGCAGCAAGGTGGCACCTTGTGTCGCACTGCAGTCTAGATTTCCTCTTGCTGTTGTTTTTTGCATACTTGCCCCTGGGTTGGGGTTTTTTCCAGACATTAGGGCACGGTTACACAGCTGCAGCCTCTTCATATCAGGCCCTTGGTGTGGGTCCCAGCTGGGCATGCTTGTGGCAGACTCAGAAATGTAGCTCAGAACAGTAAGAAATCCCATTAAGCACCTGATGTGCTGTCTTCTGTCTAGACAGGCATCTGGTTCTAAGTCTCCAGGGGTGATGCCACTGCTGACCTGCCCCCACTAACTCCAGCTCTGCCATCCAGGAGGGACTCTGCTCCTAGGCAGGACCTGGCTCTCTTGCTGTTGCCAACTCGTGGTGCTTTGCAGAGATAGAGCCTGTCACCCCTGTCACCCACCTCTTAGGTGATAGCTGAGGTGCAAGGCAAGTATCTGTACTGCTGATTTACGCTCTTCATAAGAGTGTAAGAGTCCATAAAAGTCTGCACATAATTTTACTAAGTTTTGTAGGTAGCTACTTCAATAAAAGGGTCAACTGTTGGAGCTCTAAACTGTTGGTCCTCTAAACAAGAAAGTCAATTCCTAAGTGAACTCCTTAAAGAGCAAATTTCACCGGTTCAAAAAGAAGTGGCTCTTTCTAAGTACGTTGACAGTGTTACTGCTGCATATTAAATTAGGTCTAGGGCTTGCAATTAAGCTATTGGGGCTCCTAGGTCTGTTAGTAGGAGAGGTTGAAAGGCATTATGCTCTCCATCTACCTCCTCGGTTTCCGCACTTTTCCCCTCTTGCTTATAGCTCTGAAATGATTTCAGATGGCCACAGATGAGCCTTCTGGAAAGGAATTCAGAATTATCCAACATCAGCTAAACCCAGACAGCATAAAGAATATTTTCTTGTGCTTGTGGTGTGGCCATATGCTGTCCATTAGTGAGTGTAGTGGGAGCAAGCAGTGACACTCTTGGCCGGGCCTTGCAAATGTAACTCGGTGCCTGTTTATTTAGAAGCTTTAGAGGCTTTACCTTTCACACGCGCCTCCTGCTGCTGACGGGCCATCTCGCTGACTCTGCTGAGCGGAGACCTTGTGTGTTTCTGTTGCAGACGGGAAAGCTGCTTGGCCTTGCAGAGTCACCGAGCAGAGCGCCCTGGAGCTCCTCAGTGCACTGCGCTATGCCCTGCTCGGCAGCACCACTCTGCCCAAGAAGTGCTAAATGTTCTGCAGGAGAAGGCTGATTTTTTTTCCTTGGCAGAGCCTAGGGTTTCTGCTCTTCTGCTCCCCTTTCTGTTACTGTCACAACTGTATTGCTGTGTGCGTAGAGCTCCTGGCTTCCTTCTTCCTGCGGGCCGTCGTGCACAGCTATTCATTTACTGAAATGTGGCTTGTGATGAATATGAATACCTGAAATACTAAAATGCTACTAAAAAAATGTTTTGTATCTCTTTTGCAGTCTGTTTGAGTTTACAGCATTCATGGTGTGGAGCCCTGTTCCCCTTGGAGCTGGAGAAGGGACGAGGAGTGGCACCCAGAGGGACGGCTGATGGCACTGCCATAGGGCAGGGTTCAGCCTGGTGGCTGTGCCAGCAGTGGGGCTGTTGCTGCCTCGCAGAGAGATGTTTATTACAAATAGGGCAGTGAATAGAGGACTTGGATAGGCATTCCAAGCCCTGGATATCTGTTTCCTTCTCCTCCTCGTCTCTTATCGGGACTTTCTTGGGAAGAGAAGAGGAGGCTGAGAGGGGATCTAATCCGTGTGGACAAGTACCTCAAGGGAGGTAGTGAGGAGGATGGGGCTGGCCTCTTTTCAGTAGTGACCACTGGCAGAACCAGAGGAAATGGCCACAAACTTAAGCACCAAAAGTTCCACAGGAACTTAAGGAAAAATTTCCTGACAGTGAGGATGACAGAGCCCTGGAACAGGCTGCCCAGAGAGGTTGTGGAGTCTCCTTCTCTGGAGATCTTCAAGACCTGCTTGGATGCAGCCCTGTGCCACGTGCTCTAGGTGGCCCTGCGTGTGCAGAGGGGTTGGACTAGATGACCTCTAGAGGTCCCTTCCAATCTTAGGCATTCTGTGATTCTGTGATTCTATGATCTTGTCCAACGCCCAAGTGCACAGGCTCCCCTGCTCATGCTTTTTTGGCGACCTAAGGAGCAAGGAGGGCACTTCTATTCTTTTTGCCCTAAACAACCTCTGGAAGTACATTTTGCATGAAAAGTAATTTCAGGGTTCATGTTTCTGTTTTCAGGCGATGTCAGCATCAGTAAAAAAAAACAAGGATCCAGACCAGTAGAAGATCTGTGTAACGTGCACCCGGCCCTGGCAAATAATGGGAGTGCTGGCCTTAGTCCAGGAGAAATGTGACCCAGTAAACTTCTTAAAAGACTGTTCAATTGCTCTCTTTATTATGCAGAAGCATGCAGGCTATATACAGAATGAATAGTATTTTCTTAACTGCTGCCAAAGGAAACGTTTGCTACACCGTGCGTAATCATCTTCTCCACTTTGGTGTCTCGCTGCGCAGTGAAAGAAAGTGGCTTCACATCTTCCTTCACGGCGATTTGTGATGGTGCAGCTTGACAGCCATGGAGGGGAACAGGGACCCTCCATGCGTGTATTTCTTCATGCAAGCCCAGTAATTCCCTGCATCAGTGTCTTCCAGTGGAATTGCAGTGGTTTTCCTGGTTGGACAGATCAGGATTTTCCAGGGTGGGTGCTCGGCCGGACGTGGAGCGAGACGCTGTGCCCTGGGCACCGTGCGCTCGCGCTGTGCGGTGCCATTGTGGCTCACAGCTCCTGCAGGCACCTTCCCTAAGCTCAATGGCTTCCCCACCGCGCTTGGGTGGTGAGGCAGCGCCCAGGCCTGCTGGCCCGTGTTTTGTTGCTGCTTGACGCTGTCCCTGGTGGAAGGGGTGTCCCTTCTGCTGCAGCAGGTGGTAGGAGTGGAGCAGAGAGGGAATCCTCGGGTTCCACAGACATCCTGGAGGAGTCAGGATGGCACCTAAGGCCCTCTGAGGCCCCTTTGGGCGCTTTGTGGCTGTGCTCCCAGGCTAGCAGGCCCCGTTACAGGCCTGTGCCCGGGGCACCCTGCGGAGAGCCTGCGTGGGCAAGCTAAACCAAGCACTCTGTGAGGTTGCAGCATATCTGGGTTTACTCCCAGCTTGCCACAGATGGGAGTGATCAGGGCAGTCCCTTTCACCTCTGTTTCGGTTCCTCTGTCTGTCAGAGGGAGGAGAGGCTGTGGCTCTGGCTGCTCCGTGCGAAGCGCTGCGCCTGGGATCGGTGTTAAAGGGACACGGCGACGCGAAGAGAGCGGAGCAAGAGTAGCGCGAGTGCCTCAGCCGCAGCGCAGCGTGCCCACGTGTGGGGCTCTGTGCGGTGTGTGTGTGCGCGCTGTTTTCTAATACCTCCTTCTAGACTTTTCTGTAGCCCTTGCCTCTTGCTGGTGGTTTATTACTTTCCCAAAATAGATTTCCTGGGAAAAGAAATTTTCCACTAGACTTCTTCTAAAGCCAGAGTGACAAGTTGTTTATTTATTTAATTGATTTTACCTAGAGAACAATAAATTAATCTCCTCTGTGTTTTCTTTTAAGTGAAGCAAAGGGAAGGGGGAGTACATACCAGAGATGTGGGCGGATTTTTTTTTTGTTTGTTTGCCTTCATGCTCTAGCAGCCTTTCATTTAAATAAAAAGCTTAATTAAGCATATCTTTCTCATTACAGTCGGTATAAATGTGGAGCCTAAAGAATATGAATTGGGCTTAAGATTAGTTTACTATTCCTATGTATCCCATCATTTTCTTTACAAAAGCAATTCTTGCATATAATTATTTGGTTATCCCAATATATTTATGTTTTGCAACTTTATATGTGACTGTTAAAGATTTTCCTGGCATTCTGACAGTCTGACCTTCTCCAGCACACAGACTATATTTTTCTCCTGAGCTTCTAAGATTGCATTAGAGTGGATTTTTTTTTTCTTATTTTTAATCTAAATTTATTTTTTTATGCTTGGTAGGCCACAATGCTCATACTTGTGTGTACAACCCATCTGCACACAGTACAAAAGTCAAATATGCAAGGTTCACTAGTCAGATACAGTGAACGGTTTGAAATGGTTAATTAAAAAAAAGAGGGGCTCAGTGGGTCAGATGTTCACACAGTAATAGCAGTGGGGATTAAAATTTTGTGAATAATATGTTATTTGAAGTTTAGACTTTCTTAATTTGCCCTATGTCTTTCTGCAAGGAAGCTCAGTCAAAAGATACATTGCTTCCTCAATGTTATATTTTTTGTGGAAATTCTGTTCTTTTGTTTTGTTAATGGTAGACTTTCTGTCCTCTGTTTTAATGCTAGTTATTTATGCAGTTTAAAATGTACCTTTGCTTAGGAATAAAGTGCACCAATTGTGCCAGACAGTGCCATGACACTTTTGTCTTAGAACAGAAGCAGAAGGAAAGTCCGTTCTCACTAATTTCTGCAAAGTAGCTTGCATAAACAATATCAATGTGTGATAGCATTGCTAATCAGCACCTGCAAGATTAAAAAGCACACAGGGAAAGAAAATGCTGCATTTATCTAGTCAGTGCTGTAACATTTTGGTGTATTTTTAAGCCTCTCCTGACGATGCACGCTCCTTTTGAGCTTCTCATCAGTACAGAAGTTGAACAGAATAGGGATAATTTCAGGTAATTATAGGATGACGTTATAGCCTGAAACGGTGGATGAGGAGTGAAGAAGCACTTTGGAGTGCTCCAGCCCTGACCCACTCGGTGCATGCACGTAAAGGCCGAATCTGCCAGTGTATTTTTAGGGCTGTGTTCAGCCTCAGTGGCGAGATGCCTGTGTGAGGGCCCCCCTCCCCTTGCGCTTGCGGCCGGCATGTTTCTTGCTAACAAAGCCGGCCCTGTCCCCATGCCGGGAGCCGAGCGGGCGGCCTGCGCGGGCGGCTGCCATGGGATAGGCTGCTCACAGGGATGCTCCTCATCTGTATGCTGCTCAGGGTGCTGCGCCCGCAAGGAGGCTTCTCTCGCAAGATCCTTTGGCCTCCCTCATTTTTCCTGGGACTTGCTACCTCTGGGAACTGCTGGCCTTTTTCTTTTGAGATGTGGCTGGTGGTTTCTCATACTCTCATGCCTTCTTGCTCTAAGAGTGGCTATTTCCTGCTCTGCTGTGTGAGATCCCTGCCCAGCTGCAGTACTGTCACGGGAGGGACTGGATGCGCCTGAATGACGCCCCTGTGCGCTGTCCAGATGGGACCAGCGTGCCAGCCTCTCTCATCACGCCATGATTAATGGAAAGCTCAACAGCACCAACTTTCATCTTCTGCCATGTGTTTCGTCCCCACCAGTGAGAGGAAGGTCTGTCTCTTCTTGTAAAATGCCTAGTCTGTGCTGCTGACCACATACTGGTGTGACTTTTCTCTCTGCAGCTCCCTTTTGCCCCCTGCCCTTGAAGGCCCCCGTGTAAAGGCCAGTTCAAACATTTGCCCCAGGAGGAAACCACAGAGCAGAGAAAAGGCCGTGTCGGTGAGGATTGCAGGTTATATGTCAGGTCAAATCAGCCTCTGGTGGAAACAGCAAAGAAAATGCAATGTTGCAGGCAGTAATGAGAACAAATGCAGTTTGCTGAGACAGGGCCCATGGTTGTTATTTGCTTCAGAGTCATTGACAGGGCTACCCACAAAGCAATTAGATTTGTGTGCGGTGACGGCTCTTTTCAGGGGAAGAGGATGAGGATCAGAATGAGGTTACTGGACATCAGCCAAGGCAAATGCACAAGCCTCGTTAGGAGCAGGACAAAGCTATTGCTATCTCCAATAGGCCCAGGAGGGCCAGGGAATGAATGAAGGTGCCTAACGCTTGTGCTGTACTGCTCCCCTCCCCTGTGTCTCCCTCTGTCCGTCCCTGTGTCCCCAAGGACAGATGTCTAGTTCTAGCTTTAAGGAACTGGAACTGAAGTTGAGGCCACTGAGAAATTTCTGGATAAATGGCGGAAGGAAACATTTTCTTTGTGCTGCTTCCCAAACGATTTTGCTGTGTTTTGGCAGTAGAGCTTGCTTTCTTCCTGAGCTACAGCACCTCTTGATATGGTGAGTGCTTCAGGATTATATTACTGCTGATATTAGAAAGAGGGAAATTCATGCCATATTCCTTTTGAAGAGCATTTTCGATGAAGGCTCAGTAATCAAAATGGAAGTTTATCCTGGATCCATGGTAAACAAGCACAGATGGTAGCAGAGAATAGAAGTGGTGCACAATATCGAAGCAAAGGAGGCTGCAAAGAGAGAAATAAGTGTTGTTTCAGTTAGAGAGCTCTGTTTGTTTATTGGATTCTGACAGGGGTATGGATTCTGTTTACAGAGTGAGAACAGCAATGCAGTATTCACACGGAGCCCTGTGCCATGATTTTTGCTATTCCTTGGCATCATCATACGTTGATAGAAAGCAAAGTCCTATCACCCTTTTTTCTCCATCAAGAATGAAAGCAGACTTTTTAAAGGAAGCTATGCTGTGGCACAACAAAGCCGATGAGCAGTTCTTTGGCTGATGTTGGATAAAAATAACTCTTTAGTTCTTCATTTGTTTGGGAGTGATTAGCAGAAAGAGAGATCACAGCATCCTCTGAACAGAATGCTGTGCTCTGCTGAGGTCCCATGGCGCTGCTGTTTCCATGTATTGCAGATGTGCTCCTGTCGTGATGATCGCTGCATCAGTGGCACTTCCACAGTCATTAGGAGGACCTGGATCACCTTGAGAACAAACTAGCTTCTTCAGGAACAATTCCCATTTGTTTGTGCACTGCATATTGTCAAGAAAATTAACGTTGTGATTTTTTTGTGACTGACCTGTAACTGGCAATGTCCCTTACTTTAAAGTAATTTGATATGTTGGCTACTGACCATTTTTCATCTGAAATATGTCCCTTGGCCCCTCTGCGTATCTGGCTTTGAGCTGATGAGCAATTTCTCAAAAATCTTTGCATTATCTCTGTTAGATATTTTCCTTTTTGGCCCCAAGACCATACAAATTGATGGCAAGAAGAGAGCATAACTCAAATCATTCCTGCCAAGCCTGCTGTTTTTCACTCTTACAAGATTTTATTATTGGAGAGCTAATCTTTCAACCACAACTAGGCATGTCCAAAACTGATGAATAGATAAAGCAATCATCCTGCTTATGAGTCCTAGCATAAGGCCAACAGCTGTAGTTTATGCTACTAGTTAAGCAAAATCTGTAGCTTAAATACATTTTAAGCACATAAAATTTAACTTTGGATTGCTCTTAGAGCTGGGCAGTATGTTCAGGTGTTTGAGTAGAAGATCAACTCTCTGTATTTCATCTTAGGAAGAAATCCTGACAATTAAATAGGCCACCTTCCCCAAAACAGTCTTCTAATTGCAAGTTTTCAAGGCCCTTAAGGGTCATCTTGCATCTTTTTAATGCCTGGTTAGACTGAGCCTCTGGTGCAGATGTCATTGTGTTGTGCAGTATTATGGCAACGTCCTTGAGAGCAGCTATCTACAGCCAGACAAACCATGTGCTCTAGGTGTCCCTGTTTGAGCAGGAAGGTTGGACTAGATGATCTCTAGAGGTCCCTTCCAACCTCAGCCATTCTGTGATTCTGTGAAAGGCTTGAAAGTCCTGGCCCTGCAGTCATGGCCCATGTTCTGGGCTCCAGACCCATGAGAAGGGTTTTCTGTTGCAAAAACAGACCTAAGAAGAGACTTGGCAGTCAAGAATGTATATATTAGAACTCATTTTTTGCTTTAAAATCTATATTAAACAAACGAACCATCAAGAAACTGTGCCCTTCATAGAGGTCCGATTGGAATAGTCCATTTTTGCATAGAATTTAACTTTGTACATGTTTGGGACTCTAGAACTTGCTTGTCTAAAATGGAAATTTGCATCATAAACATAACTACATCCCCTGAAATAACACCCTCATAGCAGTTGCTGTAATGTAGGCTTCTGTCTGCTACGTGTATTGTATGGAGTTTATCTGACCAAGAGCAGCCTCCACCGTTGAGCACTCAAAGCTCCTTTTTCAAGATTCAGTTTCCTTGACTTCTTATGGGAATGTCTGTGGTGACAGCCCCTAAAAAGGTGTACTTATGTGGGTAGAAAAATACAAATATTTTTATGTGTAGGGACCTGGAGCTTTCTCGCATGCTCTGCCGTCAAGTCCTTCATGGTTAGAAGACCTAGAAGTGAAAACTCACGGGGTGCTAATTCTTTCACATTCGTTCTTGCTGAATATAGTTTGTTGCAACTCCATATAGTTTAGCTATATGGAGTTGCAACACTGAGTGACTGTCCAGAGCACTGCTGGCACTTCTTTGCTTGAGAATCTTTTTAATCTCATATTAGAAACTATACAGGGTAATGTAGATTGATCATAAATGTAAGGATTTTGGTAGCTGATAAGACAGAAGTGTAGGTATGGCTATATTTCTTGATTTTTACATGTTCAAGAACATGCTTCTAGATGTATCTAGAACTGGAGTTCAAGAATGTTGGAGGTAGAAAGCCCTCATGTTAAGTGGCCCCATGGAATTGAAAGTTAGTGTGGGTGTTAGGCTGAGGTAAATGTAGGTTCAAGTGCTGTATGTATTCCTAAATATCTTGTCAGTGTGCAGATTTCACAGTAGGTATTTAAAATATATATTGCTTCTGCACAAATTCCTTTTTTTTATCTTCTTTATGTGTTTTAGATGCAACAGCTGGGCGGAATGCAGATAGCATGTGTGGCACTGACAAATGTTCAAACTGAAATAATCTGCAGAAAGTGTCTTCACATAAATTTGTCTTCAGGTTCCTGATAGCAGATGTCTGCAGTGATGGAAGAGGCAGACTCCTACTGTGAAAGACTGTAATAATTAGAAGCATTTGATGAGATGACTCTGTTTCATTCTTCCTGACGAGCTGAAACTTTAAGAGCACAAGTAATTACAGCAACTTTGATCAGATTTAGTTTAGGTGCAACTGGAACTGATGGCAAGAGATGGAGCTTACATAGACTGAAAAGTAACTAAGATGTGATAAGGCTGAGTGCGCTATCCTGTTACTCTTTTTTCGTATTTCATCTTATTCTCTCCCTTCTTTACTTAATTTTGCTGTCTACTTAGCACTGCTTTTCTTTTTATTTTAAATATCTCCTTAATCTTAAGGATCTTGCCCTTTGCTGCTGCAAACCAGATGAGCTTCACTGCCTCTTTCTGACTGCATCTGAATAAACCAGGAAGACTTCCATGGAAGGAGAAGTTTTGGTGGCTCCAGCTAACACTGCACTTCATAGCAGTCATGCCGGGCTAGTGGGCTGGAATATTTCCAATGAAAAGGGTACTGATAGCAAAATATCTTCACAGATCGCTGCTAATCATGGGAAGGCCAGTGCCTGAGGGAAGGGCAAAATTCAGTAAACAGCTTTGAGATGGAAATATGTGCTGCAGTCCCTCCAGTTGTTTTGACCTGGGGTCGAGCAGCGTGTGGTCTTCAGGAGGTCCTTACTTTCCCCAGATTAAGGAAAACATTTTAGAAGCAATCTCCCTCCACTTTATTTTCCTTTAGGTTCTTGTCAAATATTTAGAATTGAAGAATAACTGGTCAGCGGTTATTATTTCATAGGCAACGCCCCAGGGAGGGGGACCGACAACCTGGTACCTCTCCTGTTAAGCTGTCACTGGCCTCCTCATGCAAATTATCTGCAGAAACTGATATGCGCAGCAGGTGTCCCACCGCCCCCCACAGCTGTGGCTGTGCGTTGAAAGACCCAGTTAAAATTGATAGCGCATCCCCCTCCCCAAGACCAGTTGCCTTCAGGCCTCTTGTTGAGGTCCCCTGGCGCTGCTGAAGCTCCCTCATTTGCGCTGCGGTGCAGGTGCTCAGGCGGCCTCACTGCAACTGCTCGACCTGTGGCACCAAGGAGACCGGGCGCCACGTCTAAGGGGTACCGCCTCGTGGTTTTCAGATGGGCCTTTTCTGTGTGTCAGGAGACAGTGGTTACCACGAGGATCCCTACGCCTCCAAGCTTTGATCGCTTCATCCACACACAGTCTTGGTCAGTCTGCTTCCCGTTGCCCATGTTTCCACATGTGGAGTCTCTTTGGGCTGCGGGGAGAGTAGGGGCCGCACGGAAGCGTCGTGGCCCTGCCTTGGGTAGAGCTCCGCAGCCTCCATAGCGTCTCTGCACCGCCAGCGAAGTGCGGCTGCTAAGACGTGAGGGGAGGGAAGCAGAAGCCGGCTGCTGGTTTTGGAAGCACGGGGAGGGAGGCGGATTGTTGCTCTGATGTGTTTCCCGCCTGGCAGTCAGCAGTTAAATGGTGGTTGTGAAATTTGGGCAGATGAGAGCCCGTCATTTTTAGACTCCCGTTGGTGAATGTGTCGTGGAGCTGCGTCTCTTCACACAGTCCTATCAGCGGGGTCTCGGGAACGAAGCCCGTGCTATAATTAGCCGGGTGGCCGTGCACTTCTGTCTCAAGGGTGGAACATCTGAAGTGGTGAATACAAAAAAATAAATCTGTAATGACTCTATCTGCCCAGTTCTTTTTGCAAAAATGAACAGATTTTTTTAAGATGGATGTTAGATTCTTTTTGATTGTTTTTGTAATTCAGTAGCAGATTGATCTTTGTGTTCCCTGGTAATTGCAGAAGATGTGGTGAAACATTAAGAAGCCTTATTGATAATTCTTTGCAACCCCTTGAGTTTACAGTAAGCTTTGGTCTAATCAGACAACCCTCACTGGTGAGCATATGCAGAGATCTTTTTCCAGAGATGGTCTCATGGCATCCCTTCAGGCTTTCTCCTTACCCTGTGCTTTGATTGAACCTCTTGGGAATGCAGGAATTCATATGAGGGTGGAAGTTTCCTTACACTGATGACTTTCTCTTTACTTTGTGTGGCAAGTTCATGGCTACATTCTTATCTACAGCTGTTTTCCCACAGGTAAATGGATTAAATTATCTAACCATCCTCTCTGACTTGGGCTATTTACCTGTGTCTGTCTCGCGGAGAAGAGGTTTGATCAGTACATTCAGCCAAGGATGCAATGTGCTCTTTGCTTATTCTTTTTTTTTTTCCTTTTTTCTGGATTCTTTTTCAGGATTTTTACTGACTTCTAATAGCTATTGTAGGGGAAAGAGATGTACTTAAATGATTTGACACCTGCCTTGTAGTACAGGTTATCCATTCCTATTATTTTTTTCTGTGATAGCAGAGAACTTGCTCCAAGAGGGTGTTCAAGCCCCTGAGAGCCTTCCAACCCACTGAAGGTTCTTAGTATTAAATCTTTCTTCCCTTCCGTCTTTGCATTCAAAGCCATTAACCCTTAAAAGCAAATGAAAGCTATGGCAAAGCTCATCAATTGGGAAAGTGTTGAATTAGTTTTAAAATTGTAATGTGCTTGGGAAGATTTCTTTTAAAAAGGTTAATTAATGCATCTTCTGTGTACAGAGTGTCTCTGTATTTTTAAAGTATTTCTTTAATTTTTGATACAGCTTTTGAGGAACTAGTCACCTATCAGCCAAAGATGCAAAACATTAAATTTATTTTTCTGTATTTTTAATATATATTCATATAAATATATTGCTTGTTTTAAGAACAAAAGAGCAGCTTTTCTTTGGAACTGGAAAGTTCAGGTTCCTACTGAGGATTGAATAAGATGTCTTAAATTTCACCCTCTCAGTCTTGCCATCTTCTTTCTTAACACCCATTATTCTGTTTGTCTTCTGGGTGGAAGCTAGGAGGTTTCTTTTTATAATGTAGGGGCCAAGAACTGGCCTAACCAACTCTCCCTCCTCAGAAAATGTTCACTATACTTCAATTTTTATCTTTTTGTTGGCATGTCATGCTCTAGCACTAGCACTTTGCTGGCAGTACATAGTAACATAAGTCTAGGAAAGAAGAATGAAGCCTCACATCCTGGTGAGCAGGATGGGATCCAGCAGTCTGCATTATATCAGCCTGAGCAAAACTGAGTTTGACCTTGTTCTGTCAAACTCAAATACTGATGATAAGAGCTTCAAATATGAACTCCTTTTGGTGCCTGCAGTTGCAGGGCATGATTGACCTGTCTTGCATTTGGTTAGGGAGCTGGATGAGCAAATTTTAAGTATACTTCATGCTGAAGACCTTTATTATTATTATTGTTGTTGTTTTTTAATCAAAGTTGTCTGTTTTGCTTACTGCAGAATTTGGGTTATGCTCCGTAGCCCCTTTTTGCAGTTGTTTGCAGTTCGCTGTGAGAGGTAGAGCACGGCTTGTGCAGACGTTGCCTCGAGTCCACGTCTCTGGCTTGTTTGGAGTCTCAGCTGACGTCTCAGTGCTTTGCGCAGCCTCCTGCTCCTGTGTGCAGGGGGAAGGCCATGCGTAGGAAAGGGATGCTGCGAGCTCAGCAGGTCTGAGGCTGGTGCTGCTTTGAACCATTAATCTCTCCTGCAGCTGCTGATGTGCCTTTGGAAGCATGAAGGGACATCATACAGCTTTAAAGCCTAGCCTGGCAGATAACTTTGCAGTGCTATCTTGCAAAGTCAAATGTATTTTTCCTCAGGTTTGTACATACGTTCTAATCTGGAGCACCTTGTTTGTCCCAGTCTCTTTCTTTTGTCTGCCCCATTTTATGAATTATTCATAATGCCATGAATAAGTAAGGACTTGAATACATTTTTGGAGATTTTACAAATGCTGTTTATAGCATAAATTTGAACAGTGCAAAAGGTGGCTGCAAAAAGTATTGGGCATCAGGTAACAAAACTGTAATCCTGGACTTCTGCTTTGCACCTGGGTTGCCGTATCCCAAATGATCAATGGATGGATCAGGACATTTTAGTATGAAACACTGCCTGTAATGTTTCCCGCTGGAAGTGTCTACTGCCTGACATATTGTGGAACTAATACGCACCTTTAATGGTTGTATTTATAGCATGCAACAACTAGATACAGCCCAGCAAGCAGAACTGCACTTCATTATAGTGGGAATTCCCTAGTGTTATGCCTTAACAGAAGGATGGGGCTGTCTCGTTGCTGGGACATTTGGTGCTCAAACCGTCCACAAAGTAATTTTCATTAGACTCTACCATGTGCCTTGTTTGTGCCGAGCCTGATGCGCACCACTTTGCAGAAGAATTTTACCTTATACTCCATATACTGCATTAAACTCCCTACTGCTCTGTGCTGCTGAGAGGCACCAGCAGCTACAAGGGCAGTGCTGGAGCATCTGCTCTAGCTGCCCGTGTGGCCCGTCTGTTTGTTATTCTCCTGAGCAGTTGTTGCCTATGTTCGGCACTAGCATCCAGCACGAAGTGCTGCCCGTGCCATTCCGCTGCTGACACCCATCCTTCCCATTTCCGTCTCGCTCACGGGTTTTTGGGATGCCAACTGTTTTTGCAGCTGCTGCCCCTCTTGTGTTGTGCTCAGGACGTGTGAGAAGCTGCCTGATGATTTCATATTGCGATACAGGACACAAGTCTAAAATCACAGATCTATAGAACTGTGTCTAAACTGTAGATCTAATCTATAGAAAAATAAGTAATCTACTAGATTCTATTGACTGTCTTGTGAAGCTTTTCTCTTCTCCTTGCCTGGTGTGCTCACTCGTTTCAGTCCTTAAATGGTTTTGAGTGTTGGGACACGTTTTTTGGTTAGTTAACCTACCAGAGAAGTATTTTTCACCTCTGGACCTCCAAATTTCTCTGCTCAAAGCCAGCCAAAGGTGTGATTTAAATAGCCATGACTTCAGTCACGCTTTTGGACTGATTTGTGCCATAATGGAAGTGGGAATTTACCCCTTCTAGTTGTGCTTGTAGCACTTGCATCTTGCCTTGGAAAGGATTCAAGAAATTATTTTTAAAAATATTTTTTTTCCTACAAGAAAATGTACATTACATCTTCAGAGAGACGACTTTGACATCCTCTTCATGTTGAAAAAATGCAAAAAATTACTTGCAATAATGTTTAAAAAGCTCTCTGATACATTTCTAGAAAAGTGACATATGGAGAAGGCAGGCCGGTGTAGTGTGTAGTCGTGTAATGATAGTTTCATCTTGCAATCCAAACCCAACTGTGGCGTTGCCACCTGCGTGCGATGCACGATTTCAAACTCATGCTGTAGTCACCTCATATGCCCTGCTTCTCCATCATGTATTCCAGGCCGTCCTCTCAAACCCTGCTACGGAGTGATTTAAAGGCACTCTCTGCATTTGGCAGGAAGAATGTGTCTGCTGAGGAATTTCTAGTGCATCCTCCTATATTTTATTCATCATTGACAGGGGATTTGGAGAAGGCTGAGAAGCAGAGCGAAGTGTGTACGGTTCGCTGCCAACAGCATGATAATTAAAGGAGAGAAGATGACAGTACGTGTAATAATATAGTTACATATGCACAAAGCAGAGCTGATCTTAATGTTGCAATTTGGGTATTTCTGAGCTATTTGCCTTCAAGACCTGCATAATGCTGCTGCATTACCTTGGGGTTTTTCTTTTGAATTTCCAGCTTCAGGAAAAAAAAAACAAGCTTTTTCTTTTAAAATTCCTTTTTATTCCCTTTGCGTGATGTCACTCTCAAAACCTGATAGATCGTAGATAGGGGGTGATAAGTCCTGTTGAGGCAATTACTTGTTAAATCAATTTGGCTTGACTGTCACAGAGATGGCAAGACTGATCTGGCTTTAAGGTGCACCCTCCCCTTCATAACGCCAGCTTTTCACTTAGGACAACTGCAATTAAATTTTCTCTATTGCTCCCTGACATCTGGTGGCAGCATCAGGTAATGCAGTTAATTTGTGTAAAATCTTGCCCAAGGGCCATCCTCGGACAGTAGATCTTGAATCTTCAGGAGCCTTGTGGGACCAAAACTGACTTGGCTCTCGATACTGCAGCTTTTTTTTTTTTTTTTTTCCCTATGTTTGTTTGTTGTTTTTTCTTCCTGGGTACAAACATTCCTAGAGGGATGAGTTTTGAGCAGGCCAGATCTTTCAGTAAATTGGTAAATTGTGTTAGCATATGCAACTTTAGAAATTAAATGGTAAGCTACAGTTACATGGTGAATCATGACTTCTTGATTAAAAATACTGTCCATGAAATTTCATTAAGAACTGCTGTAATGTATAGAGCATATGCCTTATAATAGCAGTGCTGCAGAAGAGGTAAGGGCTTTTGGCTCTCTCACTTTCTGCTCTAACAATTAATTTAAGCTACGGTTTGCTAGTCTGCTCTGAAGAAAATGGCTAGCTCTGGAAACAAAATTACTCTGTCATCCTCAGCTACAAAGTGAATTATATGTGCTTTTTGCTAGAAAGCATGAGGTCTTTTCTCTATTCCTTTCCTTTGCTTCTTTTCTAAGTGCTAGCTGAACAGAAGCAGAATTGAAGAGGGAACGTGCAAAATGGATGGCAGATGCACATGTGCGTTGCAGGGACAGTGGTAAATGAATTTACAGCACTTCCAGCTCAGGGGCTTGAGTTTTGCAGGATGGACGGTTTGCCTTGTAATGGTTTCTCTTATGTTCTCCACTTTAGCTTGTAGTACCTTTTTCTGTCGTGTCCGTGAGTTGAGTGGCAAAGGCATCACTGTCAATATAAAGTGACAGTGATCATTTTTTTCAAATTAATTTTGTGTATTGCCACTCTTGTGTCAGTTTTGGGTTGAGTGCTTGAAAAAAATCTGTTGTTCTTTTCCTCTCTAATCTCCAGAAACAGAATCACAGAATCACAGAGTGGTTGAGGTTGGAAGGGACCTCTAGAGGTCATCTAGTCCAACCCCCCTGCTCCAGCAGGGACACCCAGAGCACGTGGCACAGGGTGGCATCCAGGCGGGTTTGGAAGATCTCCAGAGAAGGAGACTCCACAGCCTCTCTGGGCAGCCTGTTCCAGGGCTCTGTCACCCTCACAGGAAAGAAGTTCTTCCTCAGATGGGAATATGAAACTAGCCAGCTTGTCACTGGGATCATATTCCCTATAGCTACTACGCTGTGCTGTATATGAATCCAGACGCATATGACAAGGGTTATATTCACATGTCCTCAAACGTATTAGGGACTCTCTTCAGAACTTCTTTACTGTGAGGGTGACAGAGCCTCCGTGCCGCATGGAAGATCTCCAGAGAAGGAGACTCCACAACCTCTCTGGGCAGCCTGTTCCAGGGCTCTGTCACCCTCACTGTCAGGAAATTTTTCCTTAAGTTCCTGTGGAACTTTTGGTGTTTAAGTTTGTGGCCATTTCCTCTGGTTCTGTCAGTGGCCACCACTGAAAAGAGGCCAGCTCCATCCTCCTCACTGCCTCCCTTGAGGTACTTATAGACACTGATCAGATCCCCTCTCAGCCTTCTCTTCTCCAGGCTGAACAGGCCCAGCTCCCTCAGCCTCTCCTCATAGGGCAGATGTTCCAGGCCCCTGATCATCCTCGTGGCCCTGCGCTGGACTCTCTCCAGCAGCTCCACATGCCTCTTGTACTGTGGGGCCCAGAACTGGACACAGTACTCCAGATGTGGCCTCACCAGGGCTGAGTAGAGGGGCAGGATCACCTCCCTCGACCTGCTGGAGATGCTCCTCTTAATGCACCCCAGGATCCCATTGGCCTTCTTGGCCACGAGGGCACACTGCTGCCTCATGGTCAACCTGTCGTCCACCATGACCCCCAGGTCCTTCTCGGCCGAGCTGCTCTTCAGTAGATTGGTCCCCAGCCTGTACTGGTGTCTAGAGTTGTTTATCCCCAGGTGCAGGACCTTGTACTTGGCCTTGTTGAATTTCATGAGGTTTCTCTCTGCTCGGTTGTCCAGTCTGTCCAGGTCCCTCTGGATGGAGGCGCAGATGATCTCTGGAGGTTCCTTCCAACCTCAACCATTCTGTGATTCTGTGTTCAAGATGGGCTTTTCTGTCCTACCTCCAATGCTTACACACGGTGACGTCTTGCCTGTTCATATATGTGGACTGCATGATACTGCAAGCAGTTTGTCCCCTATTTTTGTAGCAACAAAATGAGCTGATGGCTGTGTTTCCTTTTTTTGTTTTGTTTTGTGAGTTTTTTGATTGGTGGGTTATTTCCAAAACCCTTTTCTTATCACAATTGTCTAGGACTAGGAGATTGCACAGTTCTCATTTCTGAGGCACAGTTGCCATTTATTTATCACCATGACTTTTGTGGCATGGCAGATTACAGCATTTTCTAATTTTTGGTGTTTGTTACCAAACGGCCTGGAAGCAGAGCAGAGCAGGAACAAGGATGGCTGTTTGAACAGTCCTGCTGGCTGTGCCCAAAGAAAACCAGCAGTGAGTGCCAAGATTTATGTCCATCAGCATTGAACTTTGAATAGAAGAGACTTTAAAGATTAACAAGGCTCAGCAGATGGAATGGTTTCGTTGCTCCAGAAGTCCCCACCATGTCCTCACTGCTTAGTACTTCCCACTGGTGAGCTACTGACTGCCAGCTCATAGGAAACATGGAGCAGAACAGAGCTGCTGCTGCTTGGTGAACGGCTGAAGATGTTGAAGCCTCCTTCAGGCCTAGGGCAGGGGGAAGGGCCAGTTGTCTCATCTATGACAGAAAAAACTGCTGGGAAGCTGCTGTTCAAGTGGAAGAGGGTTTTGCTGTGGTTCTCTGGGAAGTGGCTGTGCACACAGGCAGTTGTGCTTAGCAGAGCTGCTGACAGGGTAGTAGATGGCAGGACGGTGCTGAAGGACATGCTGCAGCTGTGCTCCCCAAGGGTTGGTCACTGCTGAAATTGTGGCCTCTGCTCTAGGTGATGCTGCTGCTGTCACCACAGCCTCTACCTTCTCCCAAACAGAGGAAAAAATAGCAGTACGAGCTACGCCATGTCATGCAGGGTAAACTGCGTCATGGAGGGTGTCCAGAAAGAACAAACAGGATGAGCTACAGCCCCAAAATGCTAGAACTTGTGTTCAACTACTATATACAGCACTAGAGGCTTGCATTCACATGGATGGGGAGAATGCCGCTCTCCAGGACAGCAGAAGACACAGTCCTCCTGGGCCAGCTGTTTTCTCCTGGAGGGCAGCTGCACGTTGTTTCTCTCATGCTTTTGCTGATAGAGCCAACCATTGGCCAAAAGATCTGAAAGCTCTGGAAAAGATGTCAAGGCAGAAAGAGAAAATAACCTACCTTGTGCTTATCAACCCATGATGTTGGATATTTCAGCCATCTGGCTCCCCTCAGTGCCCTCAGATGAGATGCTGTCCTTCTAAAACAAGAAATCGTCCCCATTCTAACTGTCTGCTGACATGTGGCAGCTGTAGAAGGACGTTTGTGTACGTCTATTTTAGGAGGAAGTTATGCCCTGTCTTGCTAGCATGACTGTTTCCTGTTAGCAGTTTATCTCGCAGTACCTCAGGAAACCTGTCTCTCTTACCACCATCTCTTCTGGGGCCTATAACCTTTACTGCCTAACACCATTCTCATGAGAGAAAAAAAGTTAATCTTCCCTTAATTTCAGCGGCTCCATCTTGCCCAGTAAGACAAGGAGTTTAATGCAAAGTCTGGAATATGCAGGGACTTTGCAGATAGCATCTGCAGCGCCTTTCCTCAGCTAGACTGTCGCAGAGAATTTGCTCCTCTTTTAACCTCATTCTTGTTCATAGTGTCAGTATATATGTGTCACAGAGCAGGAGCCCCTAAAAATGAAAAACTGAATTTTGCAAGCAAGTTTAGTAGACCGAATTTTATCCAAGTCTATTATAACTAACCGTGTAAAATATTTCCCACATGTGTTTTCCCACTGTGAAAAACGGTCGGTTTTGATTAGATTTTTTTTTTAAATGAGCTTTCAGAATGAGGAGTTCAAAGGAAGCCCTTAGTTTTTGGCAGATGCCACGAGAGGGAGAATGAGCCTATGGAAATGCCACAAAGTCTCCCAAGTGATAAAACTGTTCTGTTTAGTCTTTCATAGTCAACATGGCTTTAACTTAAATAATAAAAAATTACTGTTCACTAGAGAAACAGGTGGTCATCTCAAAAAAAAAAAAAAAATTGCTGTTGAGTTGTTTTGTGACCAGTTTGCAGTTGAAAAGATTGGGTTTTTTTGGCCGAACTCTGGAGAGCCCTGGTCAACCCTTTGTCTTGGAGAAAGAGGGGTGTCCTCAATATCAACTATCATCTTTTCCATGTGACAAAGAGTATTTTCTGTTCTCCATCCTATCTGCTGCCTTCTGTATGGATGGGAACTAAACTTGTTACGATGAAGTGTTGGGTTTTGTACACTGCAGTGGTTCCAAATTCTTCCAAACTATAGATCACACCTAAACAGAGGGATTATTTAACAGAACTTTACTATTGGATAATGCCCCCAGAGTAGTTACATCTCTCTCTTCTGTATGAAAATACTGAATTAGTGTATTTTGGCTGCATTTACGGCAATATAGCAATTGGGTCTAAGCAGTGAAACAAGCCTCATGTGTCAGGAGAGCTCTCTGCTTGCTGTTACTCTATGTGGCACATGACTTGAGAGCCAATAGTGCTGCATAATTTTAAGAGTTGTCCCACCACTTACTGCTTTTAGCATAGCTCAGGGGAAAAGGGGCTTGGGAACCTGCCACCGTGGAGCTAGAAAGTGTTGGCAGGTGCAGGTTGTTCCTTTTATTTATAACACATCTCAGCACTGAGGTAAAAGGTTTTAATTTAAAAGCTTTATTTAATATTTGAGAGAGATTTTTCCTGTCCAGTTGTAAAATAGGTCAAGGTTGAGACCCAGACCATCATACTTGGCTAGCTGGAGCAACCTAGCACAGGCTGCTGGAAATACATCCCTGCATTTAATGGCTCCATAACTCATCCGTTGCTGTTAGGAGCACAAGAGAGGAGTTGGGCATTGCTTAGAAGATGTCAAACCATAGGCTGATGCATGTCCTATATTACGTGCAAATGTCTGAAGACAAAATGGTGACCAAGCCATCTTAAAGATGGATTATCAAGTTTATCTCTAATCTTTAAGGCATTTAAGCCCATAAACCAGATCCCTAGTGTTGTCTTTAGAGGGCAGCAGGGTTTGTATATTTTTCTAAAGCAGGGCTACCTCACATGCTTGTTGTCTCACTTCCTTGAATTTTCTTTGTGAAATAGCCCAATATATCGTTTTGGGCATTTTGTTTTACATTAAAATAGGGGTATCTTAGAGGCATAACAAGGATATTAGCCAGTTGTAGTTACAGCAGTAAGCACTGGCTTACCAATCTTTTCATCTCTTAAAAATATATGTATTAGAGAGCATTTAGGGCTGTACAGATCGACTGTGAAGTATCAGTAGAAAAATTGTGGGTGTCTGTCTGCTTTCCTTCTCTCTCTTCATTTCTTGCCTTACTTCACTGCTCTTCATTTCCTTGTCATGGGAGTCTTCTCTGTTTTCCCAGTTTCTTTCTATCACAGCTAATTCCAAAGGGAACTGGCAGCAGGCTTGATGAGGCTCATACAGCAGTAAACCCATGTGTATGTGGCATATAGTTTTGTCTTGCTTGGAATTTTCCTGCAACTGCAATACACTGACTATATGGGAACTGCAGGAATTGCAGTCTGCTAAGGGGTAAGGGTTGGTAACCAGAAGACAGAATTCATCTTGCTCTCATCGTGATGGTGGATCATTTTCCACTAATACATTCAGGACATTGGAATGATGATGAGAAGGACATGGAGGAAAAGGCCTCCAGGAGAGATATCTGAATTACTATTCATGTGCCAAGAAAAAAATGTAAAACCATATTCAGTGCTGCATGTAAAGGGATGGCTCTGGTCAGCCTGTGGTGTCCTGCTACATGAAGCAGGTATCCTACAGGTGAAGCAGTGCTGGAGGCTTTTCCTTGCAAGGAGGAGCAGCAGTGCGGAAAGGGCTTCTCACTTACATTATTTAATCCAAGTTTTAAGCATGTTGTTTTAATTTTGAAAGTAAGTGTGCTGAACAAATGGATGTAGTTGGGAACTGAGGTGCTACATAAGTGTAACCATCACAAAATTCACTGGAAACGTGAGGGGGGAGCTGTGTGGAGGGCTTGAACTTGTCCACATCTCTGAAGAAGGAAGAGCAGAATGTGGTTGTAGCTGCAAAAATCCATGAAGATGCCTCAGCAGTTCAACACTCTTCTTAAGCATGTTTCTGATAAGAATAGAGAGGGTCCATCATAGAGCGACAAAGATGGGGAGGAGCAAAGACAGGAGCAACTGTTGTATGAGGAAAGACTAAGTGAGCCAGGCCTGTTTAGCCTAGAGAAGAAAAGATTGAGAGGGAATCTGATCAATATGTGTAAGTACCTGAGGGGAGAATGTAGAGAAGACAGGGTCAAACCCTTCTCTGTGGTGGCCAGTGATAGGACGAGGGCGAGTTGAACCACAGGCAGTTCCACCTCCACATGAGGAAGAACTTCTTTCCTGTGAGGGTGACAGAGCCTTGGCACAGGCTGCCCAGAGAGGCTGTGGAGTCTCCTTCTCTGGAGATCTTCCAAACCCACCTGGATGCCATCCTGTGCCACATGTTCTGGATGTCCCTGCTGGAGCAGGGGGTTGGACTAGATGATCTCCAGAGGTTCCTTCCAGCCTCAACCACTCTGTGATTCTGTGAGTGCTAGTGTGGCCATGAACACACTTACTACACATTGCTTAAAAAGATCCATTTTGGTCGTCTTAGAAAGAATTCAAATCAGTCCAGCTTTATTTTCCCAAGTCTACACCACATGGAGCCTGCCCGCTTAAGCAGAGGGTTTGTTTGTAAAGGGAGAGCCGTGAGAGCTGTGGTGTCAGGGCCTGCGAGTGTCCTGAGGGGGCAGAACGTGGAGCTGACGAGCTCAACGAGGATCTCGCGCCAGGGTGGTACGAGCATGTCAGGATTAGTGTCACTGCCATCCTTCTCCATATGCTGTGCCCTAATGCAAAAGCCTTATAAGTGCCATTTGATATAAAGCACCATCTGTAAGGGGATCAGGAGTAATGATTGATTAGCAGCACAGCTGACAGCCTGCATATGTGTCACTGTAGCATGTAGTGACCCTCTCTCTTCAATACGCGCTATGGCCCTTTGCTGTCCCCCTGCCTGGGGTTACATTTCACAGAACAACCTGGAGCCCTCTTGAGGCCTCTGCCTTAGTAATCAGGTTGCTCTCGGCCATCCCTGCAGCTTTTCTGTAACTTCTCGACAGTGTCCCCAGTGCTAGCTGCACTGATGCAAGCTCCTTCAAAGGGAGAAAAAAGAAAATAGCAGAGTAGCCTTGGGTAACGTTCATTCTGCTAATGTGCTTTGCCGTGATAAGAGGAATGACTGTCACTTGAGATAGCTGGGAAAGGAAATGAGGAATTTATGCAGCAGAGTACAAGTCATGCTGCTCTCTTTTCCATGGAACCAGCAGGTACCAGCAGTTGGTGGGAGGGGGAGGATTGCACGATATCTGGGAAACCTTCATATTCCAGGCCACACCGATGCTTTCCCTTTGCTGTTTGTCCCTGGAAACGGCCCAACCAAGCAGTGACTTCGGCCTTACACAGTGCACCTTCACAGCCTTGGTCATTTGGTCCCTCACCCCGATCTCAGGCGCCACTGGCCCGGGCAGCTTTACGCTCTCGAGGTGCTTTCAGCCACTGCCTCTTCTCACAAGTTGTGTTTTTGCAGTTGCTTTTTGTTGCCTTCTTAGAAGCCAGCGGTACTGGAGATGACGAGCTCGGCTGCGGCGCCGGGTGGGCTCCCTTGCAGAGGTTGCTCCAGTGCCTCTCCTGCCCTCCTCCTGCCTGCTCCACCCTCTCTGTCAGGAGGAAAGCAGATTGCCAAGAAGCCAGGCATGCACGTAGCAAAATGCACGCGTTTTGTCCTGCTTTATTTTTCCCAGGAGGGAGAGGAGAAAGAAAGAGCTGGGACCGGAGAAAACAGGTTCATTTGCTCCCTGCTAATCCATTGGCAGGATGTACAGTTTTCTGTGGAGAGCATTACACTCCTGTTTCCCACGTGCTGCCCCTGAGGTGCTTGTAGAACAAATGCAATCTACTTGGGAGCTAACCTGGGGATGAAGGATGAGAATCACGTACACGTTTTTCAAAGCAGCGAGCAGAGCCGAGGAAAGGACTTAAGCTGTTCTAATACGCTGAATTTCTGTCCAGGGTCTCCCAAGATAAAACCATTGCGTAAAATATATGAGTTTTAGCTGCGAGTTTGCGTAGGGTAAGTGTTTAGGGTTGATTAAAATATTTTAAAATTAGATTAATTGATATATAGTTTTTCTGGGCTTTCATCATCCTACCTTGAGATTTTTTTGTTGTTGTATTTTACCTGTAAATTGCAATAAAATACATTTAATCAAGAACAATTTCTGGTCAAATATTTACTGCATTTTCTCGGTATGTCTTAAATGCTTAAGCTTAGTTCAGACCTAAGTATTAATAATGGCGTTGTGTTCATTTATTTTTAACTTGACTCTAAGCCTGGAAGCAACCAAGCAGAAAAAGTATTTAATAATAGAGAAACTTAGAGGAACAGTGCACATAGCCCAGTGCTTTTAACAGCCTTCAGCAAAAACGATTAAATGCTACTGCCGTCAGTTAAATTGGGAGAGGAGGGGGCAGAAGGGAGACGTCTGATCCACTTAATGCAAAGTATAAATTGATGTCGTTTTAATTTTCTTATAAGATTTACCACTTTACATGTAAATACCAGCCAGTGATGTGGCTATGTGGGATTTTCTATTCATAAGACGAATGTGTTCATCTACTGGAACTTAACTGATCACACTGAGTTAAGGGGAGGATAATAAAAAGCTATGGGGTGAATAATGGAAAGATTTAGAAATGAGGCATGGGGGGTAGAAGATAGAATACAGTGTAATTTTGGAGGTAAAACTCGAGTTGAGATTAACCGGATATTTCTGGGCATCTGGCTGATCAAATGTTTGCATGACCATTAGCTCGTAATTGTTAGACCTACTGTTCTTACAGGCAGGATTAGGTTTGTTTAAATATGCATGCAAAAAAGCAAACAGTTACCCATTCCATGCAGCATAATTTGTGTGGGTCTTAGTTTGGAGTTGAATGGTTTTTATTTCTGCTTTAATTCCCATTTATTTGGTTCTCAAATTGCTCTTTTTCAGAAAGTAATATCGAAATAGGAACATTCATGAGAAGCTTAGTGAGTGATAGGAAAGAGTTTAAAGTAACAAGCAAATAGCATCTTGGAGGAACTTTTTAGTAAGGAAAATTAGACTAAAATGCCTCTTCTGAACAATTGTATGAAAACTGACATCTAGCAATACTGTATCTGAAATTCCATTCACTATAATTGATTTTTTATTTAAGGGTTTTGTTTTGTAATTTTTTTTTTTTTTTGTCTTTACCCCAATTGCTTTGGGATCTTAACCTTCGTGCTTAGCAAAACTGGTTGCAGGAGCAATGCTGACAGCCTCATGACTATTTGTAAAGAAAGAAAACAACTCGGGAAAGCACAGTAATATCAGCTTCCATAGAAACACTCAGGCATTTCATAAACTGCAGAGACAACAAGGAAGACCGTGTTAATCTAGAGATGGTAAATGGAAAATTGGCAATAGAGTATCCAAGGCTGATAAGGAATAAGGCCTCACAATTGCACTCTTGTTTGACTGTTTTCGTGTTTGCATTTCCAGCCTGCTCTGATTGCAGGTCTCCAAGACCACATAATAGATGAGTAAACCAACCTCGACAAGGCCGAAGAAACCCCGAGTGTAGAAAAGCTCTGCGGCCATCTGGTCCGAATCAGCACTGCAGCAGCCGGGGCTGCATGAGCAGGAAGTGCAGTTCATTCCTGGAGGCCTGGTGGTCAAAATGTCACCGATTCTGTGCTCTTTGCAGAGAACATTGAACGTGACCTTTTCCTTACAGGAACGCTCTCCTCGGGTGTTTCTAGTTATACATCTATGTTAAAAACCCGTTGTAAATGTTATGTTTCTGTATTGAAAGACTCACGGTAGGGAGTTGAAGGATAAAATAGTTCGGCATGTTATTCTAAAATAGATTAAAAGGGAGAAAAAAAAAAAAAAGAGCACATGCCAAGGGATGTGGGAAAAGGAACAAAGGTGTGACGTTGAGAGCAGTGGTGATGTTTTTCTACAGACATTTAGGTACCTAAAGCTACAGGTGGGTCCTGGTGTTTTCAGGTGCTCTGCTTGGACCTCAGTGCGATAAAAGACAGTGCTTGGAAACGGGGTGCCTCTTTTCTCTTGTGCTCTCTCCTCTTAGTGAAATACTGTGGTGCATTAGAAAATTCCCCTATTTACACGCTGGGCTGCATGTAATAAAGCCGGGGATACCCTAGTTTGTGGTAGTCATGAAAGCTGCTGCCTTCCCCATTTTGTTGTCTCCTCACGATTGTGTGAAGTGTTTGTGGTTTTGTATCTAGTGCTGATGGTCTCGTGTCAACTGCATTTGTGAACTGAGGAATTAACGGAGGAAAAGAAGGACATGGGAGCTTACGGGTCTGGCTGAGCATTTAAGCACCTAAAATCTGTTGAAAGAAGTGTGTTGTAGTCCTGCAAGTGTGCCAGGGTGTTCAGTCTTCTGAGCTGGTATTTCAATGTATCTGCAGTCAGGCAGTCATTTGCTATGTGCGTGTGGGTGCTTGTCGTACTTGGAAGGGCTAAACATTTACTTATATATTAAAAAAGGGGAAATGAGATCTGAAGACTCAGTTCAAGCAGCGCTGAATAGGTTTATTGAGCGAGCCGTCGTCTTGATGCTCCCAAGATAGGGTAAAGCATAGCAGGCACCATCAGTCTGGAAAACAAACCCTGTAAATCCCAGTGAGATCTTCCCCACAAGAATTCCCACATCCGCTCCTGCAGCCAGATCTAATTTAAACTGGCTGTTCCTCAGAGAAGCGTGGGTCATGCATGCTTGCAAAGAAGGAGTTAGAGCGTGACTGGGGAATAACCTCAGGCCTTGCGCTTCGCTGTGAGTGGGATTTGCGCCATTGCTGGAGGAGGGAGAGGACCCCACAAGGCACTTGGAGAATCTGCAGTTGTGCAGCACCCTCGATGGAGGGGTCAGTGGTAGCTCCCTGCAGGTCCCCACATGTGGTCATGCATTTGAGTTTCACATGACTCAGTCCAGGGATGTAGATTTGAAAGGAAAAAAAAAAAACCTTACTAATAAATATACCATTTTCTTTCCTGTGCTGCCTTTGCTATTTGTCCAGGCTCTGCTCCTGTCCAAACGGCATTGTGGGCATTCGGTGCTGTGCAGCATGAACACAGGATTGTCCAGGCTTCACGGCAGCCTGGAGCTCTGCAAACTTTGACATGTCTGAGGGCTTCAGTTCTTCTAGGTGCTACCTGCAAGTCAGGAAAAGCAGAGTTCTGCTGCAGAAGACCTGGATCTGGGTCAGACACGTTAAAAAATGACTTATCCATATGTTTTAAAACCCTGAAAAGGATCTGCCGTGAACACAGATTTTGTGGTATGTAGATATTTCTAGATATGTAGAAAGAGAGGATTAGAAGGCACCTCCTTGTGGAAAGATTCTGACTCGCTAAGACTGCAGGAAACTATATTATCTAATACCTTAATATATTGACCAAAATCTATCTCAAAGCTAATTGGGCATTGCCCTCATCAATCTTGTTGAAAGGCTACTTAGACACTGTGGGTTAGACACCTCATTTTATTCCTAGACTAAGAAAAAGGAAAACCAGCTAAACTAAAGGACAGTCAGTGCTACTCTCAGGCGGTGGTGTGTACAGCTGAGCCATGCTCTTTGGATCCTGCCTCATAGAGCAGCCTTGTGAGAGGCGGCAGAGCTTAGCACCTCTCCTCTGCGTCTCTTCCCTTAGCTTTGCTCTCATTTTGTCATCTTTGAAGAGGGCAACCAGATTCACAGTCTATTCCACAGGAGTTTTCATTGGTGCTTCATTCTGTAGCACTCATTTTTCACTAGGCCGGCTGGAAATACCTGCTTTGCAGAAGGTTTTTTTGCACCTGCATCACAGGGGTAGCTATTCACCCATTCGCCCTCAGAGCACCTGATAAGTTGTCTTTCATCTGCAGCTCCTGACTGCTGAGTCTACCATATTGCAGAGGACTTTGTGTTAAAACAGCGAGTCTTGTTGCTTCTGCTTGGTTTGAAAACTCATCCATTTATTCCAGTACCAGACAGTGTTTCTGTGTCATAGTGTTGGCCTGTTGCATCACCCATAAACTTTCCTGAGGATACTCCAAAGATTTTGGTAATGTTCCTTCATACAAGTAAGTCCACTCCAATGCTTGCAGAGTTTCTCCAACTCCAAATAATTTCCCGGTCAGCAAAGGCTATTGCACCTTCCCCCTCCTTTATCATCAGCCTGTGTCGGTACAGCTTCCCATTCTCTTCTCCATGTGATGCTCTGTCAGTTGATTTACTGAGAGGAACTTGGATGGCTCCAGTCATGTATTTCTTGTCTAAAAGATGAACTAGCTTTCCAGAAAGATTTCTGGGGGTTAATCTGCAATAAGTAGGTCAATATGCATTTCATAGCACTTCCTACTTACCTCGAAGCCTTAATTTACTATAGCAAGTGAGGCAAAATAGAAAAAGATTTTTTTTTATAATGTCTATTTCAATGAGCAAAACAATCATTTGCTTCGTTTAGCAATAGCGGGCAATATTGCTAAAGACTCACACTGGTGACCTCTCTGAAAATTAATGCTGGCTTTAAATTTTGAAAGGAACTTCATAATACTGACACATTCTAATGAGACATTATCAGTTTAAAAAGTAATAATGAAGAAAATATCTTGCAGATAGCTTGCTGTCAGGTGCCAGCTGTTCCAAATGGGGCAGACAACAGCACATGGTTAGTGTGGTGTGCTGCCTGGAAATGCAAGGGGAGTTTTTTCTTGTTTCTGTCTTTCCTCTTTTTATTTTTTTTTAATCGGGAAGGGTTATGGCATCTCCCTCCATCTTTGCCGTTACTTTCCCTCATCTTTGCTTTTATTTAAAGAGCGTGAATCATGGAATGATGCTACAGGGATGTATTTCCTTCTGTTGTCTTTGAAATATCCCTTTAACGTCTGTAAATGCTCTTCGGAAGCCCTTTCAGGCCTGAGTTTTGTTGGCAAGTCCAGCCAGGTGGTACGTTTTGCTTCCCCAGCTACTTGAGGCTACTTGGGGTTTTGCGTTCTTGGGAGATCATCTTCCTATAGCAATTTTGCGCAGAGGAGTATTCAGCTGTGGTTGGGCATTCTATAAGGAGGGAGGGGGGAAGTACATGGAAAATACATTTTTTCATTATAGCTTAAGCATAGCTTTACTTTGAAAGATACTCTGAGTGTCATTTATATGATCTGAGAAAGTAAGTAATAGAATGTAGTGAAAAACAGAGTACCTGGGTGTGTATTGTCCCATCTTGCCTAAGCGTGTGCCCAATTGCTGGATTCAAAGTCAGCATACGGCATAAACTAAACTTAAGAACTGCCTGTTTTATTTTTGAAATGTTTTATTTGTGGTCCTTGGCTAGACCTTTGATACTTCACATAAGACTTTCTTTCATTCTTTCATAATTGAGTTCAGTCAGTGTTTCCATGTTTACAAATAGTTTTTCACATTTTTCTAGGCCAAAACCAGTAACTCCTTTTAATCATGATGAGCTAGGTATACGTTTTGAGTGTTTTCTAAGATAACAGCACTGACCTAACTTCAATGTAGCAAGTATTGCCAGAAGATCAATTCAACAAGGACTTTGAAGCTGCTCAAATAGTTAATGAGCAAAAAATAGTTTAAGAAAATTAAGAAAGTCATGCATATGCCTGCAAGAATGTAAAGGCTTGTCAAAAATGACTGAAAAATGATGTGGTGAAGGAGCAGAGGTGGAGGAGCAGAGGAGAAGGGGGGGAGGAGTAATGAGTGAGAAATGTTTTTTCACGACACCCCTTTTCCCTCCGCCACCCTGCCTGCCACAGAAAGAACCAGTCACCGAAGGGTGAAACTCTGAGGTGTAATCAGCACTCTGAATACCACATAATTTTTAACCCTGATGGAGAAGATTACTCTGTTCACATTAGCCAACCCTTTTGGGAAGGTAGGGGAGAGCAAGGATTACCTTTTTTCCAGTGGAACAAGTTTAAATGGCTTATTGAGCTTGTTTAATGGAAGCAGTATTAGAGGCTCTTAGGGACAGAGTTTAGCAGGCCTGGTAGGGATGGGTTTACAGTCAGACTCGGTGATCTTCAAGGCCTTTCCCAACCATAGTGATTCCGCAGTAACAGTCAGGGGGAGAGCGTGAGCTCCGACATTGCTGGCTGAACGGAGCTCGCCTCGCCTCGCCGGGTGTGTTGGTGGTGCAGCTGCTGTTGGAGCCCTTCTCTCTGCCTTGATGCTCCCAGGAGGATGTGGGTGGCTTTCTAAGGGACCCCGCTGAAGGAGGAGCCCCAGAGCCGCTGCAGAACTCGGCAGCATCTCCAAGGTTATTTGCCGACCTCCTTTTTTTAGGGGGCTGGCATTGACAAGGGAGCTACAGCCCTTGTGCTTCAGAGCCCAAGTGCCTGGCAGGAAAGCCCGTGAGACAACGCCCAAGCCCGGGACACAGTACCTGTGAAGTGTAGAAACTGTGGAGATGGAGGAAAGCAGCAGCCAAAGATGCAAGCGGTTGAGAGAAAGATGGCNTGGAGATGGAGGAAAGCAGCAGCCAAAGCGGTTGAGAGACAGATTGTAGAAGATGCTTTAAAAGCTTTGTTTTTCATTCAAAATTGTGGTTTTATTATTATTATATGGTATTATATAAGATAACTTTTCAGTTCTGCGTAGCAACTTCATTTGCTATTGTCTTGCTGATCCTACTGCTGTTTTGTCCTTGGGCAGCCAGGCCCTTGCACCAATCCATGTCCCATTCTGCAAGGTCTGTGGCTTTGGTGGGTCTGCGGGATTAAGCACGAGCATCAGCTGGAGCCAGATACCAGGGCAAATGTGTGGGCTACAACCCCTTCTAGAACCAGTCACAGCACAGGCTTAGGTGACAGCTGCTAGCAGCATGTCGTGAGAGATGGAGAAATAAAGTAGGAAAGCTTGTAAGTGTGTGTAAAAGGGAGAGAAACTAGGATTTTGTGTAGCTCCTGCACAGCTTTTTAACACCTTCCATTTTCTCTCGTTAGTAGATGGCTCCCTAAATTGGAACACTTTGAGATCATAGATGGGGCTTGAACAAAAATGACTGACAACAATGCAAACATTAATTTTACTACAGCCAGTCAAATGAAGTAAAACAGAACGATCTGTATAATGATGGTAATATTACCTTGCCTTACTGTTAATATGAATACTAGCAAAATAAATATTGGATGTCAGTAAATAAACCATTATTATACTACCATGAAACCTCCCTTCAAAGTGTAATTTTTCTTGAGAAAGAGGTGATGGTTTTCTTTAATCTGTTCAATGGAAGCTCTGCCCTGAATCATTTCCTTTAATTGCTGTTCTAAAATATATAACAGGTTTTTTAATGCCTACTTTTTATATTTATCTTTTTACTTTCCATTAGTTGCAGTACTTCCATTCAAGCTTGAAAATGAAATTGCTTCCTCAATGTATTTCTCCTTTGCTATATGTAAACATGGGCTTTTTGATTAGCCCCCTTTGCAGTGAAGCTGCAAGTGCCCTAGCGCTGACTGCGCTGGGAAGCTTCTGTCAGCCGTTTTGGTCACAGGCATCTTAAAGGAACCTCGGAGGATCTGCCATGTGGGACAAACCTGATCTCTTGCTCTTGTTCAGAGGAGTTTATCTCGTGTGTGGGCGACTGATCTGGCAGTGTCCGAGCTGGAACAATTTGGGCAGTAATCACGTTTAGCTTCTCCTGCTGTCTTTCTAAGAGGTTGTGTGAGGGTGAAGTGCAAAGCGGAGTGAAGGCAGGCAGCTCTCCCGTGCAGGGGCTGCAGCGGGGAGTGCTCTCATCTCTGCACTCATCTCTGCAAGCCCTCATCTCTGCAAGTCAGAGCCTGCAGCTCTGTGTTCCCTGCAGCTCTAAGAGTCTTGCTGAAGCCCTTGGCTTCCCCGTCATTTACACGATTCATCTGCCTCAGCTATTTGCTTTGATTGCAAGTGGGTTTAGTTAAGAAGCGTGTTGGTGTTATGTTAAAGCCTGGTCAGAGCTGGTGAGATGAATAGGAAGAAAGAAGTCTTAAAATATTTAAAAATGAATCATCCTTAATAGCAATAAGAGATGCCAGCTCTGGTATAATTTAATACATCATTTGAAAACCTTTCATAATGTGAAACAGCTTTTTTTTTGTTCTGACTTGCTCTTCCTTTTCCTCCCCCTGCTTGCAAGATGTTACGTTGCTTGCTTACAAAAAGGGACAGTGTTCAAGAGGCGCAGGGTGAGAATGAACTTGGAAGGTGCTTACTAACTCACCAGCTTTGGGAGGAGAGGGCAGAGTGAGAAGACTGCACTCACTTCAAGAAAAGTAAAGAAAATATCAGAGAGAGGAGCAAGTCAGCTGTGCATACTGTATGTAGAAATCTGTTGCTAGGTTTTGGATTTTCTTTTTTTTTTTTTTTTTTTGAATCCTTCTGCAAATCTTGTGTGGCATTTCAAAAAGCAGGAAGGTTACCATGTAGAAGTTGTAGGCATTTCACTGTTGGTGATGAGGGAAGTTTTACGGACCGCATGGAGTTGCTTCAGAGGGTTCAAATGTCGCGCAGCTGAAGGCAGCAAATGCGGCATCTGCAGACTTCTGAGGCCCTTATGAAGATTTGCAGAGCAGGTCAGTTAAGAGTAGGGAGAGCATTAATGCTTGGGACTAGCGCTGTGGCAAAACTTCGGGAGGAAATTCGGAAATCCTGCACATGCCTCACAGCTTCTGAGGCCACACCATAGTATCAAATGGGTTTAGTGGGGAGAGCGCTATGATCAAAAAGCTCTTCTGGTAGCCTGACAGTCCTGACACAGGAAATACAGTTGCAGGTCAGTTTGTCCACTTATAGTGGGTTGTAAGGTGTGAATCAGTAGCTCTTATAAACCAAAAAGAAAACTATAAACTTAAAAATTATTTAAATTTCCAATAGAATCTGTACCTATATGGCTGGAGATGACCAAATATTTCTGTCTTAAAAGAATGTTAAAGTACAAGCAGTAGAGTCACTTTCGTGTTATCAGCAATCTGGTAATGCTATTATGATTACCTACTGTTTTCTATTATGAGCTTTTTTCCTTTTTTTTTTTTTTTTAATGAAACTGCACAACTTTAGACAATGGGACTGAAATTTTTAAGGCTTTGTTCCTGCTTTTAGCTGACCTATTTTGCCGGTTTTGCCCTCTCCATTTGGAATTTAACAAATTCTGAGGTCAAGGCTAAATGAAAAGCATGGTTTTTAACATGAGAACATATACACAGCACACTCAGAAGTATCAGTATTTTCTTTAAGCCACTTTGAAGTCTCCATGCTCTGCTACAAAGAAACAGCTTTTGTGTGAAAAATATGCCTTTATTTTCATACATATACACATGTGCAATAACCACAAACACAGGTACTCATGTATCTGAACCAGTTAAGTGACAGTTTGCATATATAGAAATCTAAAATACAAATACAAAATATAAAATAGAAATACAAAATAATACTTTTGTTATTAATCTATATTATTTGATCTATAATATTTGATATTAATCTATAAAGTAATCCAAGGATTGTTGATTGTTGTTTTGATTTCAGCTCATAAACTGTTGCAAAATACTATTTATAAACAAAAGACTGTCAGATGTTGGGATGATCATTTTGAATTTTAATTCTTTTTTTTTTTTTTCAATAAGATGGTGTGCTTGCTACAAGGCCAGTTCACTGCAATGTGCTGCTAAATGCTGTATAGCTGGAAGCATGCTAGAAAGTTGTAGCTTTTGTCTTGGAATCCTTCAGAGCTGCCTTGTTGTCACTTCTTCCTTTCTACCAGTATGACTTGAGTACTCAACTTTTTTTTTCTGCTAATGTTGTGTTCCAAGAGTATTGCTTCGTATGCCAGCTGAGCATCAATTATTTGAATGACTTTTTTGCTTGCAGATGAAGGTGCTGCTTCCCTGTTAAACCTGCAAGGAAAGCAGGGTGTTACCCCGAGCTGCCAACTGTTCTTGCATAGATGGACTGTGTCATCTAGTATGTTTAAAAAAAGTTGAGGAATAGCTATAGTAACAGTGCTCAAGATCACTCTTACCCTCCTTTCCACAATTCTGGTGGGGTTTTTTTTTATGTATGTGATGTATGGGGTTTTATGTGCATATGATTTTGTGCATGTGCATTTTGTTTGTTTATTTGTGCAGGTAGTACCATACCTCTCCAAAACCCATTCTTGACTGATTAGGGTAGCTCCAAATCTAACATGGATATATGTGAGGATCTCCATATCCAATTTATTTAGAGGAAGTTACAGATTTTTAAGGAATGTGTATTCTAAAAATCAGTAAATCCTACTTGTATGCTGCACAAACAACTATTTTTTAAAATTGTGGAAAAAGTTAGGGGTTGGGAACACCCAGTATCTGTTGCTGTGTGGACTCTTGCAAAATTGAATTTCATCTGTTTCCTTCCTTCTTCTTTTAGCTGTTAGGAAGATATGACTTGGGAGAAGCACCTTGCTTATTAAACCCATCATCCAGCAGTGCAGAGAAGTCAAAAGAGCATCTGTACACCACTGTTCTCAGGGATGCCTTCCTGTTGGGATTCGGGGCAGATGTTTCCTTGCTCTCTGGAAAAGCATTCGAGTATTAAAAAGAGCGGCTTCTGGCCTTGACTTTGACTTCTTTAGTAGGAGTGGCCCATGAAAAACAGAACTGTAAGCAAATGAAAAACAGCCATGTGTAGACACAGAGCCAGGGTGCTGCATCCTTCCCTGGGACAGAGCGAGGTTATCTGGAGGTCGAACAAATGACGCCCTTCTCCTTCTTAGCTCTGTCCTGCAGATTGTTTGGCGTCCTTGGATATGTGCTACCTTTGTCTGCAAGGAGTAGCATGAACAAGTGTAGATGATTATGGAAGGACTTTGGTGAAACAGCCCTGTGGTAAGAATGACAGCTCTCTGCTAATAAGCATAATTGGAAGAATGTAAATAGCTTGTGGTTCTTAGATAAAACGGGATCAGTGCATTGGGGGCTTAGTTGTGATAATCATATGCTTTTTAAATGTTAAACAGAGCCCTTATCAGATGGCTGCACGTGCTCCTGAGCACACCTTTTGCACGGATGGACGGAGCCAAAGCGAGCAGGACCCTGACTGCAGCCTTCCTGGTGGGAAAGGCTGGGCAGGGAACGGTTGGATACGCAAAACCCCCCAGCTCCCTCGCACAGCTCATAGCCTGTGAGGGGGTTGTGGGGGCCCTGTCGTTGGTCAGCAGCCCGCTTCGGCAGCGGAGGGATGAAGGCTGCCTATCTGTCTCCATGCGTGGCCAGCCATCCCGTTACCTGCCCTCCCTCCCCTTCCAAGCAACGAACACTCAATTCTCATGTTTACAGCCCAAGTGTATCCATGGCCAGAGCGCGCTTGTTTTGTCCTGGTGTGCTTGTCCCTTGGCTTATGTAGCCCTCCCTTGTCCTCAGTGTGTAATCTCCTTACAGGCAGACTCATATCCCCCACCCCTCTTGAGCCTCCTCATCTTCTGCTAGCGAGACTTTCCACTCATCATCACTTTCCTAGGATGATGAGGAGTGATCATCTTAGGAGTGATCGTCCTAGGAGTGTTCCCCTGTCCCAGCTGGAGCTTCACCTAGTCTTTCCTGAGCTGAGGTAACTGGACTTAAACTCACTGCTGCAAGTGGGGCTCAGTGCTGCCTTATGCAGTGGCAGCGTTTGAAGTCTCTAAGGGAAATATCTCATCATTGGAAATGTTTTGGGGGATTGCATGTGCCTATTTCTCATAGTTGTGTGACAGGAGCCCTCCGGATGATAAACCTGCGATCAGCTGCCATTGCCCAGTTCTCATACTCCTCTATTAGTTGCAGATTAGGAGCTTGAAATTTCGGACATTGGTCAGAGTAGCATGACCTTGGATTCGGTACTATTGAATTTCATCATGTATCTATTATTGAGCTTTTCAATGACATATTTAGCTATTTCTGTAGGAAATTAGGGGCATAGATTGTTGAATACAACATAGTTCCAAGAGAAATTCACACTAGTGCTGTTGAGTGCTCTTTTTAATGAGCGTGTTAATCACTTTTTAATTCTTTTCACATTTTCTTACTGTTAAATCTTAACTTTGTAAAAGCAGTAGATCAAAACCTGATAGTTCTGGTTTTCCTCCATTCCCACAGACAGCAAAATGAGAAATCATTGAGTCTTGAGCTGCTACAGACATCATTATCACGGCTTTTTATATTAAGGAGGAAATTCTGTAAGACTGGTGAAATTTCTATAATTATAGATTACTATAATTATAGAAATTTCATAGCCATATGGACAGTGCAGACTAGTGCCTACTGAAGGATGGGATTGGGTTGATAATTACTCTACATCTGCCCAAGATGTTTTCTGTACCCAGTAGACCTGGTTGCTACCCCCTGCCTCAGAATATGTTCCTTGTAATGGTGCAATTGAAAATCTTTTCTCCGTATGCAAACTGTGTGCATGTCTTAGATGGATGCAGTAGTTCCCAGGAGGAGGTTTTTCTCCTAAAGTGGAAAGCAGCTCCTATTCAGAGAGGCTGTTTTGCAGAATCTTTACTGGCTGTATTTTTTCTGATAACTTGTGGTGTTTACTGTCATCCAACACTTGTGCTATTGCAGAATAATATAATTCTTTCTGTATATTTGACTCAGAATACACATATTTTCTTCCTCTCTAGAACTGTGTGAACTGTACCACATGGTCACTATATGTTCATTGCATCTTCTTTTTAATTTATTTTTATTCCTTTTGAGATCTCAATAAGTTTAGATAATTCACGTGGGTTTAAAGTGACCTGGTGTGATGTTGTGGTTTGTTGCTACATATCTGAAAACTGTTACATGTGGAGAGAGGGATTGTAACAAGGTTCTTTGCCGGAATATGAAAATCTTCAACAGGAGAAGTTCCCATCCTTTGCTAGAGATGTAAAAGGAGCGAGAGAGTAGAAAGTCAGTGCTGAGCCTGGGAGCCTAACATGGGAAATCACTCCATCATTTGAAGCTCACCAATGAAGAGCAGAAGGGAAGAGCTTGAAGAGGGCCATAACTCTACCAGGATGTGGCTCTTGCGGTAAAAGCCCACTTGTAGTCCAGGATGGTAGTTAGCTAGTCCTCAGTCTTGGCCCTGCTCCTGTATTGCCAAAGAAGAGTGAGAAGAGAGAAGTAGGTTTTGATTTTTGAAAGCAACAGATCGAAGATGAAATCTTCACTACTGAAGGAAACTCGGAGTGACTGGATGCTTAGGACACTTGCCCTTCTGCATTTATGCCTGTATATAAAATGCCAGGCCTGGAGACCTTTAGTTTTCCTTATACATGTTCTTCCCTTTACACACCGCAGTCCTTCGATCAAACGTAGATGGTGACTCCATTTCCTCTTGTTGACTTCTCCCATCCCCAATAGTACCTGGACCATTAAGCCTCGTTTTAATTACGTTTGATGCAGGTGCCAGAAATTTCTTTTGGTCACCTACAAGAAAGCTGTTTCCACTTTCCCCTGTTGCTCTGCAGGGCTTCTGGGGGCCCTACGCCTTGTGGTGAGTTTGATGGTGCTGATTGACCGCTGGGCGTCCATCACTTTGCTGCTCCCCGACTAGAGTGGGCACCCGGCTCCGACTCCTTCACTCGCCTCAGGTGTCTAAACATGTGCCTCGGGATAAGCCTGGAAATGCCTGACTGAAGAGAGGCCTTAATCTGTAAGACCCGGTGGGATTTGCACTAGCACAAGGACCGCGTGTGCCTCGTGCCCTGGGGGTGTTTGAAGAGGGCAGAGCAGCCAAAAGGGACCCAAAAAAAGGTTTTTTTGTGAACCTGATGCGTTATAGGGCAGAATATGGCTGCCTGCCACCTCTAAATACAGTTAGGCGAGTGCGACAGGGCTGAGGGGGCGGCGAGGCCTGGGCCCGCTCCTGCTGCCGTGCGCGGGCAGGCAGGTCGCACGTGGCCAGCGGCCCGCGGGGGACGCGCGCTGCCGCCTGACGCAGAGCGTGGCTCCGTGAAGACTCGCTCCGCTGCGTAGGATCCAGTGCGAACGGCTTAGCCGCCCTCGGGGGGCAAGCGTGCGCCTCGCGAGCGCCGTCAGGAGCAGGGCTCATCGCTCACCGTCCCCGTCGCTGTTCGGGGGGGCTGTGGACCTCGGCGCTACTGCCTCGCAAATAACCCACATTTACACACGCCGCGGTGCCGCGTGTGACGGAGCTGCATTCAGAAAGCGCATATGACCGGAGGGCTCTGGACCATGCACTGCGAACTCGTGATGGCTCCTCATGGCTCTGTCTCCCTCTCCGTATGCAGTTTAGTTCACAGAGCCGGATGCTGTTATTTTTTTCTTTTTTTTTCTCCAAGCTTTAAGTTCCTTTTCCTTAGACATTCATTTATGCATACTTAAAGCTACTTTTCAAGAAAACAGCACTGAAAATTCCCAATAGGTGTGTGTTTTTGCATTTTATTTTTACCCAAAGATGACCACATTTTTTGTCTTAGATGAGTTAAAAGATTCATCAACTAATAGAACCACTGTTCACTAAATAATAAAACAGAATATTTTCTCACTTAATGAAGCATCTTATATAAAAAACATAAACCTCAGAATGAAGAACTTACTTCATGTTGCAAAGATTTCCCTGCACTTCAGTAAGTGCAAGGTGGAATAAGGCAGAGTTTTTACCATGAGACTATGACTGTTTATTATCACCGTTCATTATCTGTGTTAGCTTGAAGATCCAGAATCTTTCTGCAGGTGGCATGTAGCTAATGATTTCCTTATAGTGAAAATATAAAAGACTCTGCTGCTGTATTAGCAAGAAATGACCGGTTTTGAGACACACTGTGAAGGTTTTTTCAGGCTGTTGTGTTGCATCCCCCCAACATTGCACTTTTGTTAATGCTTTTGGTATTTCTGGTATCACGTCTGATTCTTTATTCCGAAGCAAAATAAATGACTCTTTCTCCCTATCGTTAATTACAGGAGCATGAGCTTGTCCTCTTGGTTACAAGGAGAGCTGTGGGAAGGCTTTAATCTTCTGTGTGATTTTTAACCTGCCTTCCTTTTTAACCTGCCTTCTGTCACTCCAGAACGAGTGACATGCGTTTCATGATTGTTTCCACCCCACCATTCAGGTCTGGAAAACATCATCAAACCTTGGTGCATGGTTAATGTATGGATGTGTGGGGATGCTGAGAAGTGCCTGAGCAGTATACAGCACTGGGACTTTTAATGAGAACAACCTTCTTGTTGTTAAAGTAGGACTCTTCAAGGAAGTATTTTTTTTCTACTGTTAGAAAATAGGTACTATTAGTGTTGAATAACCTGATTAACAAAATTATCTGTGATATCTGTGATTAGCATTCACTTCCAGCATATATCTAAGAGTCGGATTTTTATTTCCTTTTCATACATTTCTAAGCAGCCTACAATTTAATTTCTGAGGATATTAATCTGATAGCAGCTCACTTATGACAAGTATTCATGTGCTTGTAATAGTGTTATAGCAAGGAAGAACAGTGTACCTTTAAATTATTTTTGAAGAAGTGGGATACCAGTCCACTCACAGAAAAGTACCTGGGGAAAAAAAACAGTTTGTTAAGCTCTACACGAGTGTGTCTAATCAAAATTTGTTTCTGTATTCCAAGGCCATCATATCTGGTCTCTGTGCCATGATGCAGACACATGTAATACTCCATATGTCATCTGCTGAGTTATGGGAACTATGGCAGGATCCCCCTTGCCACTGTTTGCACACACTGGCATTCTGGATGAAAATTTCAGCAGAAAGAGTATGGACCAGTGGTTTTAGTACACAGGAATTGCAGTTTTGAATGAAAACAGGCAAGGACTGTGGCACATCATCTATTTTCTGCCAGTGTCTGGTGCTAATTGGATGCAGTGTAACTCAAATCTGTTGTGAGAGCAAAGAGGCAAACCAAAAGCTATCCTGCTGGACATCAGGCATGTCTAATGCCAGGAGACAACCCTACGCCTGGAGAGTTTGTGCCTCTGTAGGCAAGACCAGCAAGGGATAGCAGAGGGGAACCTAATGTAACACATTCACATCATGGTGCTGTTCTTTAAATCTTGTGGGCAGGATTACTTAGAGGGGAAGTCCTTGTAGGAAAGGAGAAGAGGAAGAACAGGCTTAAGTGAGAAGACAAGGGAGATGAGAAATTGTCTTGCTGGGCATAGCTGGGCTGTGCTAGGAAATGCTGAAGGCAGGGACTGGAGGGAGCTGGAGCAGTTATATTGCCAAATGGCTACTGAAGATGTTTGCTCCTAATACACAGGTTGCAAGTGGTCCAGAAATAGACATTAACCGGCTTTTGCTTGAGTTTCACTAAGTACAGTATAATTATAGTGGATTAAAAAAAAAAAAGGAAGTTGAGCCTGAAATATTTGTTTCTGTAATTATTCAGGAGTCTCTTTTTTGATGGGGGGGATAGGTTTCATGCAAACTAATTTTAGTGGTAATACTGGGCAGTAACACAGCTTGAATTGCTTTTATTCATTTTTTAGTGTGGCCCCTTTTTATTTGTATATGTTTTGTTCTACACATGTAGTTTCTTCAAAATAGGTTGAGTATGATCTGTTTCAAAGATGATGAGGGCAGGGAGCCACAGTTGTTGCTATTATCAAATTGAAATGAGAGTTTCAAAAAAAATATCTACCTTCCTGCCTTTGAACACCTATAAGTGGTATGAGCATCATCAAAACGTGTTTTTTTGTTTGTTTATTTGTTTTTGTTTTGTTTTCAGTAATTAAAGGGAATTGTTCTGTAATGCAGCATGAAAGGCATACAAGTGTTGTCCTCTTCCAGAGATACAGTGAATGACATCTTGCTTTCTCATTAGTTCCAGCAGAGGTCAATACTTTGCAAAATATAACTAAGGTTGTTTTTCTAGGTCTAATCAAGTTCCCCAGATGTGAGAATAGAAACTTGAGCTGTAATGCTGGCATACATGCGTCTCCGTGCTGTGTAATATCTCTCCTTACTGCTGGGTTCCTGCCTACGAAGACCTGACGTTGAAGCTCAGAGGAAGAAGATTTAGATTTTAGTCCTCTGTCTGCCTGATTAGAGCTCAGAGGCTGAGACAGGAGAAGATTCACAGGCAGCCACTCTCCCTGCTTGGCAGGTTGCAAAGCAAGAACATTCTGAATGTGATCCCTTGCTTATTTTGGGAAACTTATAAAATTTTCAGAGGTAGGCCAGTTATTTTTAAACCTCTCTGGACATGCTTTTAATGCAGGGTACATTCTGGATGCTGTCAAGGTCGAACATGTTCTCTGGGAAAAAAGTTTCCCTCCTTTGGGGAAATGTCCTGTAGATCTAATTAGCTGTGTGCCTTGGTCCTCTCTTAGTTCCTCACAACCCACTAAACCCATGGGACATCACAAGGCCTTTCAGTTTCAGCCAAGACGAATGGCATTAGATCTTGTCTGCGTTCCCCTGGCTTCATCCATTTTATTACAGACTTTCTCTAACTTATTTTGAGGAGGGGGTTGCAGTGCTGAGACAGCAGGCCTCAAAACCTGAAGGACACCAAAACATGGAGTCTGGCGTTTGAAAAAGGAAATATTGGAATATGAGATGAAAATATCAGGAACATGGATATTTGCCTTGCATTAGACTCTTTTGCATAATTCTGGATCTTATTCGAAGTTTCACACATTTCACATTCATTTAACAAAGTCTGTGAATATGAGATGAAAATATCAGGAACATGGATATTTGCCTTGCATTGTGATCTTATTCGAAGTTTCACACATTTCACATTCATTTAACAAAGTCTGTGAATATGAAATGAAACAGAAAAATGATCCCTACGATTAGATCTGTTTAATGAAGCTGATCTCCTGCTTCTAATTCTGTGGATGAGAAGCTGCTCCAGAGAAATGCTGAGCTCTTCTGGCTACTTTTGAAAGCAACAGGAATTGCTGTATGCCCGGCACCAATCAGGATTGGGTCCTAAATCTTATTTTGCCAGAGTTTAGGAAGCAAAATAGCTGACATCTGTAATGAACAGGAGGACATGAATTATGTAGACAAATAAGCTAGCAATTACTGCTGCACATTTATCTTCACCTCTGTAAATGATAAACTTTAAATGTTCCATGTGGAAGCCTTGCGTATAAATTAGTTCCTCTGCATTTGGGCCCTGTGAAATCTCTGTGGATGTGAGATGTACTGGCTTTTATTTTTCCTATCTTAGTTTAAGATAGTTGCCTTTATACTGTGCTACAAATGTTCTGTGAATTTGGGGTTGTGAAGAGAGAAGATTCAATTAAGATTTAATATGCATTTTGTTTTAAGGAGTACATAGTGTTTTCTTGGGCAATTCTGACAAAATTTAAACTTGTGCACTTTCAAAAATTAATTTGTGAATCCTTTTCTCTTATTTATGTATTTCATCTCTGTTAGCCCAGAAAGAGGGGGTTGATAGTTCATTTTTTGTGCAGGCATTGTTAAAGTAAGTAATTCTTAGGCATCTTTGTATCTTTATTTAGAAATGGAATTTGTTAGAGATTAGTTTTAATTTCAGAAACACATCACCTTCTCAGAATAGTTGTGTCTGGCTCCTGTAAAGCTGCAAGACGTACCCTTGTATTGAAGCTGTGGGCCACCTCTTTGCCTATGTGTCTTTTAAAAGCATATGGTTTACTGAACAAGTGAAATGAGAGCTAACATTCACTCCCGCCGCATTTCAGCCTGTCTGTAACATGTTAACTTTTTAAACACATCAAATCAGTTCCAGACATGGCAGCAATGTTGTAGGTGGCATGAAGAATATTAGCCCTGACTTGGGCCAGCAGCAGAACTAGAAGAGTTTGACAAGACTTGGTTAGCTGGTGGATGTGTCTGATACCATGCTTAAGGAGAAGCAGGGTCAGGCAGGGAGAGATGCTTTGGTGGTCTCTGATTTTTGCAGTCCTAGAGACACTTTCAGATGCTGAGTGAGACTCGGTGTGAGCTGCCCTCAAAGATGTTAACCTGGAAGGAGTTGGTAAGGGTAGAGGTGCATGGGATGACAGTTGGGTTCCAATATGAAGCATGTGGACAGAGCAAGGAGTAGAGCTGCTTGGAATTTTTTTCCCAGATACGTTTTATAAGCCAGAAAATGCTGATTCATCTGGCTTGAAACACCACAGAGGAACTTGATTTCAGTGGAGTTTTTCTTGGAAGATCACCAGCTTGCTTACCTGCTTCATTTCCTGACATCTAGCCCGTCAGGGCTTCTGGGCAACCTTTGCCAAGTCTGAGCTCAGAAGCAATGAGATGTGAGACCTCTTAGCCCTAACCAATACAATTCATAGTTGCATATAATCTTGAAAATCCTTGCCCTGCTTGGATATCTGCTGTATATATTTTTTTTCTTTAAGATGTTTGACCTAAAAGAAAGGGCAGGCCTAATAATATTTTATTAAGTACTACATCTCAGGTTTCAAGGCTGAGGAAACATGAGTCTAGGGCCTTCCATAGCGGTGAATACATTTTTGTAAGGCCTTGGGACATGACCTACCTTGATGAAATCCAGGATAAAATAGCTTTCTAATAATGGTTATGGCTGGAGGTAGAGCACAAAAGAGTACCAGAACGTTTTTTTTTCCCTTGCCTTTTTGCACCCTGAAGAGGAATGACTAGTGACAGAAGGTTGCCTGTTTTGAAAGGTCAATGCAGGAATACTGTATCAAAGGGTTTCTTAATTTTCTTAACTTTATCTGGAACATGTAAGCAGTAGCTTGCAAACCCCTGTGCTGTTGGGAGTCCAGTCCTGCCTTTTGAGCAAGTGTGGATGGGGAAATGGAATGGAGAAAAGATCCCACTGTTCTGTTTGACTCTTCTCTTTTGTTTTGTGTGAAACAGTTTATTCAGCTTCCCAGTTCCAAAGGTGAGGTCTGTGGCATATTAAACACGTATGGAGATATTCACACTATCTACCCTGGGTTACTCTAACCTTCTGCCTTATGTTTTCTGTGTTGCATATGAAATGTGACTCTCCTTTTCCCTCCTTCTCTTTATACCAACTAAATGTGGGGTTGAGAATTACAATCAGCTTGGAGATGAGACTTATGAGGAAAGAAAGTGATATTTAATAATAATAAAAAACCTAACTACTAAAAAATAATACTTCCTAGAAAGATGGGTGAACATGAGAAGGACAGCTCCAGCCCAGGTCTCAGTCCGTGTCCCACATATCCAAAAGGACTTATGACAGGTTGATCTTGTGCTAGAGCAACATTACAGTGGCTGTATCTGGACTGTTGCCAAAAGGGAAAAAAAAAGTGACTATACTTGCTTATTTTTACTTCAGTGACAGTGATATACCCTTGCTATAGTGATACTTGTCCTTAAAATACAGTCTTGTACAGACAGAGATCTTTTTTTTTTCTCCTGTATTCTGTCAAATACACCGATGCCTTTCTTGCTTAGTAGTTTTTCAGGTGAATTTTACTGCCGCATAAAAAAATCTTTAAACCCGCTGGGAAGGTGAAGACTGCTTTTCTCTACCACCCAGTATTTCAGGGCTGCTGCGTTGGCTGCATCTGCTGGGTGGAAAAGCTGTGAGTGGTTTTAGGGATGAGGGAATTCCTCAGGGTGGGCACGAAGGTTTCAGGCCTGGGATGCTTTATTGCGAGTTAGCCTCTGAGGCCTAATGCTTTTTTGGTGGCAGCTTTGTGTGAGGCTGGAAGAAGAGAGCTGTATATGCATCAGGAGATGAAGCAAAGTGCTTCATCCTGGAAGTATAAGCATAGAGTGAGTATCCATCAACATAGATTAAACAGCCCTTGGTATGCAAGAGGCAGGACAATCTGCAAGCATTAGAAGGAGCCATCAAAATAAACCCCAACAAACAGCTTGCAAGCCCATTCATGGGCATGAAGCTTGCCTGAGTTTCTGAAAGGCTTGTTATGTACCCTGGACTTGCCCTGGACACACATAAAAAAGGGCTTCACTGACACTTGCTGCAAATTTATCTCTCTAATGATGTCATCTGTTTGGGTGTATATATGTGGTTTGACCATTTGTTACACCCCCACATGAAATCTGAGCCGTTAATTTTGGCTTCTAGTCATAACTGATAACAGTATTTTTTTTTTAACCCTTTTGCCATGAGTCTTAGTTTTTGGAAGCTTCTTGTGTAAAAGTCGCTGTGTGCCCCTCTCCAGCTCTCCCTCCAGCCCTTATTTCCCTCGCTCTGTCCCTGTCTTTTCTCCCACAGGTCTAATCCATCAACCTACCCCCCTCCTCCTGTAAATGCCCTGTAAATGCCCTTATGTGGCATTTGTCTTGCATGCACTGTACAAACCAAAATTTTAAGCCCTTTGCAGATATTAAAGCTCTGTGAAGTAGATGGCATTATTCTTGTTTTCTGTTTTGTTTTAACCTCTTCAGAGAGGTTAAGCATCCTGCCTGGGTACTTGCAAGAACTGTTCAGAGGAACCTAGTGATGGTTTTATGTAGTCAAACACGGACTAGGTTAGTCTTAATATCTTCTTTTAAAGATGGTCTTATGGTGCAGTTTGTGTAGATCTCTACTCTGGGATATGAGCTAGGGTTCCACAGATACTCCTTTTCTTGAATGTATTTTTGTTGTTTGGTTTTATTTATTTATTTTTAGTGGGATCCCGAGATTTCCACAGCATTGCTGTGAGTTCAAGAGAATGTAAATGGTGAGGTTAAAAAGGCTTGGTGTGCCGGGGCCTTTCCCGGCACGCACCTCTGCAGCGTTTCCTGTCTGAAATCGCACTGGGTGCTCTGGTACCTCCAATGCAAGCCGCACAGGCATTGGCGACTTCTCTTGCTGACCACATTGCTGTGAGCCTGTGCTGGGGGCGACGGCATGCGGGGGACTCTGCTTGCCTCCCCGCGGGATGTACGGGTGGCACCCAGCGAGCTCCGTGTGTGCTCATCACATTCTGGGAACGTGTCCTTGTGTCGCGGACGTGGCTCATGCCCCGTCTCTGACTGCGCCTTCAAATTCCCTGGGGTAACGCTGTAAAACAGAGCGTGTCGTACCGAGAGAGAAGAAGGTAGAGCTTAGCCCTTCCTGTTCCCTGTGTCAATATATGTTCCTTAGCATTTATTACAGCAGCGTGGCCCTGGCCAGGGTTGAGTGCTGCTGCCGGACACCGCTCGCACGCAGTCCCTTCGCTGGGGAGTCTGCAGTCTGAGAACGCTGCTAGTGATAACTCGCGTCACCCTCCCATGATGCCAGCAATCTGGACGAAAAACGAAATTTTCTTGTGCAGGATAAAATGTGCTGAAATAAGCTCTTCTCCTCAAAAGAAATTAAGACTTACTACAAACTGGGGTTTCTTTGGGATCAGCTAATCTTCCTGCAGATGACGGTGCTGTCCTGGTCTCCTGCAGGATGCGCCCGCCTGGCAGATTGGCCTCTCAGGCTGCATCCGCTCCGCTTTCTGCCTTGCCACTTCCTCCCGTCCAGCTCCAGAGTCATGTCACACTCATCCGTATGGATATGTGTCATCGCTGGCTGATACAAAGTCGTTTTGTTGTTTGCTTTGGTGATGTTGAGCGGGGAGGTTGGGATGGCAAAGGACGTGGAGGTGGGGATGTGGGATGGGGCCCGCGCAGGGCAGGGCTGTGGGGAGCTGCGGCGGTGCCTCTGCTTTGTGCTGTCTGTGCGGCCGCAAGGCCAGCGCCAGCCCGCGCCTCCCACCCTCAGAGGAGACAGGCCAGGAAGAAACAGACGGAAAAGACGGCTTGTGCATTGACTGTTACGTGATGGAACAGGGAGGGATAAAATGCACATCTTGAAAACAAGAAAGGCAGGTTTCCCTGTTTAAAGAAAATCATGAAAGGATTGTCAGGAAAAAAAAAGTCTCTTTTCAGGAGCTAAATCCCAAACTGCATTGCCCAGACTCTTGCTAAATCTAAGGCATTTCCTTGCAGAAACTTCTTTTTCCCATTCCCCGTCTGCACAGTGCCACCAATGGAGATTTACTGGGTTTTTGTGACTCACCAAGAGTGCAAGACTTTTTAAACCCGTGGAAATCGGTGTTTTATTAAGAAACAGAAGCGGGATAAGCCATCAGTAGTCCTGGCTCCTTTCTTCTGAAGACTTTATGCATCACAGATTGGAAAGGCCCCCCTGAGATATAAGAAAACCAAACTTTTCAAATGCCTGGTTCAGGCCTAGTAATTGTTTTAAATAGCTGAATAGAAATACTTTTTTATTATAAGGCTAGAATTCTCTTTCAAATGTGAAGCCACTTGTTTCTTTTGGCAGTAAAGGGTGATTTTACTTCTCTCTGAGGATGGTGGTAAAACTTTCAACAGCTCAGGCACAGAAACCAGCTCTTTGTGTAACTGGAGGCTGGAGACCAGAATTTGTTCTGTGGGTTTTTGAGTTCCCCACAAGGTCTCTTTCTGTCTTTGTTTTTAGCCTATAAATCTGGACCTTCTGAAAGATTTTTTGTTAGGGACAAGAGATACTGAAGTTAGGATATTCTCTCCTTTCAGGGACTTATTTTTATTCAGTTATTTAAAACAATTACTAGCCCCAATCGAGGCAAAGTGCAGGTGGGATGCTTGATGACTGTGGTTACGTGTGCTACTAGGTAATTTTTTTCACATCAAAAAATGGATGGTTGGTTGATGGATTATAAGAGTAAAGGAATCAGCACTTTCCACAGGGTTGCATTGAAAGATGAACAGAAGTTGGATATACTCTTCCCTCCGCCCTGGGCAGAAGAGCAGAAACCTCTGTGAATTCTGCTCCGAAGGTGTGACCTAAATGTCAACCCCTAGGTTGATAGGATGAGAAGTGAGAAGGGGAGGGCTAGCGAAACGAGAAGAAGGGATGTGTGAAGAGCACCGAGTCTTCACAGCGTTTGCTGTTGCTGTGTGTGTGCAGGAGGGATGGAGGCAGGGCTCCTTTGCCTGCTCGCGCGGAACAGCAGGACAGGAATGTGACTGGGGAAGGAGCAACCAAGGTGCACGCTGCTTCATCAGTCCTTTCTGAGGCAGCCTGGGGGAAAAAGAAAGTTAAGCTGTTGCTTTCTTTTTCCTTTGAGAGGGCTTTTCCAGGGGTTAATTCATAACACCCACTGCAAACAGGAAGCTTTTGCAGACCTGGTGCTCACGGGCAGCGCTTCGTGTTTTGTCTTTGGGTCACACCATGGGAACAAATTAGGTGTGTACAGTCTTGAAGCAGATATGTCAGCTCTGAGGCATGGTAAACGTGTGTGGTGAACTAGTATTGGCAGGGATTAAACTGCTGCACAGCTGCGAGGAAACTGGGAGTGCTTTCACCTGCGCTGCTCCCCCTTCATCACAGTCCTCACTTCCCTGTATCACCTCCCCATCTCTACCATTGCCCAGGGGCCCCTCTGAAGACTACCTTAATAATTTCTTAAATTCATATTTTAAATCACTCATTAGCAAGATAGAGCCATTGGATTCCCAGTGCTGAGACCTGTTGCAGCCTGCTCTGCGCACCAGAGCAAGGCAGGTGTGGGCGTCATCCCTGCTCCAGCTGCTGCTCAGTACTGGCGTGGGACACCCCGTGGACCTCTCCCCTGGGACCCCATGACCAGGATAACTCAGTGAATAAACTGGGGATGCAGGGAAAGACTCTTCCTCCAAAGTAATGTGGTACAGAGGATGCTCATGTCCCTGAAACTGGGTACTTCCACATTAAGAAGGATGGGACATCAGGTAGAAGGTTTTGGTTGGGCAGGTAGTTTTCATGGCGAAATGCAGGACATGCGAGGAAGCAGTGGTTATGGTTGGCTTTTGTAGGAGTGGCTTAGTTGTCTGCTGTTCCCAGACATGCTGTAAGAGCAGAGAGTACGTTTCAAGCCCCAGTGGTGCTCTCTGCAGGCAGAACAGTGTGTTGGCTCTTGGCCATGGTCAGCATTGCAGTGATTAGTCCTAGAGGTCTGTGCTGTCATGTCACCTGTAATGAAACATCTCCAGATACTGGGAATTAATTTTTGCAGTCAATCCCCCTGGAATTAGTCAGAGTCTTGAGGCTTCCTTTCACCATGATGATGCTGAGTCAAACCCACATGCACTGGGTTTGGACATCTTTGCCAATAGCTCCTGACTGTTTTCTCCTCTTGCTTTGCAGATCACAGGTGTTATCCTTCTTGCGGTTGGCGTCTGGGGCAAGCTCACTCTAGGCACGTACATCTCTCTCATTGCTGAAAATTCCACCAATGCCCCCTACGTGCTCATTGGAACAGGTACCACGATCATCGTCTTTGGGCTTTTTGGCTGCTTTGCCACTTGCCGTGGCAGCCCATGGATGCTGAAGCTGGTAAGTAAGCCAGAGTGCCTTATGTTAGCTAGGGAGAGGTTTTGTGGATGTAGTGGCATTTTTTCCCCCATCTTAAGTTTCACCAGATGTTAACATGTTTTTTCAGACATGGAAGCTAGGCTTTATTGACCTTAATGTTCAACATGTGTGGTTTTTTGGACAAAGAAGGAAAAAAAAAATATTCTTGCCAAAACCATTTGGTGATTGAATATGAATGAATTTTGCTACTGCACAGCATGCAGGCCCATGTGTTTGGGAGCAGGGGTAAAATGCTGCTGCTGAGTTACTCTGTGAGTAATCCTGTGATTCTGATATGAAATCTATGGACAAAATAGTTGGTACCTTCTAAATGCACATCACTTTTTTTCCTCCCTATCCTCCCTAGCATTCAGTAGAATAAAATAGGCCAACCCCAGAAAACTAAGCTCTGTACTGTATGTTTGTCCACATCTCAAAAGCAGAATGGAATTGAGGCACATTAAGCACAGACCCAGCAGCCATCTCCCTCTGTATAATTTTCTCTATTCTGAGTTTTCCAGTCTTCCTTAAAACGCAAAGTAGCTAAAGGTGATGAATTAGAGAATGATAAATGGTGTTTGTCGTAGTCAGGAGTAAAGTTTTACATATTTAATGGTTTAAAGGGTGGAAATACCCCTTGTGAAGCACTGGCAGGAAAAGGGCTTGACAGTACAATGCATTTCCTGATAGGATGTTTTGTGGCTTATTTCTTTGGATACTGAGAGGATTCTTGTCCAGTTCTCACGAGATCTGAAAAAGGGGACATCCTGAAGGAGTTAATTTCCTAAACTGGTGGTTCAGTAGGGGAGGGTGGTAGATGTAGATGAGTCACCAGTCATGTAGTGGCTGGCCAGTGGGTATGGGTCTCAGGCTGTCCTTGGCTGTCAGGGCGCATATAGTGGCTTGTCAGAGTTACCACAGCCCAGATGAGGGCAGGATAAAGGGTGAAAGAGGATATAAATCCATAGGAAACCAGGCCCTGCTAGTTGCCCCATAAGTCACGTAGCTTGTTTAGAGGTAAATCCTCCAACTTACTGTAGCACAAGCTGTTCTGAACACATTGTTTTATTTTCATTTTACACATAAGAAACACTTTAAAACTGTGCTTCTATCTCGAAAGGAATGCTGACAGTGATTTGACAGCTGCACTGATTATGGAGAATACTTTTTCTAATTCTGCCTTCACTGCTGTCCTTCCTTTCCCTCTCCCAACAACCTTTCATTGAAAATAAATTTCCTTCTTTCCCTTAACTCCTATAAGCACCGAATTTAATTTAAATTGTTTCCTTTTTAATTAACCATTGAATGGCACATAAAGCATTTTTTTCCTACCAGATTAATCCTCAACTTCAGATGTGACCAACCTACTTAGCATTTTTTTTCTTTCTTTTTTATTTTGATTATATGCATTTCTAATAGTCTGTGAGCACCTACACTGCCAACTCTTTTGTCTCCAAGGCTCAATTAGTTCTGAATCCATATGGTTCTCCAAATCTAAACATGGTCCTTGATCCAGCAAAGTGTTTGGGACATCCCTCTATGTATTAGTATACATAGTATTACTATAAGAATATTTCCAGTGAAGTTAATAGTTCAGTACACACATTCAGGAAACTTGTAGAGTTGGGCTGCAAGTCCCAATCTTACCGTGAGGTAGATATACATGAACCAATACACCTGGATAAGCCTGCTTATTTTAGTGAATGCTATACAAATTTAAAAGGTCATTTTTATTCCTTATGATACGATCAAAACCTTAGTGGCTTGTGATCCATCTCTGCTTTGAGAAAATGTAAATTTATATGAGAATGCTAAGAAATGTGGTGATAGAAATGTCAGAAAAGCTAATAATTACAGAATACGTATGATTTGTGTTATATAAAACTTATATTCATGCAATAACTTATGTAATTCTGCCTAAAGACCATTGCTTTTTTATGACATCATAAAGATGATCTAGAACAGATAGTTAAAATCAAAATTTTATGTGATAACTAAGCAGACTAAATGTTTGTGCTGAGAAAAAAAAGCATGTCCTGTTCAGCTTGTCCTTGCTTCTTTTATTTTCAGTATGCCATGTTCTTGTCCCTGGTGTTCCTGGCTGAGCTAGTGGCTGGCATTTCAGGGTTTGTGTTTCGCCATGAGGTGAGTGGCAATGTACTGAGATTACATACAGCAGCACCTCTCTGTGCTGGAGTTACTGAAACGTCACGTGGAACACACAGAATTTGTAGGTCACTGAGTTCAGCAGTTTCATATTCATCTCCAAGGTTGCAGCTGATTTTCAACTATAACACGTACTTCTCTTAAAAACTGATATATTCCAAATGAACAGGCTTAGTGAAAGCTTTTGGCCTCAGCTGGCTGATATTTACTCTGGACCTATCATTTTCTGTGTGTCCATCATGCAAGGTCTTCTTTGCCTGTTTGCATATGCTGAGAGCTGCAAAACAGATTAAATGTATTTCTTCAGTGCAGCTTCTTCAGGTAGGCAAGCAGTTATTTATGTAAGGCAGAGAGTCTTTTCTGAGAATGTTTCATCCAATCTAGATTTCTTGAGGTGTTGTGAATCCTGTATGTGTTGTGTGAGATTGTTCTTCTATTCTGAGAATAGGGGGAGGTTAGAAATAGCATGTGGTAGGAAACAGGGACAAAAGGAAGCTTTAAAAGAGGATGATGATCTAGATTTGTAGTAGCACTTCTGCTCTACACCCTGTAATCATGACTATCTCTGATTTTAAGTCCATAGACCTATATGCCATTAGTACTGAAGAAGGACAAACCCAGAGACCTTCTGTCTCTTCTCTTTGTGTCAAGTCTCTTTGTATGCATTTTGTAGTCACTTCTTTGGAGTTTTCCCTTAGTATAGGCTTTTCTGGGGTCTATCTTTAGAAGTGGTGGACAGTTTCTAATTTGATTCTGAAATAGCTGTCCATTTATTGAGGGCCACTATTTCATCTACCTTGCTGGTGGCCTCCTGGGTGTCACACTGCTGTTCCCTTTTGGGAAAGGCAGTCTCCTGTGCAGTCAAGTTGCCCAAGTCATCTGCCACCCATCCCCCTTACCATCTGTTTTGAGTCCTTTTGTGGTGACATACCTGACCCTCTCCAGCTGAGAGCCCTTGGTGCTCTCTGCTCTTGGTGCACCTCTGGTGCTGTGAGCCAGCATTGCTCCCTGCTGCAGTGAGTCACTTTTTCCTTTGATGTCCTGTGTCTCCTGGCTGGAACAGTGTGACAGAGAAGTGCAGGCTGCTCCCTTTCTCCACCGTTGCTCAGATGAGCACTCCCAGCTCTCTGGCATAGACCTCCTGCCTCCACCAACCCGGGCTCTGCACAGAAGCTCCCAGGCCTTTGGAAGGTCAGAGAAGTGCAGCTGAGAAGACAACCTAAAACTATTTTTGCTTTTGCCTCCTATTTGATGCCCATTTGACACTGTCCTGTGTTTCATGAGGATGTGACAAATGGCGAGATCCTTCAAGTGATGTGTTCTCTCCTAGCTTCCCAGAGTGCAATAATTTTTCTCTTTATTTCTCTTACCTTTCCCCTTTCCCCCGCCCCCCAAAAAAGCTCAAACCTTAGCTGCGTAATCTGAAGCTATCAGTTTGTAAGTAAGTCCCTCACACAGGATCTTCTTTACCCTGATACATATGCCAAGGATTAGACCCTGAAGCTTTTGCTTTGAGATGGGACATGACACTATTTTTTTGCCATCTGCCTTTCCTTCCAGACAACTTCTGTTGAACTGAAGGAGGACACTCATGCCCCGAACATCCCAGTAACCAGCTTTTTGTGTAGTGTTGTTACATCAGCACCCAAGCCATGCCAGTGGAAATGGGCCTTGTTAGGATTTAAAACACATTTGTTTCCCCCAAAGACTGTTTCAGATTTGCTTTTCATTGTTCACGTCAGCTGTTTTTTTTTCTCCTGTCATCTTAGATCAAGGATACTTTCCTTAGGACATATACTGAAGCAATCCAAAATTACAACAAGAATGATGAGCGGAGCCATGCAGTGGATAACGTCCAGGAAAGTGTAAGTTTGAAATAAGATATTAAAAATAAATAAAATTAAAAACCAATAAAAAGTCAAAAAGCAGAACATGCTATATTTTTTAAGCAAAATGTAGCATTTAAGTTTGATATTGTTCCCCAATTCTGACTACTCCCTCTTCTGGTTGCTTGGCTGTTTCATGCAATAGCAAATCAGGTTTCTGAATGCTTGACTTGATATCTTGCCCTGGCAAATCAGTGGGAGCTTTTCCATACAGATCAGTGAAAATGGGTTTTGTGCTAGTCTCTCTAAGGAGTCCTGTTTTGTTTGGCATGTTCACTGGATATCATGCCTAGGGCATCAGTGGATACCAAACGACAATACTTCAGAAACACTCCTGCAGCAGCATCTTGTTATGCTGTTGCTTTGTCAAATCAGTCAAATTAGGCCCTCTAATCTTGGGCCTGGCCTGTGTTAGGAAACTTGCACCATTAGGATGGAAATGTCTTAACAACTCATGAGATAAACTCATATAAACCCACAATAGGGACTGGTAAAACTGGTCTTAAGAAAAAGCATTTCAATGGATATACTTGTATAAGATGATTAATTTTTAATGAACTCAGTGCAATCTGTCTAATAAGGAAAGGGCCTGTAGTACTTGCTAGTTGTTGGTACCAGATCTTGAATTAGATTTAAAGCTGATTCCATCTTTAAGGATGGTGGAAGGTAGGCAGCTTTATTCTTAAAGGAGTCTACCAGTAGATGATAAATAGAGTTACGATTTGACCGGGATTAGGAAGAAGTTCATAATCTGGCATTTTTCGACAACAATAAGCAGCAGCAGCAGTTCTGTTCACAAATACAATGGAAGACTTGGCTTGGAAACCTAATGAGTTAAATTCAAGAGGAAAAATGGAATGTGTTCCGCCTGAAGCAAGGACGGGAGGACTAGCGTGGCTGCTTGCCAGTGCTCTAGAGAGATATGTATAAAATAAATGTTTTTTCTGTTCAGTAGTTGAAGACAAATAAATAAAAGCATGAAGAAAGTAGGAGAGTGTTTTGAGGAACTTTTGAATGAAGAATACAGAGTTCACTCCCATGATATAAGGCTGACAAAGGCACTGTGTTTTATCCATAACCTGAGGTAAAGGAGGTCAGGCTTGGTGGTCCCACAGTAATGAGAGCTGTCTTCTTGCAGCGTTGGAGAGCTGGATTAGATACCACATGAGAAACCCCTTCTAACCTGAGGGGTGCTGGGACAGTGAAATGGGAGATTTTCCAGCCTTGCAGTGGCGCACAGAGAAGACCAAATGTCACAGCATGGCTGCCTTTATTTGGATTGAGTTTTAAGTGGGCATTGATGATGGTTTAAATTATTTCACTGAAAGGGAAAATCTTCATCTGTTTCTGTACTTGTTTTCATTCTGGTTCCTTTTTGTTATCCACCTCTTTTTGCTCCTAGCTGAGCTGCTGTGGCATTCAGAGCTACACTAACTGGAGCACTAGCCCTTATTTCTTCAAACATGGCATCCCTACAAGCTGTTGCATGAACTCCAGTGACTGCAATACTCAGGATCTGCGCAATATGACCGTGGCTGCCACTAAAGTAAACCAGAAGGTAACAGTAACTTTGTGCTAGAGGCAATGGTTATGAAACCATCTAGCAAATCAGTTGAGCAAATGACTGCTAAGAATTGTGTTTTGATTCAAATGTTTGATTGATAAGGATTGTGTTGTTTATTGGGATGGAGTGATGGTAAGAATTGACTTTGCATTCAAATTCTTGATGCTCACAATTTTGAAATGACCAGGTGCAAGGACATTTCTGATGAGATAGGAGTTTGCTCCCCTTTCTCATCACACTGGTTCAGGTACAGCATTGCACAAAAAGGCACTGCTGAACAGGCAAGGGAATATATACAGCATGTGCACTTGACTGCATCTTTGCTTGTTTCTGATGAATACTGTGGGGTTTTTTTTCTGTTTTTTTGTTTTGTTTTGTTTTGTTTTTGTTGAGGACCAGAATGTAGTTAGGTGGAGGGAAGAACGGGTTTTATTCTTGCTTAATTCTAACAGAAATGTCAGTGCTGGAGCCTGTCGTCCCCAAAAGAGGAGAGGGGTGATTAAAAGAAGGCATGGCAGTGGGCTGGGTATGTTTACAATGCCTGTTAAGAAACATGGATGCATGCTGTTGGAAGCATCACAAAGCCAAACTGAGCCCTCTCCTGAGGTCACCTAAAAAAGCAGGTTGGAAGAACAGAATCAAGGTAGAGGAAGAAATGGAAAAATTGAGGAATAAAAATACAAAAAAAAACCCACAAAAATCAGCAAGGCATAGGGAAAATAATGCAGCATATACAGCAAATATATGCTGCTCAAGTTATTCCTTTAACTTCTGGTACACCATCGGTTCTTTCCTTCTCCCTTAAGATTTGCAAGAGATGCAACAAGACAGTTTGTAGATAACAGGAAAGGTTGCGCAGACAAATAGACAAGTTGAATTGCAGCATAGATCAATCAGACTTGCATGATTTCATTTGCCTTTTCTATTTCCATAGTACCTCCTGAATACAAAGAAAAAAAAAAAAGTTAAAAGCCTGAGTAGATAAAGAGGAAAATATAGAAATACCCACTTGGCTTCTGTTTTAGTCTTTTGTACCTGGGACACTCCAGTCAGGTAGTTGGACTGATGACTGAACACACTCTTAAGGATCTTTCTGTGCAAAGCACTCAAGTGGATGGTGTTTTCTAGATTCTGTCCCCCAAAAAAGGATAACAGAGCATTATCTTCCACTAATCTTTTCTTCAACCACAATAGTCTAACGAGAGCCATTTGTTACAAATATATTTGGACCTGTAGTGACTCAGTCTGTTACACAACTCACCAAAGACACCAGCCAGGTAATCCTGCTAGGTTGCAGGAGTATAAAGGATAAAGTTTCAGTTGTTTGCACTTTGTAAAATTGTCGTGACTTTCTGTTTTTTGGAGAAGAGGAAATTTCCCCTCCAGAAAGACTCTTTGTTGCGTGTGCATCCTTGGTGATTGCTCTTTTATTGCACTAGCAAGTCCCACCGTACCTGTTTGGGACAGCTGTGTATTTTGAACCTTGCCCAGCTTCACAATCCTGCAGATGGCTGCCCGCATTGCCATCGTGGCTCTGGCGTCTCCTCCAAGTGTCAGACTTCCTTTGCATGCTCCGCGTAGCATGTGTGCCCAATACATCCCCATCCACAGGCAAGTTCCTGCTGTGAAGGCCTGAGCAGAGCAGCTGCAGCAGGAGTGACCTTTATCCCGTGCTTGTAGCTCACTTCTAGCCATGTTCATTCCTCTCTCATATCCAGGGCACAAGTCACCAGACATAAGAGGACTGCTGATTCCTTAGGAAACAGTTGAATTAATTATTGGATTTAATTCCCCAGAGGTAGTTCAAACATTCTGTAACATCTCAGAAACTCCGTCCAATTCCCCCATGTCCCGTGATAGCCATTTCTAAACAAAGGTTGGAAAGAATTATGTTCAACAGTTGTCAGATCTTGGAGTTAGCCAAGTATGAACAAGGTAGGGTGTTTCTGAAAGAGGCATGAGAATAAAAACAAAGTTGGAGGAAATGTTGTTGGGCCTTGTGCTTTAATGTCAAATAAGGAACAAACATCATCGCCTCTGATCAAAGTCCCGTATTCTCTTGGGAATAGGTATCTCGCTCTGTTGTGTTATGGAGAAAACAAAGAAAGTGTATGTGTCTGTTGCAGAAAACCCTTATTATTGTTTCTAGAGAAAAGCATATTTGAAAAATAATTTTTGTGGATCTAGCAGAACTATCAAACAAGTTCTCAACAAGCTAATCAATTTATCAGCAGTTTATGAGGTCTAATGATGACTTATCCAAAGAAGCCTAAACTAATGGTCTAATTGCAGCACTGAAAAACAAATATTATCAGATGTTTTTTGATAACTCTGCCACTGATTTCTTAGCAACTGTGGTAAATCATTTAATCTCTGTGTCTTTTTTGATCTGAGATTAGACTAATACCTAATTCTAAGAACTGTTAGGATTAGATGATTCATCTAGTGGTTTTAATCTTCAGTGGTCATTACCAACAAATCTCAAGAACTCATTTTCTCTAAAGTCTTAATAAAGGAACAAATGTGTGGCGTTGTCAGTGATATTTGCTAAAATGTCATTTATACCTTCTAAATCTGCACCCAGTTGTATGCACAGTACTCAACCTACTTTTGTGTGGTGTGTGCAGCTCTTGGGCATTTCTTGCACTCTCATCCATGTGCACAGGGAGGACTGAGCAATTAAGCCATATTTATGCAATACTCTTCAGAAAACAGACTCCTGCAATTTGGGAAAACGTAGTCTTCACATGAGGAAAACGATCAAAATATCTATCATCTCACTCACATACGCTTTTAACAAGATCAGTCTCCCTCAAATTGCCATTACTGTTAGATGTTGCATCTTTTGAAGACTGTCAAGCAGAGCAGATTTCAAAAGAGTTGGGAGAACTTTAAGCCATGTAAAGAACGGGTTGAGAAATCTGATTTTATTTCATAATGTGTAAGACGCATCTATAATTGTTTGATGTGTTAAATAAGTAAACTTAAATCTAACATACAGTAGACTGTTGTAAGACATAATTAAGGTTTAATAAATAGGCTGTACTAGTCTTGAGTTATGAGTAACTTGACCACTTTGGTACTCTCAGAATTATATAATATGTATACTGATATTACATAAGAGATTAAAGAAATGATACTACCTATATTGGAATGGCCTGTCTTTAACAAAAGATATTGTTTCGGTAATTTTATGTGCGACATACTGTCCTGAATTCTTGTAAAGAGTTGAAAAGTTGATAAAGAGGAAAAAAAGAGGAAAAAAAAAAAAGAAAACACACAGGACCCTTGACAACTTAGTTAAATATTTGAAAGTTCTAAAGTATTCCATACTTACCTGGTTACCTTGACAAAGGCAAGCAGAGCTTCTCTCCACACACCTGAAGCCTGCATGCATTAAGCATCTGGAATCTTAGGAGATCCACATCAATTACTCGTTTTTAACAGCGTATATTGTGTTTTATCATTACTTTTTAGTTTGGTTTCAGACCCAAGCTATATTAATGGTTTCTTTTAAATCAATGCTGGCTGATTTTCTTTAATATGTAATCCTGGGAAATGAGAGCAACATCATATTTATCTTTTAAAAATATCAAAATATATTTGCATCTAAAAAGAACTATTTTTGTCATCTCATTTCTTCATACAGTTAGAACTGGTATTAAATAAAAAAGTGATGTTGTTGGGCATTACCGCAAATATACTATCCAGCCCAAGTCCATTTTAAAAGAGGGGCTTGTATCTATGTGTATGAGGGAAGGGCTATGCAGTGAATGATTATGTTTGTCTCTATTTCCTAGGGCTGTTATGATTTGGTGACCAGTTTTATGGAGACAAATATGGGAATCATAGCTGGAGTGGCTTTTGGGATCGCATTCTCACAGGTAAGTGCATAAATACACTTCTTTTTTTGGGGGGGGCACAGTGTTGTTTATTTTTTGGGGGGTGGGCATCACTTTCCCCTCTACTTCTGTTTACCTAACTTCAAGGAAGGAAGGATTGTGGTGAGGGACTGAGCACAGCATGCTCATTAGTCTTGAGGTCATCTGCTCATTGATTTTCTTTTTTTCAACTTAAATGAAGTTTCTCCTTGGGAATATCAGTTACGGTTGAGCTAATGACTAGCTCTAGGAAAACAACTTGTCCCTCTCCTGGGTCAAATAGAGGTTAACCCAATAAAACATTGGCTTAAATGGAGCATAAACAGCTAAGAAGACAAATAGCTGATCTATTGTTTGGATAGGCTTCCCTCTTCTAAACACTCTTATTTTTCTTTAAAGGCGCCCAGAATTCAAGTAATGTTAAGCTCAGGCCTCTGCATTCTGCAGAAAGGAAAAGAAGAGCATGGAAGGGGCAATTGGTTTTGGTAGCTGATTTTTTTGATGACTTTATTTTTCCTTTTAGCATGGAACACTGAGCAGAGATCTACCAAAACCAGAATATTGGGCCAACTTCTTTCCTGCACCACCATGAGTCTGATATGGGAAGGAAAAGAGTAGAGCTAAGAATTGGTTGCTACTCACTAACATTCAGCCTTTCTCTACTTAGATGGAAGTTAGGGGAACTAAAATGTCTGTTGAGAATCTTTTAATCAAGTATTGGCAGGAAAAGACCTCCATCTTGCAACAAGTCTGACTCTCTTACACCATTCACTTTTTCTGCAATGGCAAGAACTCTCCAGGAAATGTGCCGAAATATGAGAGAGGGGAGTGCAGGCAATGCAGAACTGCTGGTGGCACGTAGCAGCAAAATGCATTATGCTGTGTAGGGTACCTGAACCACTTCTGCTTGAGAGCCATCTGCCTTGCCTCTGTGGAGAGCATGTGGCGTGACTGTGAATGCTGTACTCAGAAATTCTCTGTAACGCTTTCATTTGCTTCACTCACACGATATTGAAAACCTGGAGCCTGAGGCATCACTTCAAAACTGAGTGATTTCTATTGAATGATTTATGGTTTTTTTTTCCACATTTGGAAAAATTAGGTGCTAGGAGAATGTATTTGACTTCCTCTTAAAACCTTGGCCTTCAGGTTCTTCAGTTTAAGTGCCCCAAGTTCTGTGGAAAGTGGTCCCTGTGTCCTTTCAGTTTCACACAACCCAAAGCAGCCCCAAATATGGGTGGGCTCACATCAGCTGTCTTCTCTGCTTTGGGCATATCTGGAAAAGTAGTGTCTTTTTGCCTCTGTTTAGATGCCAGAATGTTGAAGGGTTTTATGCTATTTTCTGTGAACCACCTTGGTTCACCTTACCTCCAGGCACACAAGAGCTCCCAAAGAGCTGATAACACATAGGGTGGTGAAATCACCTGTTTTGAGTTGTGCGGGAAGGGCGGATTTTGTTGTTTCCTTTTTTCCGTTTTTTTTTAATAGGCTGTTCTAGTTTTTGTTGACTTGTCACAATTGTCCTGGTACTTTTCCAGACTTGATTATGGCTTGTTACATGCACCGGGGATGGAGAGCACAGGAAGAGTTCAGCTGGAATTGTTAGAGTTCTGGTGCGTGCCTGGATGTTCACCCTAGGTAACCAGTCACTCCTAAGCTTGGTAGAGGAAGGCAGGAGATACTGCAGAGAAGGAGAGCAAAGCCTGCAGGATGTGGTTCCTGCCACAGGAGCCTTTTGGTGCAAGGCAGTATGCAGGCTGCAGGCAGTGCAGGGGGAGATGTGCTTTGCTGCGGCAGCTCCGAGCAAAATCAGAGCATGTTCAAATGTGGTGTTGGCGGCTCGCTCTGCCCAGTGGCACCTGACTCTCCTGCCAGCTGGGCGCTCGCTCCCTGTTGGAAGTGCAGGGCTTTGCACGATGAGCAGATGCAACAGGGCAGGAAAAGCCTCCTGGACGTGTGCGGATGTTCACAGGAGAGAGAAAGGGGCAGAGGAGAAACACGCACCTCTCCTGGTGTGCAAAGAGTTGAAGGCATGAGTTCCTGACAAATCTGTTTTGCTGGATCCAATTAAGAATGGTATTTACAAACTGATTTTCGGTTGACTGTGGCTGACAATACTGCCAGGCAGTGTTCCAGCTGTAGGGGACATTTCGCTGTTTCTACTGAGAATAGTTTTAATCTAAATAAAAGACAAATTAGATCATTTTGCTCTTCTACAGAAAAGTGAGCTCAAGGGCCTTTCTTCGCACGATTTGTTAGGTTTTGACTAGTGTGAGGAGTGTGCTGATTCTCTAAAATGAGAAAAGTGATGTAATGGCATTACACATATTTTAGCTCTGCCATAGACATCTTGGTCAGAGTTTGAAAAGCTGCCATGTTGCTGACATTGTATGCGTGTTGTGAAGCAGACATTACTTCTCGGGTCTGAAATAATAATAATAAAATACAGTTTGATTGTTCTCTGGAATCTGATGCCAATGCAGACTTCCAATGGAATGATTTCAGTTTAGTAGGTGCTCTTCAGAACAGCAAAATGCTCCCTGCCTTCTGCCCTGCAGAGAATAAAATTATGCAAGCAGTGGAACTGACAAAGAGTCTTGCCTGGATAAAACTACAGTGCAAGCGCTGTCTTAGGGATCACAAGAGACAAGATTTGGGAGGCTAATAGATTTTGGTTGCATTAGGTAAGGTTAATTGCCAAGTAGGGACTCTCAGTGCAGTGATAGGGCCAAATTCTCCATTTTGTATTGAGAGACAGGAAGGCAGGTGCTCTCTGTATACTGAAAAATGAAGACATGGTCTTGTGGAACAGAATCCTTCCCTACAGTGCAGTTTTCAATGGGCATCCTAATTGTTAACAGAAATGAGCATCTCTGCCTGCTTGTGGACACAGCTCTGGTAAAGTCGTCACCCACCTTGCCTGGCGCAGCTCCTGGCTGGATGTGGGCCAAGGCTGAGACCTGGCCTGTCTTGGATGCTCCATCATATAAGAAATATTTTTCAAGGTTTTTACTGCAATTTTGACCAGCGTGCGCCCTGCTGTATTAGAAGAACAAGCAGCTGACAGAGTAGCTGTGTGTGGACATGTTGAAGATGAGGAAGGGACTTTTTGGCAGATGTTTTTCCTTTCAGATGCTGGTGAACTCGGAGGAAGAACTGATGATGGGGCAGTGCTGTTCTTTAACTTTTAGTGCTCTTTTCTCTCCTTATGCCTGTGGCACACAGGCTGGCAGTGACGCACACAGTTCTTTTGACTCGTGCTTTCCTGATCTGGGGTGGGTAGGCAGGCTTCTCTCTAATCCCTTGCACCAGGATTAGGGAGTTGGAGATAAGCTTTGACATTGCATGGAAAAGAGAAACTGGGATCCAGTATATATGACTTGAAATCTAATATATGGCTAAGCTTGTTGTTCCTAAAGACTTACCACTGTTCATTCAGTGTTGAAGGAACATGCTTTGCCAGAAGCATGCCCCAGCATGCCGAGCCTCTTGGGTAAGTGACATGTGACATAAAAAAGTTTCTGTATCCTAAAATAGTCAGGAAAACAGGATGCTTGAACTCTGCATATGGAGAATATGGTAAGAAAAAAAAAATGCCCTAATCTGTTATTCCTGAGAGAGAAAAAAAAACAACTTAGTTTACCTGATCCACTGATGAATTTCCAGTTAATTCAACACAGCAGCACTTGCATTTTTAGACTTTACAGAGTTCCAAAGAATGAGGAAGTTTGAAGATACCAAGACCTACAAAGAAATGGAATTTGGATTTGCATTCCAGTTCAGTATAATGGCATACAGTGAATATATCACCGGAGACCTCCTCCAATCAGTGTGAAATAACTACATGAAAAGCCAAACCTCATGTATGTGATGGAAGGCAAGATTGCTAGGAAGTTGCTGTGGATGGACTTTAGTGGTCAGATCTGAGATATACTGGAGATCACTCCTGGAAACCACTTCCAGATAAACAGTGCATGCCCTGGCTTGTGCTCATGAGAACAAACCTAGATCAGCATCCCGGTAATAAAGAAGACACACCTAAGGGGTGCTGTTTTGCCAAGCAAGTGCTTTGCAGGGCTTAAAGACTGCAAGATGCAAGACCAGAGGTACCAAGGCAAACCCTGTTTTGCACAGAATAGTTCAGGAGACCAAGATAAGCTTAGGAAGAAGATAAAAATGAGAAAGAATACCAACAGAACCAAGCTTGACACTTTTCATGATGGAGTGATATTTGAACATTGTGATTTTTAGTGCTCAAAAACATGGGACTGTAAAATAAAGAAAAAAAGGAATAAGTGGATAAAAGTTGAGAAGGAGGCACCTGAGAGCCAATGGGAGCCATGAGATTGAAGGGAAGGGAATGCCCCAGCTAGCAGCCAGCTCCTGTGCGGGAATCCCTTTATGCTTATTCCCCGGGTGTTTCAGGGAGCTGCAGGGACCAGCTGCACAGGAGGAGCAGGCACGTCCTGGCCCCTGAAGAGCAGAGGGTGCCATGGTCAAGCAAAGGCAGTGAAGAGGCGGGCAGAGACAGCTCGCTCACTGCTCACAGCCTGGGGGCCTCCAGCCTGGTTCAGATACATGGGACTGTGGCTGTAACGAAAGTGCACTGCGAGGAGAGTCCAGCAACTCACTACAAAATGCCCTCCTCTTGGCTACAGAAAGGACAGTGCTCATACGTGGGTAGCACGTCATGTAAAATACACATTTTTACATGTGTTAAGAGTACTTGCAAGATACTTATTATAGCTCTGCTAACTTCTAGTAATAGCTAGAAGTGCGGTGTAAAATCAGCGTGGGCAATGGCTTGATGGATGTACCATCACTTGGGCAATACGTTTAATAATATGGTACTATAACCACCTAAGACCATAAACCATATAAATGATACCAATAATTAGTAAATGGACCAAAGATCAGAAAGATGCATTAATGTGTAACCTAACATTCATCTTATGATTGAGTGGATTAAATCAAAGCATTGTCAATAGCTGGAAATGCTACAAAACCTTCACACTTCAATTACTAGAGAGTTATAGCTTGTATAAAATGTAAGAATCCCTAATTAAAGATAGTTGGGAAAGTCTACTGCAGTGTTTTGGGGAAGAGAAGGAAGGGCTTGCCATTTGTAAGGGTCACAGTATTTTTCCCGTGTAAAATCATTCACCCCAAAATCTGAAATGAGCAGCAGACTCTGGTAGGGAATAATGATGTCAGTAATATGGGTGCTAACTGAGTGCTTGTGTTTTTCAAGATGTTGCTGTCCTCATTTTCCTCCCTTCTCCATGGGATTTGCTAGCCTGGCCAGGTTGTGCTGGAGCAGGGGTTAATGTGCTGCCACAAAGCACCAAATATAAAAGTGAGAGATGAAATTAAGGTGCCCGTGATCTTTGTTTTGAGGCAAATGAAAAGGTATTCCTTATTTCTTTGTGATACGGGGTCTCTAGGAACTCGTGTTGTGGTGCACCAATGCTTTCTGTTTCTTTGCAAATAACACCTAGCATTCAGTTTGGATTTTTTGGCCATTGTTGAACAGGTGTTTCCTTGACACAATCCCTGATAAAACCAGGATGTTGTGCCTGGGTGGTGGGGGTCAGCTCGCAGTCAGAGTAGGTAGGGGATCGACTCAGTGCAGCTTTGGTTTCCAGTTGATTCAAGGCTCTCGGTGTGACTGCCCTGGCTGCTGTTGCAATATTGTTTTGCAGAGAGGACCATCAAGTCGTACTGTTAACGCAGGTTTTCAGTGCAGTCGGTAAAAAGTTCAAACTTTCCTGGTTTGCAGCTTAAAGCTGTTTAGGCAGCTGAGCCGCTTTCCTTCCCACGCACTGCTGCTCAGCACGACATTGGCCCCGTAACGCTGGGCTCTGCTGTCCCGCCAGGTTGCAGGTGTCTCTTGGGGCAGTCGTAATTCTTGGTACCGAGGTGGATCTCACAAGACGGCCGACACCAGCACTGCGCTGCTGCATGCACTGGTTTGCCCATCCCTGCCTGACTTGGCCTGGCATTGAAAAAAATGTCTCAGAAAGTGGTAAAAATGCATGCTGTGTCTCAGGCAAAGAGGTAGGGCTCTCATAACAGTTGAGAGGAAGACCCGATGAAGAAGAGCAGGACACCTTAATGCGCTTTTTGAGCAGAACTGAAATTGATATGTAAACACTGCTGTACGTTATAACTCCTGAACATGAAACCATGGCTTCTCTTGGCAAATCTACTTTGTGTGCCTTCAACTTCATTTCTTCTTTTCTGTTTTTTGTCTGCCACAGTTGATCGGAATGCTGCTGGCGTGCTGTCTGTCCCGGTTTATTACTGCTAATCAGTATGAGATGGTGTAACGAGGTGAGTTCCTGCCACCTTCCGCATGCTACGCTCTGATGTGCTCTCCCCATGAAGACAGTTGGCAAGTTTTAGATGCTCAAGAACTACGTCTCCCTAAATGATCTTTGGTTTGGATTTTGTGTTCCAGTGTTGTCCAGTGACAAAAGGGAGAAACACTTCTGAGTATTATTTCAGATTTTTATCTTAGAAAGAGAGGGCAAAATATTTGTTGTGAATGCCATTAGCAGCTCTCACCTCTCTCCTCACTCTCTCATCTTTCAGGAGTGAGAAATCCAGATCCCGTCTCAAGATGAGGAACCGCAGAATTGGAGAAAGACTGAAACGAATGTTATAGCACACACTGTCTCTCGCCCGCACACCCCACACTCGCCAGCACGTGCGCGCGCGCTCACACCCCGACGTCTCCCGAAGCCTCTCCCGTGCGCAGTGTCCCACCTCGTGCGGCACCGCCGTGCCGCAGAGGGCGGCCTGCGCCGCCACCCCGCGCCCCGACCCGGCCTCCGTCGCAGGGCTCTGCGTGTCCCGGCGCCGTGCGTGTGTTCGTGGTCATGCAGTAGTTGCATCGTAAGTTAACAAAGGTAATTCATCCATTAACAGCAGCGTCGAGCAGGCTGTGCATGTAGTGACTGGAGGGCATAACTAGCCTTTCACCATGGTTAATAAGTGTTGCACACATTCATATAAGCCGGTATATGAAATATATATTCTTTTGGGTTTATCTTGATTTCTCTTTGTTTATTGCTTTACTAAGGTTTTCATCCTTTCCCCCTTCCCTGCATCTGTGCGCCCCCTTTGCCCCACAAAGAAAGAAATCAGTAACAAAACATACAGATACTTGAAAATTATGTTAAAATGTTGTGCTTGAAGGGAACCATTACTCCTGGTGTTCTTCTACATCTTTGATTCTTACTCAGTGTTGTATGCCTAGTGCGTATCCCGGTAGGCTTGTCTAGTGCATTTTGCCTCTGAACCTGTGTAATACTGTTATTAAGCTGTGTTGTTGCTTACTGTGAAGGCAGTAATTTTGCTTCCTTTATTTTTGTTAGATAGTTACAAACTAATTGAACTGTGCTGTACTGCGGCCTTCATACCTTTTCCTGTTCTTTTTCTTTCTTTTTGCATTGAAGTTGCAGCCACCGAATACATTGTTGAATCAAATCAAAATAAAAGCAAACAAAATATAAAAAACACAAAAAGCCAGGCAAACGAAATATTTTTTGGGGAAAGCAAAAGTTTAAAACCTTTTTAAAGAATAGGACTTTTTTAATAATGCCTCTGTCTAGCATGCCAACGAGAATGCGTTGATTATTGTGAGTACTTGTGATATACGTATTAATAAATGGAACCATTACGGATTTCTAGCTGCTTCCTTTTTGTTCTTTAGTCTTCAGAAAACTCTTCTGTGGGGGGAGGAGTGGAAAGGAAACCCAAGAGCAAAGCTTGGAGTGACATGTTTCTCTGTGCATATTTTAATTTGCCACTCACATTCGAGGGGAAAAATGTTATTACCCTGGAAAAAAGAGAAAGCTGGAATTGTTTCAAAACTCCAAGAAAAAACCTTCCGCAGCTGCTTTTGCCATGTGACAAATACGTACCCTCTGCTTTGCAATTTTTCTTCTTGTGACTGATGGTATCTGCAGTATTTAATTATCCTGTCCCTGGTGCTGTGTGTGATTTGGCATTAGGCATTTCTCTCTATGTGGCTTCAATGAGTGTGTGGGTGGTAAGACGAGGGATGGGGAGGACTCAGAGCCGCCTTTTCTGCCTTGGTGGAAAGGCAGACCCAGATCTCTCTGTTCTGGACTTGTGGGGAGCTGAAGGTCTGATCCGAAGCCACTCCAGAAGTTTTGCACCAAGCCCTTAAACTGACATCTTGGTCAGAAAAGAAGATATGAGGAAAACTCCCTAGCCTCCTTGGAGCGTTTCTAAATGCAGTGAGGCAAATGCAGGAGACAGCCAGGCCCTTGCTGGGACGAGCAGCAGCCTCTCAGCCCTCTCTGCATCTCTTCAGGGGCTGTCGAGTGGGTGCCCACACAGGCCCTCGGGCTGCTGCAGTCCCTGCCTGCGTTATTGGTCACTGCAGCCCTGCAAGAGAGCGACCACCTGGCCTTGGGGTGCAGAAACACCCAGTGCTGGTGGGACAGCTGCCGTGCTGAGCCCTAAGAGATCATTTTAAAAGGTTGCAGCATGGGGATCTTCATTAACCGGGGCCGCAAAATGATACCAACCATAGTCGTGGCCCAGGCGGTTATTTTGGGTTTCAGATGGCCAGAAAGGGCACAGGAACATCTGGGCATGTCTTAGATTAAATAGATGTCTGTGCAAAAGCTGCACTTCTGACTGCGCTTGCACAAAAGTCCCGGCACTGCTCCAAACGCACTCCCTGCATCTGCCAAGCACCGACCCTCCTTCTGCCTCCTCGTTGCAGGGGCCTCCCCTTGTCCACGCCACCCGCCTGCCCCTCCCCAGCCCGGAGCAGCAGCCGCCTGGGAGTCCCTCGTCCGCGCTGCGCTGGGGCTCTGGGGAGCCTGTGGGTCGTTGTGCCCACGAGCAGGTGCCTGCAGCGGGGATCCCGCATCCTGCCTCACTGCAGCTGGATCCGAGCGAGCCGGGGACCCGGAGCCTGAGGAGGACGGCCCGGGGTGCCGGCACGCGCGGCCTCCCGTCCCCGCTGCCAAAGCCAGCCCGAGCGGTACTGGCGCTCTCCTCAGCGGCAGCTTCAGCCTTGCTGGGCGTATCTGCAAACCAGGCAGGCGTGGGGCTCCGCTTTGCCAGGAAGATGGGAAGTCAGTGCCGTCTCTTGATCTCGAAATGCAAGTGATCAGTCTTGTATAGATTCGATTCGCTGCCAGGGTGAGAAGCTCTGACTTGCTGCTCCATCTCTGCTTCTCTAAGAGATTCAGCTCCAAGCTTCGCGTTTGGCTTCTGCCTCAGTCCACATTGCCTTTTGTAAATTCCTCGTGAAGGGGACAAAAAGGCTTAGTGCATGTGTGAGAGAGGTGCTAGGATGTGGGTCATCCAAAACTTTACAGGAGTCTGTTCGGTCTGGGGATATATTAAGACTTTCAGCTGGAGATCTTTCTTCTTCTCATACCTGAGACATTCCCCTACCAAGGACAAGCACTCGTCCTGTTAAAGTGTTTGCTTGTGCAGCACCCAGATGCACACATGTGCACGTACACATGCCCCACACTGACTGTCTGTATGAAATGCAGACTCACAGGTAACTGAAAAATAGCTGAACTTTCAATATCTGAACACTGCAAGTTAAGTCAGAAGAGCGGAAAGCTTCTGTTACATGCAAGCTACAAGTTCCTCTCCTATGCATTTGCACATATGAAAGTGTTACTCATAATTTTTACTAACGTTAGAAGCTGTAATGGAAAGTACAGCAGGGCTCAACAAATCCTGCTTATCTCACATAAGTCATTTTACTGATTTTTTCCTACCAAGTAAATTACATTACCTCAGAGCAAACACAGTGCTCACGAAGGCAATTTTTATGTCTCTCTTCTCCTTCACTGCCGTAGTCTCTCCTTGAAGTTCAGAACTGTGGTAATTTGACATACAGATCTGTAAATAAGAGCAGAGGCAGCTGCTTCATGAATTTAAATTCACCCTGAATGCAGCTGCCTTCTGCTGCTCCGCTTTCCTGCAGCCTGTGCTGAGCGCAGAGCAGGTCGCCGCGCACCACGCGGCTGTTCTCAGAAGGGGCCATCAGTGGATTCTGCTGCGTGCGAGGGAGGTGGATCTGCCCGTAACCGCAGGGGAGCAAACGCTGCAGACATCAGACCGTTCGTTTGCGCCAGCTGACGGGATCAGTTAAAACCTGGGGGGCTCTTTTTGGTTCTTTCAGATCCACACCTTCCTGCACTGCAGTCGTCTGACTGCCTCGTGTGCTCCGTGCTCAGCGGCAGCAGATCAGGAGTCTTGCTTTTGCGCAGGACTGGTGGCCCCTGGATGCCGCTACTTGATTTATTTGCCTTGCATTCATTTCTTTCTTCTTACCAATTGCAAATGCTCTGGGTTCAGACTGAGGTTACTTATATGGCCTGCGGGCTCAAGCTTTGTAGTTTGGTCTGTGGTTTGTGCCTTTGAGGTCTTAATTTTATTTATTTATATTTTTAATCTCTTTCATCTGTGCAGTTCTGTACTGCTTAGGACAGCAAATAACCATCTGCCTTGAGGGAGCAGGTCATTCTTTTTGGCTCAGCCTGGAGGGAGCTGCATTTCCCTATGATGCACGGAAGTGCCCGTGCTTCAAGTATCCCCTGGCCTTGGACAGCTTTGCGTTTGGCCAGACGAAGTGCCCTGCCTTGCGCTCGTGCAGACCCAGCTTCAGCGCTCAGCTGTGCAGCAGGGTTTGTGCTTAACTAGGTGTGGGGAAGGCCAACAGCGTATCCGCATTAACGCTGGGCAGCTGGCGTACGAGTTTTGGAGCCGTTGCTGTATATTCTCTCTCTTCCTGCTGAACCACCGTCCTTCCCCTCCCAAGCCAAATGAAACCGCAAGAACTGAATCAGACGCAAAGATTTTGGGGTAGAAAGAAGATCTGCGCAGTACTGATCACCACACATCTCATTTGCAGTTCCTTCCTTTGAGAGGCCTCACAAAAGTAGGAGTTGCTTATTCAGCTGTTGGGACAGTTAGAGGTGCTGGAGCAACGCTCTCTCTACAGGCACAGGCCGTTTGTAGAGGAACATTTTTCCATGTACCAGAATGAACTGACCCTCAGGTTGTACCAGTTTTCCTTCCCCCTTCACCGCCTAGGAGTGTTTTCCTGTCACATGTGGCAGGGCGAGGGAGGCAAGACACCCGCCTCCTCCTGCAGGAGTCAGGAGGGAGCTTTGGGAGCTGAAAAGCACTCGCCTTTCCCTGGGTTTGTCTTCAGCCCTCTGCTGCGGGGCCGGCAAAGCCACGTTAGTTTTTGCTGTCCTCAGCCTCCCAAGGGACCTTGGCTTGTCCCCTCTGCTTCTCCCTCCCCGTGAGCCCTTCCCCGTCTCGCCCGCGATGATGAGATCTGGGCTCGCATCCCTGCACGCAGGTAGCACCTGCCATGCAAGGGGCTTAGCTCCCCTCCGAGGGCAACAGCTACTGCAGCATGAGAAGCAGGAGGAATCCCCAGTGACAGGTTCCCCAAGCTGCATGACCAACCCTTGGTGAGCTGAAACAACGAGTCCGAGAGTCACATTTTCCTTGAAAATGACCCCAGCCGGCTCTCAGAGCTCCCCAGTCTCCGCGGTGAGTGCAACACGGCACAGAAAGTGGTGAGTCGATAAACCTACAAGTTGCCACTGCTAACAAAAAAGTTTCTATGGGGGAATGTTGCTCTGGGGGAAATTTGCTTTCTAAGACATCTGGATTTTAGCTTGTTGCTCCTCAGAGAACCTAGTGCAATGGCCACAATGATTTTATCCTCTGTAATTTTTTTTCCCATTAACTTTAATAGTTTATTACTGTTCAAGGTAATTTTGAGATTAGCAAATTAATTTACTGTCAGTCAAGCTCCAAGTAGTATTTAGTTAATGCTGCATAAAACACATGGCATCCTGCTGGAAAGCCTGGATTGATGGTGTGGAGTTCCACCAGCGCTGATCTAGGGCTGCTTCAATATAAATGCATATAGTAAAAAGGTAAATCCTGATGACTTACCATATAAATGGCACTCTTGTTTTTTCATAACAAAAGGTGTTTTGCCCCACAAACTCATAAAATCTGTCTGCAGTTTTCTTTTACTGTCTTAGCCTAATTTTAAAGGAAAAGCTGTTGCTTTTTGCCTTTCACGAACATGCCTTTTGCACATTCTTTGCATCAGTTTCTGTTGCAAACTGGAAAGGTTTTAATTAAGGTGGTTTTTGTTTTGGTCCAGCATAATGGCACGTATTTGGTTGGTGGAAGCTCCCTAAAAGCATCGTGATGAGGCAGAGACCCTTCAGCATCTGAAGTGTGTTCTACTCTGCAGTAATGGCAAGATGGCCAATAGGCCCTATTGCCAAAAGGAGAGACTTTTGGTGTCTCCTCAAGCTGTTTGGAGGGGACACTGAGTACTTTTAGCTTGCAGTCCTTCCACATTATTATTATTGATAATTGGTGGGTATACACACGCACAGATAATATCCCTTCTGTGCTAAACAATAACTTTTAATGTGATACATATTCCCAGTTCAACTACTGAACCACCAAATATCACTTTTTATTCATCATACTAAAATAACAGAGTATCTTGGCCAAGACTTTCAGAAGCACTAGATTTTGGGTAATCCTCCTGGGGTATTTTAAAAATGTTCCCGCTTTCAAGAATTGCTGAGCAACATGCCATCTGAAAATCAAGCCCTTTCAAAACCTCTTATGGCACTCAGAAGTGAAAAGTCAATTTTGAAAACCCTACATGTTCTTGAATAGAACATTATTCATCTAAGTAAAAGACATAATATTTTTTACTTGCAGTTATTTCTAGAAGGAAGCAAGAACAGTTTTCTGGCTCATGGGACAGGAAACCATGGTGTATTTTATCTTTTTGAGAACCAGAAAACATGATGCGAGAGGAGGCTGATGCTCAGTGGGAGAAGCCAGAGTGGGATAGGGAGGGGAAAAGAGAAAAAAAAATCTATCCCTTGCTCTCTCCATCACAAAAAACTCTCTCAGCAGAATCTGCCTGTGGCTGTTTGGTCAGCTGCAAGTTTAAGCTCTGTTGAGACCTACTGTGGTCCACACACGGTCAGCTGCACAGCCAGCATAAATCCATGGCCCTACTTGAGTGCTTGACCCTGAGAGTTTCTTACTCTGGTTCCCTTTCATAGGATGGGCCTTCCTTATTATTTTTACATTGAAAAATAACATTGAAGTTACTGTGTGGTCGAAAAACTGATTGGTGCTTATGTTGATTGCTAGGTATTTCCAGGCCTGGAGTTATTTGCAAGTAGAAACAAACAGATCAAAAAAAAATGCCAATAATTTTCTTCATCCCGGAATTCACCAGATGTGAAATGTGCGAGGCCTTCCTCCAAATATAGAAACTGGCATACTGAACCCCAGATTATTGCTGTATGCCGCTCCATTTACCTTTATACAATTCCTAGTAATTACCGGGCTGAGGACTGCTTTGTCTCTTCACACAAGGTAAAATGCAGCCCATGCAGGGAACCAGCACAAGCCCTGTGTGCTCCTGACGTCTCCGCTGCACGGAGACCTGTCAAGATCAATGGACTTGCTCAGGAGAGAATGGAAAACAGGCCTTAGCCTGTTGTGTGTAAGCATGAGCCAGGGTGAAGGTAAGAAATTCCAGAAATCCTGGAAATCCCGGTGAATACTAGCTCTAATGCCACATTGAGAGTACAAAGACTAGCTTAGTCCACCTGTATTTACGACAGTAGGATTTCCTGCTCGTGCTTACCTGGATAACCTGTATGGTGGCAATTTGTTTTGACTGAGTATTTTAGATCTTAGAATGGGACAGGGAAATCAGAAATGGCTTTACAAGACCAATTCAATAAAAAAAGTTATAGGCAATTAGCACAGTTTTTTTTTTAACGTGATTAGCCCTCCTGCCCTGAGAATTAATGGGCACTTTTCATTACACCCCAAGGGGCAGTCAGCCCCATAATAATCCATTTCAGATTAATGTTATTCTAAAACTGCATCGTTTGCAAGCGGAAGCAGCAAGGTGATCGCAAACAGGAGGCAGCCGCCCTGCACGGGAGAGGGCTGCTTCTGAGATGAGAGGCCATTAATAACTTGCTCCGTTTACTACAATAAAAGGAATCTCTTATCCATTAAGGAGACGAAGTAAATCGCACAAAAAGACCAGTGCCTAACTGGTCCTGGAGTGCAAAACTGATGAAGCCCGCGGAGGTGTGCTGGTCACTGCCTTCGGCCTAAATATGCCGCAGGAGCCTGCAGGGTGGACTATGACTTGTCTAGCCAGGGCAGTGTTATCATCCAAGAGCTGTTTGGCAGCCAGCTGGCAGAGGGTCGCGTGTCCCTGCTTGTCCCCTCTTCCCCAGGTAACTCAGTGAAACCCCCACGCGACGGCACCTCCTTCCCTGGCCCGGCCTCCCCATTGCGAGGTGTGGGGTGAGCTGACGTGCCCGGCCAGAGAGGAGCCCTTGAGCGGATCCAGCAATGGCTGTGAGTGTGGATGGGAACACGCAGGGATGGAAAATAAGGGAATTAGGCAGTGCTGTTGGGGCTGGAGAGAAGCGGGGATGGAGGTGGTCCTTTTCTCAAGCACATGGCCAGCTGAGGAGGCCGATCCCTGTGCTGCTCCGTGATTTTAATGCAAGAGGAGGGAAAGAGTTCCTCGGCTTAACACTGGCCAGAGCTCTTGTCACCCTCTTCTGTCTCAAGTGGACCTGCAATTCTGGGGCAAGTCTTATAAGGAAAAGAACAATGATTTTTTCCACATAAAAATCTTGGAAAGTTTCACTACGTATTCTCCGTTTTGAACCCTGAAGTAGCAGTCACTTAGCTGCCACTCTTTAATGGATCTGGGCTTGAGGACTACATTTTTGGTACTATCATTAATGTATTCATATTTGAAATTTTCACTTTATATTTAGAGACCTGACCCTTTTCTTTGGTTAATGTTTGAGCCTTTTTTTTCCTTTAATAAGCTAAATGTTGAAGACATGGTGTGGCATCACTACACAGAACTGAGGAAGATCAGGGCTAGATTCCCACACAGGCTGATGCCATGCTCTGAAGTCTGTTTTCCATTATCTATTTTCTTGCAACAATAGGAAAGGTAATTCTTGCAGGAAAGGTTGTACCTTGAAACTGCCTTTGGAAAGGAAAGCATCCTTAATCACATCACAGCCGCAGGGCCAAGAAGCACTGGCCACTGGTACACATATCTAGGACAGCTCAAGAGGCCTGAGGTGTAGAGGCAGCTATAAGCTCAAAACAGGCTGTGCCAGTGGCCTTACAATGGAGTTACAGGATAACTTTAAATTTTGTAGAAGCTGTGAACACAAGTGTACACGAGTATACTTATTGAAGTGGGTTATAACCATAAAGACTGCCTATAAAGCACCTGTCCTGCAAGACTCTCATTTCCCATGGCACAAAATGGACTTGCCCCACACAGGCACAGCGTCATGCCAAGCCTTGATGCATATTGCCACATACACTGCAATTCCAGGCTCTTCATCGTTGCTGAGGAGGAGGAAAGCAGTGTCACGCTACCCGCTGTGCTGTCCCAGCGCCAGTGCCGTGGCCCCCGACGTGGTGCCGATCACACCTGGCTGACGCACCTGGCTAACCTGCTAAGGTTACCATGGGAGGAAGAGTGTAGGGTACAGTATCCCCACCTACGTCCTGTTCCTGTAGCTCGCCTTGGCACCGTTACCTCTGGGAAGTGCAGGTGATTTAGCACAGAGCAGCCATCTCCCTGCCGGGGTTCCCCGTCCCTACCCAGGTAGACAAATGGGCTTGCAGTGCTTCATGTTGGGATGGTATAGAGCCCCAGAGAGCACCCTAAGGACTTCTGCAAATTTAGTATTTCTAGAACTAGTAACAAGATCACAAAGGGTCTGGCTTTCTGGCATGGTGGAATCACGCCAATCCTCTCTATTTTATGAAACCAGAGTTATGCTATGAGAGCAGTGAAGGAAAGGGAGCATGAGACCCATGTGCGTATCTTCAAGGATCTCAAAAAATCCTCTAATTTCTCAATCCTAAAAGTCCTTTCAAGACCCATGTTGATACAGACTATGCAGTTTTCAACATTGCATTCAACCTCCCTAATTTGTTGTTTTTCCCCCCACAACTAACACTCTCATCACTCTCATTCCTTAAGAAGGAAGATGAGCACCTGTGATGCCTGTGCACATCTCTGCACATGGCACAGCCTCCAGACAGTCCAACAGCCAACAGCTGATTGACTAAACTGAGTGTATTAGTAGAAGCCTAATGAACTGGCCTGTAAAATCTCTAAATTGGCAGATGCATATGACACACCAGCTGCTCATGTGAACCATACCTTCTCTGTTTGTGCAGGTGAATGAATAAAAGAATCCCTAACCATGAAAAGCCCTATATGACCTTATCAATTTATCAGTATTTTTTATTTTTGCCACTCATCCTGAAGTGAAATATGATCAGATAAGCCATAATTAGGTGGCATTTCATACATATACTGAATATTTTGCATAAGGAAATTGTGTGTGTGTGAGTACCCAAATAGGTGTGTGTGTATAAAAGATAGTTATGTTTCATAATAATAATAATACTGTATATATATTCATAAGTCTTACACTCTGACCAAACTTGAGTATGTTTTTGCTTTATGGGTATAGAAAGTATGTGGCAGGTGGAGAAAAAAAAAGTTAAAAGTGAACAAGGTGCTTTCAAACTGTTTCTGAGAGGTAATTTTCTAGGGTAGTGGAGGTGTATTTGGTAGGCACCGAGAGTGGTCCCAGGCACTTTCCTGGAGGTATTCCCCATCACAGCAGTCCTCTGTTTTTTCTAGACCATGAGCGAAGGGGAAACTGAGTGGTGCAAGCATGGGGCTTAAGAGCATGTTTGCTGCGTCCTTTGAGGCTGCAGTGGAGCCATGCGGTCGAGCCTCGGCGCAATATGGCATTACATCTCCTACGCACTCGGGCACAAGAGGGGGAAAGCTGATTCAGGTCTGCAAGCTTTCGCAGCGTCTCTTTCGACACCTCTGTAATCACCCCTGTTAGGCCACCGCCTCCTCAGTCCGCATTAGTGTAAGGTGGCACTCGCAGCAGTGTTGCAAGGACAGCTGACAGATCCCCTGCTCTTCCAGGTGCAAGTGCTGCTGCCACGATTCCGTTTCTGCCAGCTGAGCTGCCAGGTCACTGAGGGCGAGCAAGTCACGCTAGGCGCCGAATACGCATGCAGCGGCTCCTTCCACTTGGGGAACACGTCTGGGGAGGAGCCCCCGTCACCAGCAGGGGCTCTTCCTGCCGCTCCTCCTCTCGCTAATGAGGCGAGGTGCGAACGAGGCACGGCTGAAGCGCACAGCTAGACACTGTGATCATTAGGCGGGACTTGAGATTTCAGCGCCAAAACTGCAGGCTTGAAACGGGATTCTCATTATACAGTCATGACCACAGGCACGACACTGGGGTTTTACATATTCCTCCTGTTAAACAAGCTTGTTCGCCGGTGCCTGCAGCTCAGGGCAGCTCCGGTCTCTCCCAGGAAGAAGGTGCCTGTAGCACTGCACAGCCGCGGCTTGTTAAATGGCTCCCGTTGTAGGATCTGTACTTCCATGCATCTCAGGTGCTTGGGAGAGGACTGCCTAATCAAGCAGAGGTAAAATTAATATATTGCCCTTGTGCTTCAGATCACAGCAACTAATCTTGTTAATAATACAATTTCCTACTCTGTCACAGATAAAGGATGTCTCATTTAGTTCAAGCTGGAAGAGCCTGGGTAGCGCAAGACTCAATCTCTGCGTACAGAGGTAGTCTCCAATTAAGTATTAAGCACAGTGGTAAATCTAAAGTTGCTGTATTTCCTATGGAATTATCATGCAGTAACAGATTTCCATCTCACTTCTTTGGCAGAGCTTTGAATACAAAACTGGGCAATGGTTCCAGGTAACACAGCTAGAAAAAGTCACAGTAGCCTTAGAGGGCTGCTTCCTTTTCAAGTTTTTAATATTAGTCAAGAAAATACGTATTGCTCTCATCAAAATAAAACATGATATAAGGAACGGGAGGCTCATGTTGTTCAAGAATTTCAGAAAAAAAAAGTGAGCTTATTACTTTTTGCTTTGCATTGCAATTACAATGTAAGTTGTAGAAGAACATGTAGAAATGTGTCCTACAACTCAACTACTAGGCTAAAAAAATAAATGTACAGAATATGGAAGGGATTGTAGCAAAGTTCAAATAAAACTTTGCATCTTAACCTCAGCTAAGTAGGAAAATGGGAAACAACAGAGTGAATGGTACTTTTAATCATTTTTAATGATAGTTGGAGGTACAAAATAGAGAGAAATGACAGAGAAAGAGAATAGAAAAAATTTGACTTTCCAGGTGACAAAGTCTGGCTTTGTCCCTTTAGGGCTATGATCTACCAAAGATCTATGTATGTTCTTCACATATGTATATCAGACAAAGTGAAGAATTACTTTTATTAATTTGGCATATTAAAAAAAACTCTGTATTCAAAATTCATCAGCTCTCTACACATCCCTGCGGCTGCAGAATGTCCCCTTATTGTGCTATAGAAAATTAAGGCAACGATAGTCTGTGTATGGACGCTAAGATCATACTGGACTAAGATCATACAGCAAAGCAACGTACCAATGCCAAGAAACAGAAGAAACACACATGTAAAGTGATGTCTAATAAGAGTCAAAGAGCATGCGGCTTTTAAAAAGTCAGAATAAAACAGGAGGAAAATAGAAAACTTTTTGCATATGGATTTATGTTGAGGTGAATAAAATTCATATACAGAAGTGCTTCCAACTCAAAACAATCACAAAACCTTGACAGAGTGGAAAAGATGGGAGGCAAAGGTAGCATCTGACTGATCTTAATGGAAAAGAGAAGAGCAAGTTCCAAATCTGAGGCGAAGACATTCTGCCACTAGAGTCTGACTGATGAAAACACGGTCACCACAAAGCCAGCTGCAGCCACGCAAACAACTACAGGACCAGAAAACACTGGAAATCTAATACCAAGATTAAAATGTTCAGGGTCAATCTCCATTGATGGACGTCTCTAAGCTGGTTACTTACCTCTAAATCCACTAAAGTCCCTGAATCGGACAAAGCAAAGCAGTAGATTGCATGTACCTGTGCTCATGAGCCTGAGCAAGAGGGTGTACATCAGCCAAAGCTACATCAGTAATGGGCAAAATCCTTCCCAGGAGCGAGGGGACTTATGTACCCTTATGAAAGACACAAGGCTGCTGTCCCATGGCATAAGACTATGTCACAGAAATGTTGGGGCCTGTTCTTGTAACCGCCTAGGGTTTCACAGGCCTGAAATTAAAGAATTAAGGGAAGCACTGTAAAATAAGGGAGCAGGTAGCTCATAGCTTGTAATGTATTAAGAAGTGAAAGACAGCTTCATAATCATGGAGGAGAAGGGGGATAGGAGAGGTACCAAGAAGCTACAAACATTAAAAGGGACTCAGCAAGCAGAAACCAGGTTCTTCAACAAGTCATCTGCTTTGGCACTTTTTTTTTTCAGTGCCTGAAGTGCCAAGCAAAGCTGTAAACCACAGCTGCAGGAGGCTGGGCAGGGCAGCATAGCAGCCCTGGGGGATCACAGCCCTGCCAAGGTGGCCAGGGCTCCTAAAATCTCCCCAGGCCTCCAGGAGACTCCAAAATGCACAGTAAACTCTAGAGCTGAAACTGAGTCTGGAAATAGCCTTCTGGAGTACTTTGTGCACCAGAAACACTTTACAGCTTTATTCCAAGAGCAAAAAAGTCTTGCAGGAATGAAAGCATTCCTTGATCATGTGCCATGGTGAGCAGAGCAGTGATCAAAATCCCAAATTAGTGAGGACACTGAGACAGATGAGAAGATACCAACCCAACCTCAACAGAGCCAAACATCAATTTAATTATCCCTGGAGAAAGTACCACAAAGGGAGTAAAGCCTGATGATTAAAAGCAACACCGAACAAGCTGAGAATGAAAGGGATAAACAAGGAAATTTAGAAATTGCAGAGGAGGTTAAAGTAGGTCAATGTGTTCACACCCAGCAGTGCAACTCAAACCATTTACTAAAGTGTCTTTGCTCATATATGGAATAAATATGGTAACGAGAGCAGTGGACAGAAAGAAAGGCTGAGAACAAAGATTTGAAGCCATTACCAACATCACCAATCTGTATTTCTTCCTTTTTCCACTTCAGGCACTACAATAAGACTTAGTTATAGCCCCAAATGAGACAACAGGTCTTTGCCAAGCTACAGCAGTGACCATAAAATGTTCCATGGCCTTTGGGTCCCATCATCACCACTAGTATCTGTCTTGCTAGGATGGCCCCATTTTTTTGTTCTCAAACTGCACAGTGTGGCACTTTGCTAATGGGCAGCACAAATTTAACATGCCTGGTGAAGCCGAGATGATCATCAAGCAACTCTTGTTTGGAAAGCTGCTAAAGTGGGGAACTATCATTGAAAGAGAGCATATTGTCCACAGTAAGAGCAAAAGAAAGGAGGGGAGGTTGTCACTGCAGAAACAGGGGCTTGAGTCGCAGTAGTCTGGAGCGTGCATCTTGGGAGGAGCAACAAGGACAGGGAACCCAGTCTGGAAAGCCATGGCAGGCCGTGCAAGTCCCTGAGCAGGGTTTTCTGATGCCCATCCTTCTGCTTAACAACATCCTGGCAGAAATACCTCCCAAACTGCTAAATTGTCATAAAAGAAAATAGAGGGAATAGCACTCTGGCTGATAAGAGCTAGTGCCTTTCAAAGTGCCTAATAATGATGCAGATTCAAAATAGCAGCCAGGGTGCAACCCAGTAATTGTCAGGAGTTTGTTCGGCTTGAGGAGACACACTCGAATGATTTGGAGCAAGCAAGCAGAAACTTCCTATGTGAACACAGTAATACCTAGCATGCTCTGGCAAAAAGGCTATGGAGGAAGAAAGGACAACCTAAGAGGAAAAAGCATAAGCAGCAACAAAACCTCTAAGTAAAGGATGATGGAATCAGCCTTCCCTTTCATATTCCTCACATGAACTTGAACTTATGAAAAGTATGAATGTGGTATTTCCCACACTGCCAAAAAGGAAAGCACGGCAGGAGGCGTGTGGGAAAGTTCTTTGGTATGACTGCAGTCACTGACATCCACTGGTGAGGAAACAGTCCAGGGTCCAGAGAAGGATGCTGGAAAGAGCCTCTGGTTCCACCAGAAAAGCTCATTGCTCCCTGAAGGACAAACAGTGTGGGTGGCTGGCACGGACGCGACTCGTGGCCGACCGACAGGCTTTAGAGCAGCCCCTGCTGCTCTTCCAGAATGCCGAGTGCTCCCGTAATGCTCCCAAGGACTCCAGGAAATGGTTTATAACTCAAGCATAGGACAGTTGTGGAATTAACTACAGTATTTATGGACTTCTAATGTCAGACTCCTAGCTTTTGGGGGTCCAAATCTGTTCTGGGTGATTGATAGCTGGGATTTTATCAGGGCCTGGGTTTTAGCTAGGGAAATCCGACTTCTGAAAGGCTCTCAGTCTGTCCCCCACCTTTCATCTAGGAGCTTGTACCATATCCCCATTTTGCAACTGGCTGGAGTTTTGTTTTGTTTTGTTTTCTCCCCTTGAGTTATTCATGGAAACACAGAGCTGGCTGAGTATACCAGGTCATTAAATGTTTCCCAAAGTAGCTGCTGGATTTATTTCAATAGGGATTAGCAAGATTAAGAATGTTTTCCTTAAACGAATATAGCAGCCTACAATTTTCAAATGGTAATTTTTGTCCATTATATTGATTTGTCGTTAAAGGACTTCGATGTTTTACTCTAGCACCATGAAAGTGGTAAGCATTACTGCTATGAAAACCAACAGTTTTAGAATTTGGTTTGGGAGTGTGAAAGAACAGATGCCCAAATCCCATTTAAATTCAGTGAAAATTGGCCTCTGACCTCTTTAAATTGCTTTCAAAAGCTCAGTTCTAGAGTTTCCACAAGTAATTTTACCCACAATTACTATTTCCTGGCAAATATTCTTCATACAAACATTTTTCATAACAAATATTCTTCATACAAGTTCACATTTTCTTATTTTGGGAAAAACAAAACAAAATAAAACTTGGGATGGACTTTCCTGATGCAATGTTACGGATGTTAAAAAGTGTTTCATCGCCTTAGTTTTCCTGTTTTTGCCTTTATCTTTCTGAAGTCTTATGCATCATTTTTATTATCAGTGGTGCTTGCATCATTGCAGTACACAAGAAAACCTCAGTCTCATTTGCTTTCCTGTTACCTCCATTCCACCTCTGTCTGTATCTGTTTCCTTATTCTGAACTCTTCCAAAAAAAATAACCAAAGAAATAACCAAGTGCCAACATAAAGAAGGCATTTCGGGGTTGCTATATGGAAGAGGAGCATCTGGCTGGAGAGCCGGCTAGCCCGGTTCCCTGTGTGGAGAACGTGCGTTGCCCCATCAGCCTTGTGCTCGGTGCTGCTGCCGGTGTAACCTCGAGGACCGCTTGGTGCAGGCTTAGTGCACCTGGGGGCTTGCTCCAACGACTGCTAGCAGTCCTTCTGTGACACTCAGATGGGCGCAGGTCATGTCACTGACTCAATTTTATGGGAATCAAAGGATAGCAAAGACGCACCACTCTCTTCTCCCTCTAATGGAGCCCATCCAAGGTTGGCCCTTATACAAGCCCAACACACTTCGCTATTTACACCCATCCTTAAGACTCTAATCGTGCTTGGCACTGACTCTGTGGCAAGGAGCAGTTTAGGGAGCAAGCACTGGCTGCGCGCGGTCCCTCCCTACACTCCTGGCACACCAGGAGGCTGAGCCCAGCTGCGACCACTTCATTTGGGCATTGCTATTATCTGCGTGTTTGCAGACAAGGCCTAAGCTGAGCTGTAGGATAGGAAGGCTTAATTATTTGCAGCCCAGCTCCTCCTGCACAAGGTTGTGCATGAAAACCGGTGGATTTTATTCTTGTTGCTGCAGGAAAAAAGATGGGGGAAAATGAAATGCTTAGAAACCCTCTTCTTTCCCAATCTCACGCCGTGTTTATCCAAATTATTTAGTCATTCTCTGTGCACACTAAATGGCAGAATAATAATAATAATATCTTAATGAAATACTGTTACAGGGAAACTAATTAGTAAGTGCTACAGTGCTCTTTCTGCATGTCTGCTAACCTGCAGAGGGAACACTCAGGTCAGCGTGTTGATGGCAGGTGAGCAATGACAGTTCAGCTTCCTTGCCACACATAACCCCTACAGATTTTAGAATCAGTAAGGACAAAACAAAAAGCAACGGGTAAACATCTTCTCTCACACAAAGACACCATAACTAATATTCCTCTAAGAATACGTTAAAAATATAACCGAAGTTGCCCCCAAAGTTACAGTAAATTGCAACACTGCAACAATACCTTAAAAGGCTTTCTGATGGCTCCTTCTCTGCCTTTGAGCACCTCTTTGGCATTTGAGTCTGTGGAACAGGGGCATTTAACAGTCTGGCTTTGAGGCCAGGCCTGCATCTGGTGCGGGCTCTGTGTCTCTTGGAACCTGTGTGATCACACAGTGCAGCGCAGCTCGTGAAATCGGCTGCTGCGTTTATGCATTCACAGCCCGACCCTGATCTCGATTCAGCCCAAGGTATTGACAAGGAATAAACTTTGGGGTTTGTTATCTACAATAGTGTTCACAATCTGCTTAGTCTAGCCAAGAAAACACGGAATAAGACCCCTAAAATTAAAGCCCTGGCTTACCTGCTTTAATATTAAAGAAACACTAGCAGTTTGTGTTAGAGCAGGAATCTGCATGCCTTTGTCTAAAATTTGCTCTCTTTCCACTGATGTGCAGTGTCTTGCAAGCCATGTGATTACTATTGCCCTACCCAAGGAGGGACTAGACTTCAACAATGCTGAAAAAAATCTAGGTCATAGGCCTAGGCATTTTGAGAAAATAGCTAGAGAGTGAAAAAAGAAGCCTGCAAGGCCTTGTGAGATACGTGCTGTTACGTATAAAGTCATCTGTTATTGCTATTTTTGGTCATTATTGTTGATATCATGCAAATGTGTGCTTGGATGCAAAAAGGTCATTCTTTCTACTGTTGCTCAGCCCCATTTGGAGGGTTGAAGTCTTCATCCCTCTAACTCTGCAATGATTAACTTTGAGTTTGCTACGGAAGCAAGGCAAATTCAATCACACTGCTTGATTTTCAGTCTAGGTAACCTCAACAATTTTAAAATTCAATGGCTAATTTAACCAAATGTGACAGAAGACCAAATACATGAAAGGCACAAATATATTATGGATTTCACAGAAGCGGGGAGCTGAATAGAAGAGAAGCCATCCTATTAATGTCTCCAGCAGAAGGAAAGAATATGGAGCGAGCATAAGTACTGTTGGATGCTCCGAAGTCCTTTGGGTGCTCAGCCTCAAGCCATTGATCTGTAGGAAAGTAGACCTCCCTGAATCTTGTCGTCCTGCAGCTCTCTGTTACTCTCTCTCAGTAATGAAACTAATAACCTCCTAAGCAAAGATTTTAATTGTAGATGTCGATATAGCCTGTGCTGGCGTGTCAAATTAAACTGTACTATTATTCCCAGTTCACCAAGCCTAAGGGGTGTGGTGTTGCTTTTCCTGAAAGTTGCCAAGATTTCCTCTTGGTGATGTATCTGTGCTGCTCTTCTCCTGTGCTGCGGTAGAGATAATATGAATACAGCTCATTATTTGAATGTCTTCTTCTCCGGTCTTTCTTAACTACTTTGCAGGCCCCAACTCCAATCTTTTTCTTTTTGCTTTGCCCCTTCATCATCTGCTTTTTACCACTCTTGGCAAGTGATTTATGCTGTTGGCATTTATGTAAGTAATATTGACTCTCATCTCTGCCAAGTTCTTGTGCCTATGAAGAAAGATGTCTGGATCAAACTGCAGAAGAAGATTTTACCCAAACAAATCAGAAATTATCTATAAAGCTCCTCTGGAAACTGGTTACCAACACAGAGATTTACCTTCTCTAAGAGAATGAAATTCAAAGTCCTATTCTGTTGTCTTTTTTCTTTTTAACCCTGCTGTTGATTTCAGTTCATGAAGACCTTTTAATTCTGCATTTTGAGAACTAGCTGTGGGGCAGCCCAATTCATTTATCTCGCCTTTCCACTTCTGAAGTGGCTAGAGCTGGCTGAACTGAAAACTTGAACCAAGAGGTTTGGCAAATATCCACTCATGACTGCATCTGAGGTTGGTTGGTTTGTTTTGTTTTGTTTTTGGTATCCAGATATAATCTTTAAAAATGTTGTGGCCACAGAACTTGTAGGCACAACACATTCTGAGTGAGCAGAGCAGAATGTGGAAAATAAATCACAAATTCATACCTGTGACTATAACACCCGTGTTTCGTGACCACAAGTCTCCATACAGTGTTTCTGTACTTCCAGGCAACTGGCTAAAATCCTTTGGATTCAAGGCCTCTCCACATATGCTGTTCACACATAATTTAGACACCAACTACATTCACAGAAATTATTCACCAAATAATTTAGAAGAATGAAGAAATGCGAGAAAATCATGACCTACTCATGGACAATTACCAAAGGAGGGGGAAGGAGCCAGGGAATTGATCAGATTCATTATTCACTGTCACTGGAAATTATTCACCTGGCTCCGCTCCCGAGCCTCAATATGTAAATCACGTCAGTCACAAATAGAGGGAGACTCATTTGCCAAACAAGAGGAGTGGTGGCAGTGGTGCTCAGCTAATGGCTTCAGTCCCATTGCAGTTTTAGCGCTAAATCAGGACATCTACTGTTGCTGAGTGACACGAAATATCTCCTTTTAGGCGATATCTAATCAGCTGAAGAACAGTTTCCCAATGAGGCACAGATAGCTCATGCGACCACCGGTAATTTATCCCCTTGCCATCGCTATTGGCAATATGAAATAGAGTCTCCCTGAGCTGGGGTTATCCAGCCATTACAGCACATAAAATATTGATGCAAATTAATGTTTAAAAAAAAAGAAGAAGAAAGCTGAAGTTTCGTATTCTGACTGAGCAATAAAACTGGCCCTTCTCGTGATGCCTGGCGTTGAGGAGCAGGCAGCTCGGCCAAGGCCAAGGTGGCGGCGATGGGGCCTTGCAATCTGGGCCCGCGGCACTAGATGGCAAAACAGCGCTAGTTATTGCAGCCGCGCTTGGGCTGTGCTCCCGGCTCTGTTGGCTCTCGCGGCTCCCCAGGGCTGGGTTTTGCGGGATTCGGGACATCCCTCCAGCTGCCCCTGTGGGCCATGGGACCGGTGGTCCCACTCCGGGGATCCCACTGCTCTGTGCTCACCTCAGTGCTCGCCCATGTGCAGCCCACAGCAGCAAGGGCTGGGAGCAGGGATTGCCGTATGGTCCCGTGGCGGTTCTTAAATAACGTAGGGGAGGAGGCCACCAAGGCCCACAAGGGTGCACGGATGGGGATTTCCTCCCGCCACGGCATCAGTTCCTGGCTTTGCAGTTGGTGTCCCTGCGCATGGCAAGCAGTGGGCGCTCCACAGAGATTACCCCGCGCGCGTGTGTAGAAACTTGTCTCGTCTCCTTATTGAACGGAAAGAGATTTACATTTAATAGTCCCGCGGGGAAACACCTCTCCTTTCAATTTTATGTCAGTCTATGCATTGACTGTTTTACTGCGTGAGAGAAGCTACCAGCTATGCAGTTAAGCTGCTGGGTATTTTTATTAGGAGCCTGTTCTCCTCTTTCTTGCGTGCAGATAATACCTGTTTATGCTAAACGGAGTTTTAGAGGAGGAGGTGCAATCCCCAGCGTTCTCACCTGAATCAAATAACCACGATCTTCTAGGTCTAAATCAAAGAAAATACTGGTCTCTGGACAGGTCAATGCGTTATAGTTCTGGACATGCCAATAAACTCCTCTTCCTCACAGCTGAAACACTGTAGTTTATCCCATTTCAGGAACTGTCCCTGACCTCATACCATAGCCAACTGTTGGGCTTAGGAAATAAGTTTTAGCTGAAGAGTGAAACTTTCACATCTTCTGAAGTCAATACCCAAACTGCTCTGTCCTTTTGCTAGCGGGAGCTCAGCGAGCCGGTGGCAGCAGCTGCTCTTCCTCTCTGCTGAAGTTAGCACAAGGTTTAGAAAGTTCTGGACTCTCTTGTCCATGATGTGGCTTCCTGGGACATCCCCTTCCTTGGGAGCAGGTGAGCCCCTTCCTTTCCTGCTGAGGGTGCAACTTCCAGAAATGCAGATTTCAGTCCAAAAGTACTGTACAGGCTTTGAGAGGTGTCCCTGTATATTTGTTTTTCTCTCCAACCTTGGGGTATGAAATCACTCTTTTCCTCTCCTTCCTCCTATAAGTGTTGGTCAGATGGTCCCGGAATGACCTTCCCCTGGGAAGATGAGTGTAACTAGTCATCAAATGATGGGGCCAGATCAATTCCCAAACTTTGCACTTGTGGATAAAAAAGGCTGGGGGAAGCCTGACGGGGCAACGCACACAGAGCAACCTAAGGCTGTATTTTCCTCAGCCTTGACAGTTGCCGAGTCCAGATTATTTCTGCCTTTAGGACAGGAGCGGGCTAATATGGAAAAATTCTGCTTGCTGCTCGTGTGGGCTTTTCGAAAGCAAGATGTATTACACCTACGCTCGGCTATTTGAATAACACTGTTTCACTCCGTATAAAACAACTGATAACACAAATGAAAGAATAGCCATGGATCATGAAACAAGTGGGAATGGATAATCAATTTTTATCACTAATATTGTGGGTAAGACCAATAACTCTGCATGAGTTATGGAGGTCTCTCTGCGCTCTTAGCAGATGTGTCAGTGAGTCTAATCACCTTTTCAGGCCGCCTCATGTCAGCCCAGTCAAATAACAGAAGAAATGGGGAGTTGAACATCTTAAAACGAAACAAACATTATTTTTTTTCGCTGTCCATCATACTTCTGTTTAAAACGCGAAGCGCACACCGGTGGGCTGGCTGTGGGAGGCACAGAAGGATGGCACACGAAACTCTCTCAGCTTTACAAACACGGGTTCAAATCAAGCTTAAATAAGTGACAAGCGAAATGGGGCTATTGATTTCAATCTAGCTCCGTTTGGCTACAGCGAAAGCTCCACACAACGGTGCTCTAGCGCTTAAAGGGACACTGTCAGCTAAAAGATAACGCTGCTGTCGGAAAACATTTCGAGTGTTATTTATACCAATTAAGATTAGTAGATTGGCTGAGATTACTGGAGCTGAAAGACATTAAAAAGTGGATTTATCTCTTCTCCCACCCCATTTTGGGAGGTGTGTTTACTCTGCATGGTTGGCACCATATTCTGCCGGACATGTACCCCAGCTTTCCCTTTCCAGTTGCACCCTGGAGCACACGTAAAGCATGCATGCAGGTCCATTAGGGAAAAGGGCTTTCCTTCAAATTAGTCTGTCAAAGAAAAAAAAATTACATGGTGTCAAAAATCCTCTGATAATTAAGAAATGTTCTGACAGGAACCCACCTGCCAGGCAAGTGTTAAAGCCTACCTGCTTTTCCTGTCTGCTCATACATCCTCCTGCACAGCAGCCCAGCTGGAAAACTGCGGAGTAATTTTGGCTGCCAGCCCTGGGGTGACTTGCAGCAAGGCCTGGAGTTAGAGCGGCCTCCCACCACATAACATGGAGCACGTGCCTTGCTATGGGAGTTGTAGCACAGGTGGTGCTGGCAAATCCAGACCTAGAAGGGGAATTCTGTACAGGAAGAGGGATCTTTTCCTCCCTTGCTCTGCACCTGAGTAATTTTGGATCATTCAGACTGCTGCTGTGGTGAAAGCCTGGTCACACGGCAGGGAAGGAACTGGGCTTTGGTTTGTGATGGTCACGGATAGATTTCACGAGGCTGTAGGAAATGGAAGGAAATACGACTGTTAGACTGTACAATTGACCAGGAGGCCTCACAGTCAGACTTACTGCCTGCAATGCTCCACAGCTTCCTTTTGAAAAACAACTAGATATCCAATGGAGAGAGGGTGATGGAGCACTGCCACCTCTGTGCAATGGAGTAGAGCACCATGCAGGGGTATTAGTTCGCATCTTGGAAGCGGTCAAGCTGTGCTGGCCCCAAAACTTTCCACACTGTCCTTTAACCTCGGGCGAAGCTCCAGGATCCGGAAAAGACATGCCAAGTCCAGCTTTGGAGGGCCTGACAGACCCTGCTCCCACGAGAAGGCTCCAAAGGACTGTTGAAAGAAATGAGGCAGCCAAAATGGTATCCCCTGGCAGTCATAAGTAAGGGACCAATGAGCCCCTGCCTTGCCCAAGAGATAGCATGGCCAGAGCCCCAAGCCTGGCACGCTCGTAACTCCATCGCAGCCTGGTGAGGTCAGATCTTAAGGATCATGTTTCGAAAGAGCCCAGCAGCCCCCGTTAGGGCTTGATTTTTAAGCAAACTTGGTGCCTTTGGGCTGTGTCAGTGAAGGCCAAAGGACTCACAGCTGAGTGCGTTCTGTTTACAGCCTGGTCTTCGCTGTGAGTGCTCAACTCCTGAATCTCTGGTCCAAAGTGACCTGCTCGAGTCAGAGGCAGGTTTAAAATGCCCACGCTCCTTGCTACCACGTTGCTCTTTTATCCTTCTGATCCCGGCTCCCTGTCTGCGCTTCTCCTGCTGCTGCTTAAAGGCACAGCAGGCCTCAGGGAAAGGCTCTGTGGCTGCCCTCTCAGTTTCCTTGCATTGCTGGGTTTGTGTCAGAAGTTCAGCATTGCTAAATGTCATTTTGAGTGATTTTGTAGTTCTGGGTTAATAAACTGTTTAGTGTCATAGAGGAACTGAACCATGAATTGCTCTCGTTGCTACGGTGAACACTTTTTCTTAACCATGTATGTAAAATATGCAATTCAGAGCCATTTTCAGCAGCCCTGCATTTCCAGATTGGCCTTTTTAATTAAAAACAACAACATTTTCTTTCTTCTGCTTCTAAATAGGCGCATGTGTCTTCCAAGCAGTGGCGCTTAAATCTCACTGACCCGTGACTCCTCTGTGACTGGAACATCTCAAGGCTTCTGGGGTGCAAAGTTGGAAACACGAAAGTAGGAGAGAGCAGCAGAAGGGCAGAACTGACACCAACCAAGTCCCCTGTGCAATTACCTTGTTTTAAATTACAGGGGGGAAAAAGTCATCAATCTGGAGTGTCTTGGTAGTGACCCAGATTCCGCACTCTCTGTAGATGACGTTCACCCTCACTTCAGTGAGGCTGTTCCACAGTTTCGGGGTGGGAATGGAGTAAAAAGCCACTGACTCTGGGAGAACAAGGATTGGTGTAAGAAATCCAAGGAAGGAGAGTCTCCAGTGTGGGGTAATGCACACGTAGGGAGGCTGGATTTTTGATGCATTTGTGAAAATCACTTTAAATCGCACGCAATTGTATGCTTTAAAAATGTATGCATATATATGTGTGGGTATATCTATTTATTCATATATATCCCGGTACATATCTCAGCAATTTTGCACATGCTGTGGGAAGTCAAATAAATAGCTAATTATGGAAAAGGTCTCTTTTTTGTGCCTTGGATTGCTGAACACCATATGTGCCTCCTCTGAAGCCAGAATTTACTACAGTTTGAGACAAGAAACATAGGTTAGATTTAGGGGGTTTTTTTGCTGACTTTCCCAGCTGCAGAGCAATAACCTGCTCATGGCGAGAGCAGGGAGATGCCTTGTTTTACCTTTCCGTATGCGTGCTGCTTGGACTCCTAAGAAGAGGCAGTTTTGTCCTGCATCCCGCTCAGCTTTTCACCCCGTGGCAGTGGCAGGAGCCTGACAGAACATTTCCTTCGGCTCCCATTTCTTTCCGTAGGCACCATGCTATATATCCCTCGCTAGCCCAACCGCAGCTTTCAGAAACATTCAATAAATCAACAGTTAAAAGGGGCGAGTAGACATGGGGAGCAGGTGCTTATTATCTGCGCATCTCTGGAGAAGAATAACCCGCAGTGTATTTCCATGCCCATTGGAAGTGGAATATGACCATGACCCTGCGAGGGGCTCTGTGTGAATCCTTCCTGGCACCACGTTTTACTCCTAATATTTTCATTGTCTGCCTCCATCGGTTTTACCTCCCACTGCAGCATTAATTTTGTATGTGAATATGGAGGCTGTGCTTTAAATAATACAGCATATGCTTTTTATTTGCTGTGTAGAATAATATTTTTTTGGTTGATTTGTGTTCCACCTGGACAAAATTATTTTTTATGATGGGTTTATTTCATTTGCTCCCACATCCCCAAATGGAGGAAGAAGGAGAAATCTTGTAAACCACCAATAATCATGGACAAAGAAATCGGCGTTGAAATACAAATTTACTGCAAAAACAGATTCTCTCCAAGCATGCAAATGAAAAAAAGCTGTTGTAATAATTTTAAGCTAACAAATGCATGGTAGACTGAGAAGAGTAGTCGTCAGGCTCTTGCAGCATCCCTCGCAGAGTGCTGAGAGTGTCGGATAAATTCACTGGCAGCTATGAGCTATTGCAGTAGAACAAAATTAACCATATGGCTGGAGCATGGTTTTGGTTTAGCTCTTTCCTGAACTTCATCGAGAAACAAGCCCAGGACAAAGGCATGTGGTCTTCAGGATTGCGGATCTGCCACAAAACTTTACAGGCTAAACCGCCAAATCCACTTCATTTCCAATTTTCACAGGGGTCTTGAAAAAATATGTTACTTGCCATTGAAAGAAGCTATTTCTCCTGGCAAGTAGTTTCAAAGAGCTAATCCAGGGATTAATAATATAAAAAAAAAAACAATCACATGATGTCTCGTTTTTTGTTTTATATCCCTGCAATAGGCTAGCAGTATTTTCATGTCAATCTATCATCCACAGAAACACCCATGTCAACAGATTTGTTAAAGAAAATATGCCATATGTAGGGCTTAGCACAACTTAGCTTGGATTCTGACTTCCAATTTCAGATGCTTTTTGTAAAGCAACTAAATATTAATCATACAAATCCATAAAAGCCATAGAAGCCAGAAAGTTCCGGGTCTATTTTTGGTTGTAAAAGTCCCCCTTAACCACACAACATCCTCCAACCAAAACCACATTGTAATACGAATATATATTATGAGGACACATAACTCCTCCATGTCAGCTCTCTACTGCAGATCTGGGACAACGAGATTCCTTAGGAGCAGGGACCTTCTCATACTGAATGGAACAAGAAGAAACAGGACTTTTCCTGGAAGATGCTGCTGCCTCCAGACACATCCTGTAATTCCCTATTAGGTGCTAAAATCCCAGGCCGATATCCCCGCATTGGCATCTTCTGGCAGTAGCTAGAAGATTTGCTGCCGAGCAGACCTACTCCTCCCTCAGCAAAGCTCTGCTCCAACCTATTGTCTTGCCCTGTCCCCTATTCCTCCTTCACCAGCCTGCACGGAAAGCTTCGGTGAACCTGGGCCACCTTATTCTTCTGCATCTTCCTCTCTTTAGCGCTCTGGAGAGCGTAGAATTTATGAACAGCAAGCTGAGCTCTGAAAAAAAAAAAAAGAAAAGAAGAAAAGAAACGGGTCACCAGTTTAACATGACAAAATATAAGATGTAGGATGGGTGCGTGTTGTATTTATTTCCCCATCGTCGCAGGGCTGGGTCGCTAAAACGAAAGACGGTCTCATATTCTCCCACAAACTCCTCGGGATGAAGGCAGCTCCTGCTGGAGCCGCAAACCTTGTGGACACAGAGCGAAAGGAAGCCAGTGTAGCAGAGCTACAGTAGGTGGTGCTAGACAGGTGCCAAAGACACTACTTCGCCCTCCGAGAATACCCGCAAGATTTACCCCCAAGCTGGGTGGTTTGGGAAACGTTCGGTTCAGCTTTCTCAGCACAGGATGGGGAGAGCCACTGGGGCGGCTTGCTGCGCTGAGGCGCTGCCCACACTGCACCCGGGGCGCCCGTGCTGCTGCGCGGAGGCCACGCGCAGGGAAGGGGCACACAGAGGACAGGCTCCAGCGCTCGAGTCGCCCGCCCTCCCGCGCGCCAGGCCTGGCGGGACAAGGGCTTGCGGCAGAGCACAAGCTGCTACCACCGCAGGAAGCCGGCACGGAGTACTTCATTCTGTCGGGCTGAGGGGTGCTGGCGCGCGCCGTGTTCACAGCAGCGCCATAGCGTACAGCTCCTCGGCATTTCAGCATGCGTGCTGCTTCCTCGACACAGATTAAAGGTTCTCCTTGGAGCCCCAGGTATTACACTCAGATGCATCAATCAGTGCTTAATATATAATATTTGTCCATAAAAATACTTCACTGTGGCATTTGTTTGGATATGTGCATATTAAATACCACTATCAACATCCACGGGTTTACAGAGGATTATTTTGTCATGCCAATAAAGTCCCCTGCTGTCCTAAGCAGGAATCTTCTCCATCAGAGCATAGGCACGACTGCAAAGAGGAACGGGCTAATGTGGTTAGTGTCATTCCTGACCCTGCATGTGTTTCCTCACACCTCCGTCTCTGGCCATCACCCAACGGCTACGTTGCACCTCGAGTATTGAAAGGACACTGTGGGATGCGCTAGTGGAGAGGCCTGATAGCCTTTGAGCAGCCATACATCCCTCCAGCTGCCGCTCTGTGTTTGTGTTGGGAGGGCTGCTCTGGGGCCAACTCTGAGTTCTCGCTCAGCAGCGTGGCTGAGCAGGGCAGGGATCACAGTGGAGATGGCACCATGAGCTGCTCCAGGAGGCAAGTGCGTGATGTGTCGCTGCACACGAGATGTTCAGAGGGAGATCAGAGCCTCGGAGGGGCCTCTCGTGTCTCTCAGTCACAGCATTAGTGCAATGATGCAGTTGCAGCTCGCGTGAGGGAAGTAGGAGGGGTGTAGACAATGGCCAGAAAGAAAAGCTGGGTCAAACATCCATAGACTCTGCTCAGATTAACCCAGATTGCCGAGTCCCCAGCTTTGAGTGACTTGAAAGCAGCCAAATTCAGTCTTTTCCCTTAAACTGGAAAGGAAAAATGGGAGGCAAAAGATGCTGTTAAAGTTGATATTTCAGTCAGGAGTTTGGAGGTGTTTTAGACTGAAGAGAAACAAAGCTCCCCAAAATAAATGTGTGTTATCTGAAGGGCTTGACCCAACTTGATGCAAGCCTGGCCATGTGGATTTCTCTTCATCTGCTGATCTGCGCTGAGGCAAGGGACAGGAGAGCACCCTCCCTACTGCAGCTTCCTCCTCTCCACACTCCAAGTTTTATTTTCTTGCAAATTCCTACTGTGAACACAGGAGGCGGGGGCGGGGGGAATGGTCCCTGGATCCCTGGAGCATCCCTGAAGTGGCTGTAGCCCCTCAGTGGCTGAGCACGGCCGCGGAGGCAGGTAATGAGGAGCACGAGGAGGTATTAACGAGGGAGCTGCGGCCCCGTGGCCCTCTCCAGGAAATACGTGCACATTTTAATTAAGAGACTTATTTATGACAGCGCTGAGAAGCTATCTGAGCAGGAGCGGCCCCGTCCTGGGCGTGCTCAGTGCTGCGCCTGCCTGTGCGAGTGCCCCATGCACCTGGATGGGATGTGCAGTGCGAGGGGGAAAGTTCCCACTAGGGTTTAGAGTATCATCCCCTTTCTGGAGGAGGAAGTAGAGATGGGAATGTACAATGGCTACGTGACAGACAGACAAGACAAGGAAATCTTTGCAAAAGTTATACCACAGCTTGCAGCAGGACCAAGGCAGATCACTCTGCGTTCCTTTAACAAGCAAGGTTTCCACTTGCCCTCTTCTTTAGCATGTTAAGCTACAAGTGCTGATGATAAGGAATTCATTAAAAGATGTAACCCTTAAAGATCATTTTCCATAACTGCCTTTTGAATTAGTGGTTCAGATCTTAGTACAACGGAGTGAGTCTTGGAAAGACAGAAGAGGAGAGGGAAGTGTTAAATGCATGTGTCTGTACTGCCACCCAAAACGAGGGAAGTTTCACAAGTTGGGACAAAAAATGTATGCCAGATAGGAACAGAATGAAACTCCTTGCAGTTTTCTGCACTGAACCATAACCTACCATGTAACATTTACAACTAATTACAAAGGGAAATGAAACCCCCCAGAGATAGTGCTCTCACAAGGCTGACTCAAACAGCGTTCCCAGGCCTCAAAATGTAACAATAAATATTTGCACATATTTATCACTTTTCACCCACGCAAGATCTCCTCTTATTTTGCAAACACCACGCAGTGGAACAACTTCCAAGCAGCCCGAGCGTAGCCATCGCTGGTCCGCAACGTGCCAGTAACACCTCTCCTGCGCCAGCAGGGCACTGGGAAAGCTGCTAGCAAAGGCTGCCACCGAGGACAGAATTTAACCCTTGTGTGTCGCGCTGAAATTCAAGCAACTTGCCAAGATTGTCAGTCTCTTCTGGAAAAAAAGTACTGTGCAACCACCAGCGGCATCGCTCCTCCCACTAGCTGTAGAGCTGGGTATCAACCTATGCAAGCCAAAGGCGCGTTGCTGGGCCCACATTAGGTGCTCTCCTTGCAGCTGAGGCGCTTGTGCCTTTGCCCGTGATCACTTTGGTGTCCCTCCAAACCAGGACCCTGCACAGGGCGAAGGTAACAGCTCACGTGTTCCCCGGCGGGCAGATACCGCCTGTGTGAGCTTCCTCATGGCCCGTCACGCTGCAAGATAAGGCGCTTCCAGACTGCTCCCATGCCATGCACTGCATGGCCACGATAATCCGATTGCTCCAGGAAAAGAAATATTTTAAACAAATGCTACTTATAAAGTTCCTGCCTCAGATGAGATCCTCTTTTCCTAACAGGAGGGGAAAAAAGGAAGCATCGTTTCCTTTCTCCATGGTATGCGCTCCTCCAGATTATGTAACGCTGAAGGGAAAATACGGGCTCCTTCATTCTAACCAAGGAGCAATCAAACCTATTCAGGCTCGTGTTAATGATATACATTATACGCACAAGTGACATTTACACTGCATATCAAAACTGATCAGAACATAAGGAAGTTTGAAAAAAAAAGAATTTATTGCCTTATGCTATGAGTTTGACTTCGGTATGAGCCACCTCAGCTAATGGATTAGACACGTGCCTGCCGAGGCTCGAGCGCTGTGTTAAAATGGGGTAACATTTACCATCGAGGGAGGGAGCAGGCTGACTGCGGGTGTACCGCTGGGAAACGGGGCGGGTGAAAAAGGCTGCGCGCTCGGGTTGTACCTTCCGCAGCGTCACTGAGCACCGGACAGCGCCGCTTGTCTGGTGCTGCTGGTACCCCCAAACACGTCCCTGGATCTGAAAGCACCTCAGCACTCACCCAGAGTTTCAAGCGGTACGTTTTGTTTCCCTCACCTTTTTCCTCTTCCCCAGTCAGCATGTCCTAACCACGGACATCAATAAACTCAAATTCTTTGGTGTATTAACAACATATTGGGTCTATACTAAGACGCAAGAATACATTTTGGGTAGTTTTCAAGCCTGATGCCCTTTCTTTTCTTTCTTTTCTTTCTTTCTTTTTCTTTCTTTCTTTCTTTCTTTCTTTCTTTCTTTCTTTCTTTCTTTCTTTCTTTCTTTCTTTCTTTCTTTCTTTCTTTCTTTCTTTCTTTCTTTCTTTCTTTCTTTCTTTCTTTTTTATTGTATAGTGAATTAACTATGGACAGGTCATAATTTTCACGATTTTACACAAGTCTGCATTACTTGCAAGTGTTTAACCTAAGGCTTTTGCAGTTCCCATGTTGCTTGCAAATGGTCCTTGGCTGTGATCTGGATGGTTACTATTTGGAGCTTCTTTTTTTACCAAGTTGATGAATTGCCCCTTGATCCATGCGGAATTAATCTTCTCCCTTGAGGGACTGGGAGAAGTAGCTGACGGCTGATGCAACTGGAGACTGGAAAATGGGAGAGGCTGGGGGGGCAGTGGAGGCGCTGGCCGCTATCACTATGTTGTGAGCATCTGCGTTACAGCAGGAACCAAGCGCCCTGGCCAGCAGCCCTGTTTTTCTGGGCGCTGCTGCGAAGGATTTCCTCTTACGGGCCGAGAGCGGCCGAAGCGCAAGAGCAGCGCAGCCTATGAGGCGTGCTGCGCACAACTGTGCGTGTGGGCGGGCAGCTGCACATGAGGGTATTTATTTATTTATTTACTTTATTATCCCGGGACACATTTCCTCGCGGCCCCGGGGCGCCTCTGGCCGGGACGTAGCGGGGAACCGCGGGCGCCCCTCCCCGGCGGCCGCCCGAGCGCAGGGCCCCGGCGGCGGTTGGGCGGCGCGCGGCTCCCTCAGGGCGGCGCCGGGGCGGTTGACCCGTTGCCGCGGC
>VWPW01019551.1:0-236160 GCA_013389825.1 Crypturellus undulatus | reverse complement strand
GCTGCCCGGCTTCTTGCACTGTTGTAACGACGAGGCGCGCGCTGCGTGTACATGAAGCGTAAGGTGTCCCTCGCGCGCCCCTGGAACTGCAGTTATTTTTTTTTTTTTTTTTACCGACGCACAACGGAGGTGTAAATTAATCAATACTAGTTTATTAATTTTTTTTTTTTTTTTTTTTTGTATTGGTTTGGGGTGAGTGGTTACCGCTCCTGCCCTCCAAGCGGGGCGAGGCCGGAGCTTGTGCGTGTACGAGCCGGTTGTGTGGCTGGCCAGTATGAGGCTGCGAAGGAGCCAATGAAAATAACAAAGCTGGTGTAAAAGTACTCACATTACCCCGGGACGGAGCCCAGTGAACGTGCCCGTGTCACTGGGAGGATGAAGGGTTTCCCGGCTGTACACGTATGGGAGTTCTAAATAAACGTGTCCCTTTTTTTTTCTTCTTTTTTTTTTTTTTTTTTTTAAATATTCAGATGTAGAGTATATTCTAAAATAAATGCGAATGTATTGACTAAAAGTGACTTAACCTTTTTGGTATGATTTATGTTTCTTTGATTAAATAATACTTTTAACATCTGAAATCCATCTGTTATAAATTATTTCCAGTGCTGCCTTATTAGATAGTCATTAACTCTTTATATGTATCAGAGGTGTGTGTGTGTATATATATATATTTATTTTCTATTCAGAGCAGTTAGGTAGTGAAGATTAATGAGCATATCTGAAACTGATAAGTTAGCATATTTAATATACCATAGACTGCCCTATTTTTTTGTAAGCTATTTCATAATGAGTAGTCCTACTCCTCTGTGCATGTGTGCGCACACACACACACATATATATATATACACACTACTGTGAAGGTCAGTGCCTCTTTAACAAAATCTGAGAAGACTGGAGTCATGGTTGCCTTGCATTTAGTGACTCAGGGAGGTTGGAGAACAGCCTAGGGATGACTCTGCTCTTTATGAGATACCTTCATGTATAGGGGGAGACCCTCAAAAAAGTGTTTGGGACACATGCGTTTACCCCATTGCTTACATTGCCTCCTCTGTAATCCTCTTTGGTTACCAGGAATTAATTGGGTTTTACATTACTCAAATCATACTTCTTTTTTTTTTTTCCTGTGTATTTTTTTTCTTTTCCATTTGTTGAAGTGCCATGCCTCCAAATGAGCGTTCTCTTTTATCATATCTGGTGTTTCCCTTATTATAAAGGCTTGATCTTGAGTAAGTTCTAATACTAAAGTGTACTTGGTGATGAAATGTGTGCATATCACAACATCATAACCACCTAATAAATACATGCTTAATCCTGGTGTAAAATAGTCTTTTCTTAGGCACTGGATTTCTAAGTTGGTAGTCACTGTATACTGAAATTTCACATTGTGTATGTAGGAAATCAGAGGATTTTTCCTTTGTAAATGCAAAAGATTTTTTTTTCTGTCAGCTTGAAAGATTTTATGCTTAAATTTAATGTTCCCTTGTTTAATCAGCCAAACATTAGAATGTTGAGCACAAGCACCCCAGACATTGTACTAGTGAGTGAATTTGTGTGCAGTTGTGTTTCAACAAATAGCCTACATGTGTGTTTGAATATATATTTTAGAAGGTTTTTCCTTCTACGGGAGGAGGAATTTTATAAGACTGGGTGATCTTTTTTAACCTTAACAATGACTGTTGGTTTCATAATGTTTTTTTCCCCCTCCCCCTCCTTCCTGGGGAGATGCCAGGAAAAAGCCAGGAACAATAAGAGGGATTACGGTGGTTTCCTAACATGTCCGCGTGCCAGAGTCCCTGGAGCCAGCGTAGCATTGTGTTTTACAATGTGGGAGATGCAGGGCTTTATGCAGCACGGTGAAGTTTTATTCCGAAAGCGGGGTGAGAGGAAGAACCTGTTCTGTGGTGTTGCTGCTCACTTCTGCCTTGAGTTCAGCCAGCTAAAGAACACGTTACAAACTGTGTTCAGAAGTGCTTATAAAACCTCAAGCGAAACCAGTTACCTCTGTTTCAGCAGCAGTTATTTTGAATCCCTGGTAACAGTGCAGATTTGGACAGTGCTGTTTAAACGTTGTGCCACAGGAATATGGTCCTGATTCAAACTGTGAGGAGCAGTTTCAGTATTGCATCCTTTTTGTTTGCAGCCTGAAAAGGCAACATAAAAGTTCTGGTGGAAGAGCAATTTAAAAACCTGGGCTCTTAGGCAGTGAAAATGGAATTTCCATGCGGGTAAAGCCGTGGGTGACAGCAGAGCGCGTAGTTACGAAAAAAGGTGATAAAGCAGTTGCCGGGCTTGTCCAGCGTGAGTGACTAAGGGGCTGTCCTGGAGCAGCGCATGGCTCCCACGTGGCACCCGGCGCCCCGATCATCCTCACGCAGCCTCAGCGACACGCGGCCGGGCTCAGAGCAGCCTCCCTCATCTCCCTCCTGCCAGCTGCTTTAGGCTCTCCCTTCTCCAAGGTCGTGCGGCGGAGAAAGGCTCTTGAGATCAGAATGGTGATCTGGTGCAGGGGGAGAATACAATAAGAGATTAAAATATGAATGTATTTCTTATGCAAAGAACAAGGTATCGAACTTTCTGCTGGCTGAGACAGCTGTGGAAAACAACTTAGTCTAAAACATGATCAAACAGTTATGCAAATACTGGCATCTGATATTGCAGCAAATGAAGATGAAACTGCAAAGTTTTATTACTAAAGTTTTATGTGCTAGATGCTGAACTGGAAAAAAAAAACATGAGTTGTACTTTATAATACAATCAGGTTTATTATTAGGAATGACATTTCTTTTGCAGGTCTGGATAATTTTAAATACTGCAGATTGGATGTCAAGTTCAGTAAACCTGTAGTCTGCTCCAGTAAAGCAGTTCTAATACCTGTAAGTGATAAAGAAAAATAACATCAACCTACTTTAAAAACTCTTCAGCCACAGTGACTTCAGACATTTCAGTACGTGTCTTCCTCTCCAAGCCAAATGTGCACAAAAAGGCAACTTGTAGAACTGCAGGAGCCGTATACTCAATAAACTCAATAAACTGCAAGCAGACATTATTCGCAAAATAAATAATGAAATTCAGAACATTTTGCACTTAGAAATTGATTGCAAATGAAAGTATTTTACTGGCTAAGAGCCTCAAGGACACTGCTCATTGAATGCATCACTTCTTAATATACAGAAGTGCCCACTACAAGTCATTATAGTTTGAGTTAACTGGTATTTTTCTGACCTGGTGTGCCATCTCCATACTTCCTTTCTGAAAGTGTTTCCTCGTGAAAGGTTTCAGAAGCGCTGGATAGCCGCATTTTGTGGTGTATGTTCCCTTCCACTCCCCCAGCTGTTCAGGGGCAATTGCACCAAGACTGATGAGTCATTAGCATCCTGGCTTCGCTGAAGGCTGCGCTGCCATTAGCGGCAGGATAGAAAGTTAGATTGGGATCTCATGAAGTCAAACTCCGCTCCCTGTTCTAATAGCAAAAAAATAAACTAAAAAAAAAAAAGGATGCGGGAGAGCTGTATAGAAAGCTTCCTTCCTTCATGTCTATGGGTTTGGTACAGAGCTTATGTCTCTGTGGAAATGTCTGCAGAGTTTTGCTCCCAGAGACTCGCTTCCCTGAAGCACTGAGCATGGGAGAGCACTGTCTGGGAGCACTGCTTTTTTATTATTTATACCTTGCTAACAGCAGGCTTGGGTACACTATTCTAGTATTGCAAAGAACGCAAACCTCTAGGATGATAATAAGCATAGTAAGAAAAAGAAAAGATATTGAAATATAAAAAAACATAAAATCTGAGCAATCTGAGCAGAGGGCAAGTCAGGCGAGCATTCAAAAGGAGTTCCAGCCTTGTGTGTATTTTTCTGTTATTTGTTGCTATCGGCCTCTAAACAAACAGAAATGGCTAAATGTATTAGGTTTAGAATTGCAAAATCCTCTTTCATCCGGGCCACAGGCTCACATGGCACGTTTGGGTCAAAGTTACTTTTAAGGATTGAAGTTACAGCTTCCTTTCCAAAAGGAAATTTGCAAATGGGTGCACAGGGATCGTCTACCTTTTTGTTGGTAGCCAACTGCCAGAGTCAACACTCTTCATAAAAGGTAATAGTCCTCATCAAACAAACTTCTACTTATTTGATGCAGTGTGATGGGATGAGGAAAGCACCTTCGAGTGTTTGTGCTTTAAATTTTCTTCCATGCTTTGCTACTAATAGATGGCACACACACACACACACACACACACAAAAAATCCTGGCAAGATTAGGGGGATAACAGGTGCCTCTGCATTAAATCACAAAGCAGCAAGGGAGCTCAGCTCGCCTCGTGGTGGTGGTAAGAGTTGTCATTGTATCAATTAAAGCTGCCCTGTTTGCCTGCTGGCCGGTCTGCTCCCACAGCTGCTTCCCACCGGAGCTCCCTGCGGACGCCGGTCATTCCTGCACACCCCCCAGTCACTCCACTCTGCTCCGTCCAGCTCCCGGCCCATCCTGAAGCGGCAGCGACGGGACGGGCAGCCCCTCAAGCAGCAGGACCGGTGTCCATCCACAAGGACTCTCCACCGCACGCAAGGCAGACGGGGTTGTTGGAGGCCCTAGACGTCAACACCCGTGGTTTACCAAAACACCTGGAGGCTGACGGATTAAAGGCTGGCGAAGACAGCGCTTGTCTGCCAGCAAGCAGATGTCACGCCGGTGGAGCCTGTATGGAGACTGAGATTAGATATGTTATATAGACTACACCCTGTCAGCTTTTCCTGAGCAATCTGTGGGAAGCCTGACTGCTCAGCTGCTTTCACTAATGCCACACTGGGAGGGGATGCAACTGAGCTAGGAGTTTTGCAAATACAACGCTAGTTAGAGGGTGTTGACGTACGCAGTGGCACTTGGCATTTTTGCAGTGCAAGTTACAAAACTGGCCATTAGGAGTGTGGGACTTAAAAGCAGCCAAAGCCACCCCTCAAAACAATAATCAAGCCTGCTAACCACAAAGGAGCCTGTTCCTGCAATTGTGATCAGACGACACAGGAGGAAACTAAACTACAGCCCTTCTTGGAGCCAAACATCTATTGACTTCGTGCAAAATTATTTCTTCTTTTTAATCTGGCTGTCCACCAGACAGCTCAACCCATGTGCCTTGGCTGTTGCTTTCCCACTTGTGCTGTCCTTCACTTCTTCACTCACCTTCAGCTGTTTCTTTGAGAGACTTGTCCCTGTGTCCTTCCCAATTCCCCTTCCCATTGCTCTGAGGTTGTTCCTGAAACTCCAATAAACGGATCTTATCGCCCTGACAGCTCTCTTGGCTTCTGAACTGGACTGTAACTGGTAACAACAGCAGGTTAGGTTTCATGATATTTCCTTGTCTGAAGCACGTAATTAAACATGGCTTCTTTTGTTAACCTGAAATTTGTGTGTGTGTGTGTGTATGGAGACATTGCTCTTTTGAAAATGTTTTTTCAAAACAAGAAGGGTGGAAAGAAGGGTGGCTGAACATCAGTCGATACTTCAAGAAACACCGGAGTGCACAAATAGCTGTGCTGAAGGCAGAGCCGACAGTGCAGAAAGCTGCTGTCTGTGGCTAATGTATCCTGTGCTCATCTCTTCATGTGCCCTAATAATTGCCATTAGTATTAATTGCAGCGTCACACTCACACTGAGAGGAAAATGCACCTTGTAGTGAGACTAAACAGCAAAGGGAAAGCAGAGCAGCTGGCAGATCATGTCACACACATTTATGATGCTGGCTTTAGTATTCAATATCATGCAAAAAAAAAAAATCCTAATTTAAAATGTTGAGAAATATGGTTTTAATGAAACGGTGAATTTCTCTCAGCTTTTGTTGGCATTTAACAAAGACGAGAGCAATTCCTCATCTGGGTAAATATAGGCACATAAATCTAATTTTTAAAACCCAGCTAAGGCCTATATGTTTTAGGAAACAGCGGTGCCCTGTTCCCCCTCCTCTGCTCCTGACCCTGTGAGCTACGTGTCCCGCCTGTGCTGGCACGAGCACTTGTGCAGAGATGTAGTAAATAGATCAGGGAACTGATCCAGCTGAAAATTAACACGCACAGAAAAAAGGCTTTCAGCAGTGCTAATTTCCTCGTTCGGCGGGACATGGAGCTGCCTCCGCGCGGATGCCAGTGGGAGGGAAGGGATGGGCGCACGCGGGCAGAAGGCAGAGAGCGACCTGCCCCTTGGCAGCCACTTCCAGGCCGATCACAGTAAGCCGGTTGTGAAACGGCCGCTGAAGTCCCATTTTCAAGGATACTGGTGCAGCACCGAGGCTATCACTGAAACTAGTGGCCCCTTCCTCTGCCCGGGGCTGTGTGAAGGGCTAAGTCTCAACTCCTGGGAAAGCGGCCAAACCATCGGGCTAGAAGGCATTCTGGGGCAGAGCGAGCCCGGGTGCGCTGTGGTGGCAATTCTGCTTGGCATGGAAGGTGTTAATATTTGCTGCGTGCGTGGGAGGGAAGAAGAGCAGCAGGAAGGTGAGGTTCAACTAACGCGCACACCGCGTCTCAGGCCTGGATNTTTGCTGCGTGCGTGGGAGGGAAGAAGAAAGAGCAGCAGGAAGGTGAGGTTCAAGTAACGCGCACGCCGCGTCTCAGGCCTGGACGCAGCGACTGGAGCCCAGGGCCTGCCCTCCCCGGGAGCACCCTCAGCACCAGCTCTCCCTTGCCCTCTAATTAAAGGATCCCATGCAAGATAAAGCTCCAACCGGAGGCGGCGGGGAGCCAGGTGAGCAGGTTGCTCTTGAAGGAGCTGGGACCGCTCTGCGAGGAGCGCCAAGAGGTGAACTGGAGGCCACTCAAGCAGAGGATGGAAATGAGGTCTCTGCTGGTGCTCAGAGCTGCTGGTACGGGGCTGAAAGGCGGCATGTGGGGAGCCCTGCTCAGCAGGCAGGCCCTGGGGCCATTGACTAGGCTGAAAACATTTCTCTCTGGCGTGCAGACATAGGTGGGAATTGATTTTGGCAAAATCTGAAGAATGGTCTTGGTACCAGTCTAAGCTGCAACCAGAGCGATGGAGAGACAAGGGAGGCAACCTCTCCCAGCGAAACTTGCCCAGTTATCTCTGCAGGGTAGTCAGCACCACATGGCACTGCCTCTCCCAGCTGGCCTATCCCTCCTCCCACCCCTTTGGCACTGGTGTCTTGGCATACCCGGCCCCACATCTGCTCTTTTTTGTCCCTTCTCTTGGAGCAGCCATCTATAACACACATGAGACAGGCGGGAACCTGCACAGTGGGTGTAGGGGAGGAGGGATTGCTGTCACTTCTGCAGGTAGATGCTACTTGTGTGGGAAGGGAGGACAGGAAAGAGCCTTTTGCAGGGGGAACAGTAGCACTGATCCACAGCACCTTTCCAGCTAGATTTATCTTCCCTAGGTCCTGACATCAGCCCAGCCTAATACGTGACCTCTGCCTAGATAGATGCCAAGCAGCTCAGATTCTTGCAACTCAGTTTGCAAGAATAAAGTGTTTTCATCAGGGCTGTATGCACCATTTTAGCCATCTGAGAGCTTTGTTGTGAAAGGTAGATACACAACTTCTCCTGCACCGTCACAGCATGGTGGCTGACGAGTATGGCACAAAAAGCTTTAGATTTTGAAATTACCTTTCTGACCCACCCTTCATGTCCTTCGGTAGGTGCCTCTCCTGGGGCAGGAGGAAGAGGTGTGCATCCTGGTACAGCCTGCAGTCCTGAGTAGCTGCTGCGCAGAGCCGGGAGCTGCTAGAGTGGGCTACCATTCCCAGGCTGGCCTCCCTGTCTGGGTGTCTCTATGCAGAAAAGAGGACACAAGAGAGGACACTCCCCACCCAGGCCCTCTTTTGATGTGGGGTCAGCACACAGCATAAGAAGAAGCCTTGAATGCTGCAGTGTCCCTTTCTTTTTCTGCGTATATGTAAGAATTACCCATAAAATCATGGAGAAAAGTCCCCTTCACCCCAGTAGTTAAGGGCTCTAACCTGTGTTTAAACCAGTCAGGCAGCAGGAAGATGTCTGAGGTCCCTGTCCCCTTCCCCACAGGCAGCGTGGTGGCTTTGGGCCATGCCAGGTGGCCAGGGGATCTTGCCTAGCACAATGCGGTCTCAGCTGCAGGACGGTGAACAGGGCAGAGCTCTACAGGCACGATGACTTTAATCAGAAAAGCTGGATTTGATGGAGCCAGTCTGTCAGACTCTGAAGCGCTTGCTGCTTTTGACTGTATATTTTGGATGTGATCCCTTTCCATTTGCATTGATGTGACTATTGTTTGTAGGGAGGTTTCAGTGAGGAGGATGGGGCCGGCCTCTTTTCAGTAGTGGCCAGTGGCAGAACAAGAGGAAATGGCCACAAACTGAAACACCAAAAGTTCCACAGGAACTTAAGGAAAAATTTTTTGACAGTGAGGGTGACAGAGCACTGGAACAGGCTGCCCAGAGAGGTTGTGGAGTCTCCTTCTCTGGAGATCTTCAAGACCCGCTTGGATGCAGCCCTGTGCCACGTGCTCTAGGTGGCCCTGCGTGTGCAGGGGGGTTGGACTAGATGACCTCTAGAGGTCCCTTCCAACCTTAGGCATTCTGTGATTCTCTGATTCTATGATTCTATATAAACTTTTAGGAAGGAATTTCCCTTACTTCCTGCTCTTTTTAATACAACTTTGCAGCTAGAAATGGAGAAGAGAAACTAACATATGACCAACCAGCTGTCTGTGGACTGTCAGATCATATTGTGGGGAACATGGTCTGAATACCTTTGATGCTTGATAGTTTAGTCTCTGTTGGCTGAAGTACACACCATCTCCTTTGCATCCACTTATCCTGAGTAAGATGTGCTGGGGCATTGCAACATGACTCATGCTTTCTAAGCAGCAACTCCAAAGTCATCCTTTCTGTTGCAGAGCAACGTCTTGGCTCTTCTTCCCTCCCCTTCCCTTTTTTAAAAATAGATTTTAAAGGAACAAGAGTGGTCAGCCTTTACTCCAGCCTCAAGGCAACAAACATAACTGTCGATACAGAAGCACGTGGACAAAGTTAAGAATGGATGTCATGTGTTGGCTGATGTCAGAAAGATGGTGAGTAGTCTTTGACCTCCATCTTCTCAGTTTTCTCTGCAGTGGAATCACAAATGGGCTTTTAAAGTCTTTGCCATTTTTCGTGAGTAGTAAGGACATACGAAGATACATAAGCATCCTTCAGTTTCTACTAGGAAATCAAGAAGCTCTTACAGAGGGAAGGAAAAGCATCTCCATCTGCAGCAAGGGCACAGTGCATGCCCCATCACTTCTGCTGGGGTCCCCTGAGCGCACTGCCACCAGGAAAGGCAAGCTTGGGCACTATGGCAAAGCTATTTTCTTTGACATTTTCACAATTTTTCAGATAAGAGCTTTTCTGAGACCTTTCCCAAGCTGTAGTCTATGATGCAGGGGCATCTCCAGAACTTTGTTAGGCATAAACTTTCCAGGTTTAAGTTTAGGGTGTGGAAACCCACAAAATATTGATATCCCCAAAAAAGGAGACAGTCAGGGAGGAAAAAAAAAACAAAAGATAGCCTCTTAATGCCTAACTGAATGTAGTTTCTAATTTCTAGAAAGCCATAAACTTAGTCCAAACTGTCAAGTCTGAATTTCTCTAATATACAAATGACAGTATTATAAACTGCTACTTTGCCAGCAGACATACTGTCTTGCTCAGAAATACGTTTTTATTTGACAAGTGGCAAAAACATGATCTGCTTTACTTCTCTTTAATGTTTTGATTTTTAGGATACTGATGCACTCCCATACATCCACATATTCAAGGAAATTAGGTTCTCATAAAAACTGTATGATGATTGTTATTGATTTCTACCAATAATATGTTCCTTTTGTCTGTCCCTTCTTCCTTCACTCCTGCATTTTTTATACTTCAGTCCTTTTCTTCTTGTGCACATTGACGTGATTATCTTTCCCCAAACTTCACACTGCTGTTTTTGAAGTCCAGCATTTTTTGCAAACAAGTTACCAGCTATTATTTTTGGGTTGTAATTCATCTGAATATACACAGGATTATTTTCTTTTCCTTTCTGCAGATATTCCTCTGAATTCATTGAACAGTCCATGGGAAAACATACTATATTAATTTAGCATTATGGGCTGACATTTAATTGCACCACCTTTGAGAAATTCAATGCCAAATTGTACATAGCAATCATGAACTGCTACCTTTGCATGTATGTAAAGAGGTAAGTTTGGGACTTTGCAGTAAAATGTATTGATTTCAGGCACTGGCAATTAGTTAAACCCTCTTTCGTAGGAGTATGGATATAACAGGCCTGTGAGATTTAGTGTGAGCTTAATTAGTGGGACTAATGGTCAGATCACTGAGATCTGCAGGTGCTGTTAAATGATGGTCATGCCACAAATGTTACTAAGCAAGGCCCGGTGCCTAAAATTAAGCCACTACCCATTCACTCTACCCATCCTTTCTGTGATTTCTTCCCTTCCTTTCTGTTAGCAAGTGGCCTTACAGACCAGCTAGGAGAGAAGAAACTGGGATGTGTATGGGATGTGGGCTTTGAATATGTCTTTCTCTTAATATTGCTGCTTTCAGGATTTGTGATTAGGACACAAAATTGTGCTTATGCTCTATGTGCTGCAAAGCCTCAACATCACAGAATGAGTTGCAATCTATGCAGCCCATACTAGAAAGTCTGAGTAATCAAGATAGGGGAAATGGTGAGTAGCATATATCATATAGTTTTGCAAAGGTACCTTATTTCTATCTAAACTCATGCTGTAAGAAAAGAAGAGAAACCTACAGAAACCTAATTCTAATTCTAAGAACATTGTGGCAAATACACATAATTTATTGCTGATACACTTAAAAACTGTGGCAACTAGATAAGACAAGTTAAAGCAGTTTTACGAACATTATTTAATAGAGCATTGCTGATTGGAATTTTGGTAAATTAATAGATTCTGACTAAATTTTTCTGTGACCTTGTTTTTCTTTCCCTCTTTCTCCTTTCACTTTTGCTTTCCCGGAAAGGCAGTCGGCAAATTGAGGTGTTTCTCCTATCTGCATTTTTTGCCTTCAGTTCCTGTGTTTGGGAGCCTTGCCTACTTGCCTGCAGCAGCCCAGGCAGTCTGAGTCAGCAGCAGGCTTTCTAAAGCAGGCAAGTAGGCTTACTGCATCTCTGCCTCTCTTCCCCAATGGAGGTGAAGAAATTTCTGAACCACAAAGTTCAGAAATTCTCTCCTCCCCCAGCACCAAGTGTTACCACTTCTCTTGCATTTAACAACCCATGGAGCCATACAGAAGAGACCTTCATCCTCTCTTCTCCTCCTCTCTCTCAGATCTAGGAAGAGGATAGGGGATGTTGGCAGCTCTGCACCTTTCTTGCTGGTTTCTGTTCATTTCCCCATAGAGAGGTAGAGCACTCCAATAGAGGTATCTTTTTGTCTTCTCATTTCATAGAAGATATGGGGACAGAGATGAGCAAGATTCACTCCTTTTGCCATTGTCAGGGCTACTGAAAAAATTCCAAACCCATTTCTATTTATCTGTGATTTGGTTTGGGTGAAGCACAAGTTCCATGTTTTTCCTTTTTTTCCCAGAATAGTACAGAAGTTCTGCAGAAGCCATTGCTGTGGGAAAATGACTTTCTTATGAACAGTGGGAAAGAAATAGCTGAGATCATGATGGGTGGGTCCTCCTTTAGCCTGCTCTCCAGGTCAACTTCTCAATAAACATTCTGGGGAATGCTGATTTCTTTCAGCAAAAAAATGGATCCTGGTTACAAGGGGCAGATCATGTTTCAGGTATGGGCAGCTTCTCATGGTCCTGTTTTTTTTTTCCCCATACCTTCTGCAAACCTCTCCCATAATCTATTTCTTGACTCACACATCCCCTTTCAATGTCTCATCTCCCATGGGTTTATGCTTGTGGTGAGTTTAATCTCAATTTTTCCATTGACTCGGATGTCATTGCATTAGACCTCATGTCCTTTTATGACAGAGGAGAGACTGTAGAGAGACTGTAAAGCTCCCATCTATTTGAAACAGTGAGCGCTAAAACTGCATTCCTAGCTCACAGCCCTGTCTCTTTCTTTCTTCAGGACATATAAGGGCATGGAAGAGGCAGGACTACTGAAAAAAACCCATACACCAGCCTTTTTAACATAGTTTGGAAAGGAAAGGAGAGGGAATGAAATGATAGATCCTAATCTTAGTATGCATTAAGCACTCAGATACAACAGTGGTGTGTGTGGACTTGAAAATTTAGTAACTAGCTAGATGGTAGATTAAACAGGCTGTTTTTGAGACTGTTTTTTGATAGATGGAGAAAGAAAGAAGCAAGGAGAGACTAAGCAGAACAGTGGGAAGTTCACTATAAAAAGGATAATGCAAGGTACGGAAAAGAAAGAGGTTGAAACAGGAACTGGGATGGGAAAAATAAAAAGGAGGCAGCAGAAAAAGATGGGAACATGAGAGTCATGGGATTAATCTAGTGCCTATTAAAACTCATAATATTACTCTCTAGAGACGGTAGGTTTGGCTTGTGGAGAACTGGGAATAAGATTTTGAAATAGGACAGAAGGAGGAAAGATAGGAGGAAAAAGAAGAAGAAATGCACTAAAATGAAAATATTGAAGAGTGTAGAAAAGAGACTGGGAAGCATGCTTCATATACAAGGAATATGCTGAAAAGGGGAAGGGAGATTAAAACCAGAGCAGAGAAAAATGCATGAGATCACACTGTGTTGTTGGATGGCTAAGCGAAATTTCTGTCTGTTGAGCTGAGACTTTGGGAAAAGCCTGTGGCACATGCGAGGATGTACAGGGGAGAAAATCCTGACAAACTATTAAATGTATGGTTTTACTCACATAACATGTGACTTCACTTGCCTCTTAAGTTTTATGTTCCCAAAGCGAAGCAGACTAGTAGAGCTTGTTGGGAGACTTGTCACGAAAGGTGCAAAATATCCAGTAAAAGAGCTAATGACTGCATGGTTTTCTACAGATCTGCCTCTTGGTATTGAATGACTTTTTAATGTCTGCAGAAATGCAAGCTTTGGCTGAGGCTTTTCCTGAATTCAGGGCACTATAAGGTCTGTCTCCATTGTGAATCCTCTGGCATGTGGATGCTCTGCCAGTAAAGCATGACCTCATGCTCTGCTCTTTGCCTCAGGTAAAGCACTAATACCTAGCTGCCAATTTTTGCAAAAACTATAGAGCCCAATTACCTTTGGCTGTGTCTAGACTATGAAAGCCTGCCAGCCACTGCGTCCTTGGGTCTGAGGGCATTATCCTCACACCACACGGAGGTAAAATGTGGCCACATGTCATGGTCCCTGTCCTATCCAGACCCAGGCTCTGGTTTCCAGAGGAAGGAAACTTGCATGTGGAATATGTGCTCCACCAGGCACCCAGCTGGGCAGTCCAGGGCTAGGCCCAAGCACACGCCACACTCAATTACAGTTAGCCCAGGAGACAAGTGCAGACACAGCACTGGAAATAAATTCTTTCTCAAAGCTGTTTGAACTGCTAGCTGATGGATTCAAAAATTAGTGAAGGAGACTTTACTTGGCTGAATGGCAGAGCTCAGTTGCGCAGAGTCTAGCTGGAAGCCTGTAGTTAGCGGTGTCCCCCAGGGGACAATACCAGGTTCAATCCTTTTCAACTTCTTCAGTGACCCAGATGAAAGGACAGAGCACACCCTCAGCAAGTTTGTGATGATACAAAATGAGGAGGAGTGGCTGATACCCCAGAGGATTGTGCTAGCCTTCAGAGAGCCCTGGGCAGGCTGGAGAGTTGGACAGAGAGGAATGTCATGAAGTTCAACGGGGAAAAGGGCAAGGTCCTGCACCTGGGGAGGAATAACCCCAGGCACCAGCACAAGCTGCGGTTGACCTACTGGAGAGCATCTCTGCAGAGCAGGACCTGGAAGGACCTGATGGACAAGGTGCCCTTGTCACCATGAAGGCCAGTGGCACCTGGGGTGCATTAGACAATGTTACCAGTAGATCAAGGAAGGCAATTCTCCCCTCTACTCAGTCCTGGTGAGGCCACATGCGTGGTGCTGTGTCCAGATATGGGCTCCTGTTTAAGAGAGATATGGAGCTACTGGAGAGAGTGCAGTGAAGGGCTAATCAAACTGGAGCATTTCTCTTATAAGGAAAGGCTGAGAGAGATGGAACTGTTCAGCCTGGAGAAGACTGAGAGGGGATATTTTCAATATGTACAATTATCTAATGGGAGTGTGTAGAGAGGATGGGGCCAGACTCTTTTCAATGGTGCCCAGTGATGGGACAAGAGGCATCAGGCACAAACGGAAACACAGGAAGCTCCATGTGAGCATGAGGACAAACTTTATTTTTACAGTGAGGGTAACTGAGCACTGGACAAGGTTATTCAGAGAGGTTGTAGAGTTTCCTTCCTTGGAGATGCTCAAAAGACATCTGGGCAAGGTCCTGGGCAGCCTGTTCTAGCCAACCCTGTGGAGCAGGGATGGGGGCTGGACTAGAAGATATTCAAAGTTCCCAGAACAACATCAGATAGATCCTCCAGAAAGCCAGGCTTAAAGCAAGGCTCTTGATCAGGTATGTTTCTCCAAAGAGCAGGTACAGCAATGGGCCATCCAAGCAAAAACGCGTGGGCTGAATGGCTCGTGGAGGTACTTGTCCCATGCCCACGCCTGGGAGCAAGCAGACCCCCGAGCTCTGAGGAGCTGCTGGAAGAGTGCCCCAGTGGCAGCCCGAACACCAAGGATGGGTCTTGGGAGGTGGTTGCTGTGAGCGGCTGAGCTTCCTGAGGTGGGATGAGTTGGGCTGAGGGAAAACTTATTCTGAAACATAAGCAAGGCATAAGCCTGGGGGCAGCTTACTGGCTTTGCTTTTGCTGCTTACCTGTCCCTCATGGATTAGATCAATAATATGTTACTCTGAAGATATTTAGCTCTGACTCACTGCAGTCATGCGCTGAGTCTCAGGGGAAACTTCTGCAACACTAGCCCAGACCTGTGGAAACAGCTACAGCGGGACCGTTAGCACAAGAAGTATTGCTCCATGTCGGAATGCCGCATGGGGTGCTCTTCTTTTGGATCAGCAGCACAGCTCGTGTCCCTGTGGAAGAAATCTTGCCATAACAAGAGGGATGCTTATGCTGAAATAAGATGCTTTTCCATGTGCTTTGTGTTTGAGTTTATGTATTTTTTGTCACATGAACAGGGACTGGTAAGATTATATTATTTTTCCCCCAGTGCTATAGCAGGCCTCTATGGGAATGGGTTTATATAGCTTCACTGTCTGACTTCCCTATGCACAACCCAGAGCTTAAAACATATCCCCACCAGGAAAAGATGATCTTACAAAAACATGATCCAAAGCTTTAACAAGCCTAGTAGGCTTACGACAACACAATTTGAAGAAAGAAATACAAGCAGATAAATACATTCCATTACATATGCTTCTTAAAAACTTGGTGTAGTGTTGAAAGCATTTCGTGAGTACAAATCTCTCTCCTCCTTGTGGTTACCCACTTCCCATAGTAAATTCTTAAGCCTCCTTTTGTAGTATCTCCCACTACCGAACCAGAGAGAACACGTGAGCCTAGGGGTGTAGATGGCAAGAGTGTCGGGAAACAGCTATCCCTGCAATTCAGAATTTGATCCCAGTCATGTAAAGCTTACCTTAACATAGGGTATGGGGCAAAACTCTCAGACCTTTTCAAAATTTGTGAAATGAAGATGTGTGGCTTTTTGGCCACATCTTTAAAACCCCCTAAATTTTTTCTCTTCCCCTGCAACCATACATGTAGTACAAATTCTTGAGGGCTGGAGGGGTTTCTGTTTGGTTTGGTTTTGCTTTCCATGCTGGTGCATTTTGTTTGTTGCCCCTTGGTTTGTTTATTGATTTTCTTGCTTTTTTTTGCATGACTTCCAGGGCCTCTTCCTTCGTACTCCTCCCTTTCCTCTCTTCCCCTCTCCTCCTCGCCAAACCAGCATTCTCAATTTATTTATAGTCTTTTATAAGCTAAGGAGCTTTTTTTTTTTTTTTTTTAATAAGGCATGTGGAAAGAGCTGCTTGTGAAGGTTAGTGCTAAAGTGCTAAAGGATTTTTTTCTTGCCACCTCTAGGAAGGATTCGTCCTTTTTATCTTGTGGAGTTTATGGCAGATGTGTAGCCATTGAAAACACTGTGTGCTTTCTGCATTAGTACAGCTTCAGTTTGTTCATGCTGAAGCCACATACAAGCAAATGCGGGAAGGGTCCCAGCACAAACCTCCCGTCTGGCTGCTTTGGCTTCTGGCATAGTGTGTATCAGTTTAGCACCTTGTTGCTAGTGCCGGTTTGTGTATGAAGCGGTCGCTAGTGTCCCGTGAGGCCAGGACTGCTTTGCAACGGGCCATCTATCCCCTTGCAGCACTTGAATAACTGCTATAGACAATTATAACAACATTTCTGTGAGATGAACGAATTTATATAAACTTTCTACATGACTGTTGAGAAGATGCCTGAAATTTCCTCTATGTTGATGCCGGTGATAAAGAGTAAGATAAAACTTTGCCAATATTTTACTTGCTTATCAAAAAAAATCGATAAGTGCGCTTCCTGGCAAATAGTAGGTTTGACATATGGTCAGTCTGCTGGGGTATTCTAAAAAGCAACAAACAAATACACAGTGTCCAGAATATTGTGCCTGCCTGGCAGATAAATAATGTGGAGGACAGGGGGGCTACACAGCCATGTCACGCACGATGCCGTTCTTCTCTTGTGTGCAGGACTTGCTGCAAGTTTTAACATACTGATCCTGTTCTTCCCCTGCGCCCTCATCTTTCCACTCATTAGCTTGGCAAAGGAAACCTTGCACGGTCTCAGCGATTTGTAACAGGGTACGTACTGATCCATAAAGAACTTTTTGCCATGCTGAACACTGATCATTTCCTCTCATACCTAAATGTGCTTTTTAAAAACACTTTCAAGCCAGAATCTACCCCTCTTCCTCCTCCCTTCTTCTCTCCAGCTTCCTACAGGAAACCCTTTTCTTACAGGCAAAGGCCTGAAGTCAGTGCAAAACTGGATGCATAGCTGATGTTCATGTGCTGACTCCAATAGCAATCTGCTGTGGCTTCACACTCACTTTTACATGTCGTGATTTGTTCAATATTATTTATTCCTCTCATACAGTACTGCACAATATATCTTCTTTATTGCCGCATTTGATCAAGGTATGTTGAAACAAATAGAAGTGATTGGATGGGTGTTGTCTTCTGATTGTCCTTCCGTGAATATAATTCATGGTCATTTAGAACATAATTCGCTGCTAGGGACATGATTAGCTTGGATGAAGACACCATTAAATAAATAAGGTTGGATAAGATGGCTGCAAAAGATCCAGTCTTTTTGCCTTGATTCACATCTTATAATTGGCCATGATGGAAAAAGAAATACTGAACAGCTTCTCAAGGGCCGAGGGAAGTCCCGAAGCAATCTATCCACTATTTTAGAGTTACTTTGACTGTGATCAGCAGTCTTAAAAACAGTAAGTATATAATGATTGACTGGGGAATGCCTACACACTTCCCACACGATGTCCTCTATGGTTTCCTCATCATCCCAAGCTAGTGAGTGCTGTTAACTGGATGTGAACACCAAAGTGTCTGTTTGAAGCTGTATTTCTCAGGCTCTGTACTACGTATCCCAGAACATGCAAAGACTCAGGGAATCTAGTCTCATCCTTTCTGGCACCCTTCTTTTCCAGAATATGTGAACGCTGAAGTGATAGTGTATTGACTCTTGAACAGAGTGTTGGAATTGAGGAAGTGTTGCTTCCACCCATGATTTGAAGGATGAGTTCTGCTTCAAGAGCTGATATTCCCATTCTGATTTTACCCAGGTGAAATATTAAAATTTCTATTTTCTAATGGCTGCAGAAATATCTTAAAACAACTAGGCAAAGCCAACACAGCAGTGAGCAGCAATGGATAACTGTTAACTAAGGGCTAGACCGCACAAAGGTGTGGTCTATCAAGCAAGAGTTCGTAACACTTTCTCATCTGTTGACCTAAGCACAGATTTAGTTAGGAAACAAAATACATCACTGTAGAACCATTTTTTAACCCTTAACTCTCATCAGTCTGAGTCTCTCTCTGAGTCTGATTCTGCCTCCTTTATGGTAAATAATTTGTTTTTAATAAGTTAATAAAAACGTGCATGCATAAGGAAAAAAATTGTCTGTGTAAAGACTAAAAGAAGCAGGCTCCCATCACTTACTTTGAAGGTAGCTGACTCACTGTTTTTTTTTTGTTGTTTTGTTTTTAACTCTTAAATTTGGTCTTTCACTAAGAATACTTCCCTTGAAAGTTGCAACTCAGCCCAACTCTGCTGAGGAGCTGAATGAGAAAGTGCTTAAAAGGTAATTTCTACAATATTTCACAAATTGTGACAGCTAAGTTTTCTTCAGCATGTTTAGAAATTCAAAACAGCAGCTTCCAGAAACTGGATGATACACTTTGCCGTTAAGGAAGTTATCAATTTAGTTTAGTCTTTTTTTTTTTTTTTTGGTTAGGTTTCTCTGAGGAAGCATAAGGAACAGAGAAACTTCTGTACTGTAATTTGACTAAGCATGTGACAGCTAGAATTAAAATTATTTAGTATATAATTTCCCATTAAAAAAAATCCTCTTAAAAAAAAGTCTGCATGAAATCTGCTGACTCACCTGGAAGAGCTGACCTCTTGGGATCTGCTGACCCTCCTGGAACAGCTGGGGGAGGCTGAAAGGGGAACGATGACCCGCGGACCAAGATTTCTGGTGGAATATAATCTTTCTGTGTTGACTTTTGCATGACATTTGAGGTGGTGGTGACATTAATTTACAAGCTTTTGTTAAGCAAGCACGTTTCTGGTGTTACTGCAGCCTTGGGTAGCAAAGCCAGACGTACTTTGGGTATGTACGAGGATATGAAAAACATGACTGCTGTATCCTGGGGGGACAAGGGCTGGAATGTTTGTTATAACACAGCTAGTTAGGGCTGGATTCCTCAAGCTTGTTTTGAACAGATGAAATTGCATCTCTTGGTACAACTTCATCTACTTTCAGCAGCAGACTAGGGAGTTAAATCTTAAAGAAAAAAGATCAGAATATAAAACAATGCAAACCTCTGAGAGGGGAATATCTCTTTTCAGGAGAGATTTGTATCTTGGTACCTGTTCAACATACAGTCCACATGCAGTGTGACCCTTTAGTTGTCAGCTATTGCACAGTAGCCTTGTGCAGGGACGCAAACAAGCCAGACTTTTTGCAGTTTACAGTGCAAATCTACCCTGTGAGTGTCTGGTTAACTTCAGCCTCGCTTGTTTTGCTTCCTGAGCATGCCCAAATTGGGCCAGCTGAGTGCAGCGACAAAAATAAGCCCTTGTTATTCATCGCTCTTTCAGTAAAGCAGATCCGGCTATGCTTGGGGAATGTGAGCAGCACCGGCCTTTCCTGTATGAGCAGGAGCCTTAAGTGAATTCTAGCTGTAGGAACTTGATTTGGGGAGCAGGTGAGCCAGAAATCATCCATCCTGATGAAAGGGTCAGCTCACAGAGCTGGTAGATTTGCTGCATCTAAACAGTGGGAACTGGGTGTGCTCCAGCTGCATGCTGTGAGAAAGTGCAGGGCACAGCAGTCCCTCCTGCAGCCTAGATTGAGTTACAAGGAAATCTGGATGTGCAGGAGAACAAGGAAGCTGCCGTATTTTCCAGTCGGGTGCAAGGACCAAGGCCACAGGGTAAATACAGAGCAGACCTGCCCTACAGTCTAGGCACAGCAGGATGCAGATCTGTCTGCACAGGGCTCCCAACAAGCTCAGGGTCTCCATGTGTGGATTTAACCTAAGCCAGAGAGCTGTGCCAACACGGATCTCAACCTTCTGGTGTCAGGCAGCTCATTCACAAGCCCTGGAACAGGCTGCCCAGAGAGGCTGTGGAGTCTCCTTCTCTGGAGATCTTCCCAACCCGCCTGGATGCCACCCTGTGCCACGTGCTCTGGGTGTCCCTGCTGGAGCAGGGGGGTTGGACTGGATGATCTCTAGAGGTCCCTTCCAACCTCAGCCATTCTGTGATTCTGTGATTCAGATGCTGCACAGCTGCCTTGGGGCAATGCTGCTTTCCGCAGTGCAGACAGATGCTCTGAACCCCACGCTGCCATTTCCAGAGGGTCGCTTCTTCCAGAACAACATAGCACTGTAGAAATCGCTTGTGCTGTGGCTGAAGCTGTCTCTTCCGCTGTGACATGATGGTTATGTGTGGGGCAGCAAGCAATTGTAATGCTGCAATAAAAGTGGGTAGCTTCAAAGAGAGGAAGGTTTGCCCCATGTCTTGTTTCATACCTGCCAATATTTCTCATTGACAGCAACAGAAGCCACTAGATGGTGGGTTTGCAGAAAAGTCCATTTATTTCTATATGTTCCAGCACAGACTGCCAGGAGTCTGTATTTTCTCAAGTTTGTGGTGATGTTCTGGTGATGTTTACCAGATTGTTGCTGGCAGATCAGAAGCAGTGCTGCTTCTCTCTACAGAGGCAACACAGAAAGCTTGGCAGGGCTTTGCTGTTGGAGGCTTTGCTTTCATAATCTTGTCCCGCAGTGGGCAAGTCTCAGGTTTCTGGGGAGCAGCAGAGGTGTTGAAGTGTTTTGCAGCAACTTTCCCTCCAGTCCAGAAATGACTCCCTGCCCTCAAAAGAATTTGGCAGCTCTGGATCTCTGTGGAGGATGAAACCACAACGCCAGGTCCCAGGAGCCCGGTGCTTTAAGGAGCCTGACATCTGAATCCAGAAACAAGCACCGTAGCACTGGCTTCTCTCAAATTCAAAAACTGTTCATCCACTCTGAATCCAATGTACTTACTTACCCACACAATAGGAAGACACCACGCGGAGACTGTGAACCATGCACTTGTAAGAGCTGGGTGCCTGCTGGCTAGGAGCTGAGGAGGAGTGGCTCTCCAAACTCGCTCTCAGATGTAAAAGATTGGGCCACCATTTCCAGCCTATTATTTCAGACAAAGTCAAACCTGCTAAACCAAATCTGCTGCACTGGGAGAGTAAACTCATCCTTTTGACCTAACATTCAAATGAACTGTGGTCCATCAGACTGCCAGTTACATGCTGCTCCCCGAGAAGTAGCAAACTTGTCCCTAATTCTGTGATTACTTGTTATTAGGTTCAATGCAAAGTCCTACAGTGAGACTTAACAGCCTAGAGAAAGGCTCAGTTGCAGAACTACTTAGTCAGGACCTGGCCTTGGTATTTCATGTGCAGCCTACTGGGTAGGCTGCTTTTATCACTCAGTGTGTGGCAAATGCAGTCCTCAGTGTGTCTGTTCACAGAATGCAATTCAGCAGTCATCACGATTTGTATTATGTGCCCATGTGGTAAATGAGTGCTGCTTGTTTCTGTAACTTCTGAGAGAGCTGTAAATCAGCTCTCTAGCCTATGGCACGTTGCAGTTGGGGTCTCTTCCGCAGGGCTGGGTGGCATGGCACATCTTTTGGGGCACGTTCGTTCTATTAACATCAGATTCCTTTTCTCAATGGAAAATTTTAAGTTATTCCCACCAGTGACATCACAGCGTTCTCCTCTCCCACAACCACAAAGGAGTATATTGATAGGCATGACATTTTCCTTTAATGCTTTCATTGTTTCCAGCATTTCATCTGGGCTGTTGTTCGAAGTCAAAAAAAAACAAGACAAAAGGCAAAGTGTGCTAAGAAGGCAACCCAGACTGTGTGCAAATATGGCATGAGAGAGAATCTCTGGCCCCAGGCAATTTCCAGGGAACTTCATTTCCACAGTGGTCCTCCCAAGTGATTTAGGTCCTCCCAAGTCATCTGAGCCCTAGGAAACTGCCAGCTCCTCACTGTAACTTGCTGCAACTTGATGCTTGGGTTTTGGGGAGCTAAGCAGGGATCAGGCATGGTTTTTTAGAGCCTGTTTGAAAGTGTGTGTTAGGTGCATACAAAATCACACTTCTGGGAGGAGGTCCTGAAGCCATGTTGTGCTTGCTGTGTCTGCTTCTCAGGGCTCAGACCTATTTGCTGCTTTAGATGATTTTTTTTTCCTAAGAATTACTCACAACACTTTCAATGAACTGTTGTCCAGAATGATATTAGTTTATAGATAACCTGATTGTTATATATTTCATTAAATATGCCTTAAGAGTTGCTTTGTGACTAAGGGAGTTTCTAGACATCCATATAGGCCCTTTTTAAACATTAATTTGTCTGGCAGTCTGGATGAAACAATACTCCAAAGGTTAATAAGCATTAAATGAATGGCTGGATAACCTTAAATGATCATTTGGAAAGGGGAGCAGCTACTTTTTCTTTTAGCAACTGTTGCTATTAAACCTCAACAAGCCTGTTCTCTAATTGAAAAACAACCTGAAAAGATGGGGCAAAAGGCATCAGGAAACCACCCTGGCCTGCTGCCTTTTCCCACCTGAGCTGGGAAGTAGTCGAGGGTCTTCTCGTGTCCCTACCTCAGAGAAATCTACTGGTGCTGCTGAGAATGGAGAGCAGGAGGAGACCAGGAGCAGCCAATGTTTTGTTCTCTGGCAGCGGCAGCGAGCTCAGCCACGGCAGGCACAGAGGCTCAGTCCCTCTGTGGCTCTCTGCAGTGGGTGCGGAAAAGCCAGTTAGGTACCAAGGTGTCAGGGACACAAGTGGACAGAGTTGTCGAATTATCCCACCTGCAGAAGTGGATAGAGCCAACCTGCGGCTCTGCAGGCTCATAAGCCCCCTCATAAGCCACATCTGGAGCACTGTGTCCAGTTCTGGGCCCCCCAGTACAAGAGGGATGTGGAGCTGCTGGAGAGAGTCCAGCGCAGGGCGACTAGGATGATCAGGGGCCTGGAACATCTGCCCTATGAGGAGGGGCTGAGGGAGCTGGGCTTGTTCAGCCTGGAGAAGCGAAGGCTGCGAGCGGGCCTGATCAGGGTCTCTAAGTGCCTCAAGGGAGGCAGTGAGGAGGATGGGGCTGACCTCTTTTCACTGGTGGTCACTGACAGAACCAGAGGAAATGGCCATAAATTGAAGCATAAAAAGTTCCACGGGAACTTAAGGAAGAACTTCTTGTCGGTGAGGGTGACAGAGCACTGGAACAGGCTGCCCAGAGAGGTTGTGGAGTCTCCTTCTCTGGAGATCTTCAAGACCCGCTTGGATGCAGTCGTGTGCCACGTGCTCCAGGTGGCCAAGCTTTTCTTTTCCTTTTTAATTTTTTTTTTGTATCTCGTTCTGTATCTCATATGTAGCTAACATATATTCAAGCTCCAGACATTCAATTGCCGCCCATAGAAAACATGGTGGCAACAACTGTGCTTGTGTCCTGGTGAAATAATAGCATACTTCCAAAAATATATATTTACAGTTTCGATGGCTTTTCCCTCCCCACGAGGCTGACTCAGAAATTAGATCAAAAATCATGCAGAGAATCCCCTGTACTGTGCATTGAATCGAGCTGCGATACTGCTGCAGAGAATGGCTGGTTTCATTCCACCCATTGTGAACATGCAAGGGGATCAATTAGTTACCTGCTTATCTGGGGCTTGTCAGGTGCAGATAGCGGAGTCTGGCTCCCATGGATATTGTGCACAGGCACAGAAATTGGACCGAGGTCAGGGAGAGAAGCAGCATGTCAGAAAACAGGAGGGAGGGCTGGGGACACGGCTTACATGAGAGGTTTAGATATGAGAGGACTATCTGGAAGTCAGGTGAGGTGAGACCAGGCAAAGCTGTGGCCTTGCTTCCAAAGGCCTTTGTCACCTGGCAACAATTTTAAGTGCCCCTTTTTATTTTGATTTTTTTTCCATTGAATTACTTTAAACAAACAGAATCGAACCAAAATGATTGTGCTCTTTTACCCCCTGATTCTGGCTTGGGGAATTCTCACGTCTCTAATAAGCAGGGAAGGGCTATTTCCAAGAAGATGGTTTGTTTCTCTGTGCATAAATGTAAATTTTGGTGGACCGAGCTCTTTATGAAGCCCTGGGGAAGGTTGTGGATATTTTAATCTTAAATGCAATTTTAATCTTAAATTGTACTCACAGAGAAGCCATTAGTTCTGAGCCCAGCCTTGTCTAGGCTCAGAGCACTCAGGATTTTGGCCTATGGAAGCCAGATAATAACTCTAGAAGGGCTGGTGTTGCGGTTTGTCCTACAGTTGTAGGTCCCATGCTCAGGATCCTGCTTAATTATGAGGTTGCCTCCAAAGGGACCCAGGAGATGCCAGGCAGGACTTGGAGCATGTCTCCAGGTGTCCAACTATTCCCACAGCTTCAGAGGTTGACAGACTTGCTCCTGCTGGACTGGGGAGCAGTCGGGAAGCTGGTGGACAGCCCTGGAGCCCAGAAGTTCAAGTGAAACAAGCCCAGTTCTCCAAAATGCCAGGTCATTGTGAACCCCTGCTCTTCCCATCTCAAGGCAAGGAGACTCTTTTCCTTTGCAGAGCAATCAGAGTCCTAGGAGTTAAAGGTGATTTTTTTGAGAGTTAAGTGATGATGTTGTACAAGGAGTTTAGGCTTTCAAGAAAAGAGCTCTGCCTCAAAGTGTAAAAACTAGGCTAATAATGGTTTCCTACCTCATACAAGTTGATGAGACAATGAATTTCAAAAGCATTTTGAAGCTACAACATAGGTTTTCCTTTCCTTTCCTTTCCTTTCCTTTCCTTTCCTTTCCTTTCCTTTCCTTTCCTTTCCTTTCCTTTCCTTTCCTTTCCTTTCCTTTCCTTTCCTTTCCTTTCCTTTCCTTTCCTTTCCTTTCCTTTCCTTTCCTGTCCTTTCCTTTCCTTTCCGTTCCTTTCCTTTCCTTTCCTTTCCTTTCCTCTCCTTTCCTTTCCTCTCCTTTCCTCTCCTCTCCGCTCCTCTCCTCTCCTCTCCTCTCCCCTCCTCTCCCTTTTGCTTGTTCACAATACAAAACCAATTACTTACCCGAATGGGAGAGAAAGCAGCTTTTGTTACTAATTTAACCGAAACAGTTTAGGTAGTACCTTTGAGGTAGTACCTTAAAAAAGAAGTGTTGCTCGGGATAACAGTTGTGTCCAGGCCTTTCTTAAGTGTCATTGCTATTAGGCCATTTCAATTGTGTTTCATGCTAAGCTTGTCAAGACTGAACACCCAGCTTTGGCTGTAGGAGGAGGCTCCGAAGAAGTGAGTGGAGGTGGATGGGGGAAGAAAGGGATCAAAACTGATTGCCGTAGTTTCATTGCCAGGGGCAAGGAGGCAGAAAATTTTGTGTTGCTGCAGAGTGGGCCTGAGCCCATGAGTTCTTGGAGTTTAAGATATAAGATTTTCCATGCACATTAATGGGGGCTGCCTGGACACCCACTCACCAGAGAGCTCGGGGCAGGTTTCTGGGTGTCCCACAACCTTCTCTAATGCTTCATCTCCCCTGAAATTAGACCCCATTTCCATAGGTTTGATTTTAAAACAAAATAGTGGGAACTGGCAAACATTTCTGGCCATTTCCCTGCTGACCAACACTCCAGAAAAAAAAAAAAACCCTAAAAAGTGAGAGTATTCTTTATAGCATATTTTTCTCGCCAAGTCTGATAAAGTTACAGAGGAAGCAGGAAACCCCCAGAAAGTCTAACTATGTAGCTTTAAGGAGATATAGATGGATATAGGATATATAAGAAATGTGAAAAGTTTTTCAGTACTCTTTATCAGCTTATCTAGGAATTGCAATAAACTGGCACTTCCAAAGCCTCCGATCACAATCACAGCAAAGACTTAACCTAAAGACCATAGAAATGAATGTCAAGAATCCCATTTTCCTTCAGTGGGCTTTGAACTGGACCCAGATTGGAGTTCAAGGCTGCAGTCACCAGGTTGAGGGATTCTATGACTTAAATGCATCAAAAATAAAATGGCTTTAGTTGTGATGATTTTATTAAAGAAAAGTAGCTCCTTGTGAGGAAAACCTGATAGGGCACAAAGTTCAAAGCTAGCGTTTGCAGAAGTTATGTCTGCAAGAGTGAGAGGTGATCTAAAATCATAAACAGATTTGGAAAGGTGCCTATTGTGATAGTCAAAGCTCAGCTTAGGTTTAGATAAAGAACAAAGTTAATTTTTAACTTTAACTAAGATTTTTGCACGTTACAAAGGCGTGTTGTAATTTCCCATGCTTCAGCTTAATGAGAAATAGAAGTATAAAGCATATTTAATGATACCACACTTGTCTCAAAATGTGTGATTCCAAGACTGCCATGTTCTGTACATAGCTCTCACTGCTTTCCTGACGATTCCTGTTTACTTCTGGATAAATTCATATTAATAACAACTCTCCTTTAGATATAGGCACGTTCAACAGGGAAGGGAAACCATGGACAGATTCACCCTCCTGCATGCGAGTGGTCATATGGCAACGGTTCACGTGCCACCTTGTCCCCTGTCTGATGGCTCCAGGGCATGTCTGCTTCCCTGCCCTGTCTGGGCCCTCTCGCAGGCAGGCAGCCCCACTCCACCCTCTGTCCAAGTTTGGGAGGCCTGGGGGCTTTCGTTCCAAGTAACCCACTAGATTTTTCTTTTTTCAGGTAACCAGCACCTGAAAAGCAGCAATTACCACTCCTACTTCTATTGAACCTGGACCAATGTGGCGTACCTGTACTGTTCCCATGACAGACACTTATTCTGCAAAGGTTTTCTGTAGATCCAGCCCCATCTGGCTCAAAGAGTTGCCAGCAGATCTGGATATCTAGGTGAATGTAGGATTTAATTATTTATTTTTAAAACCTGACCTGTTACACCATTACAGTGTGCATTTATTTCTCCATTCCCTACTTCCTCTTGGAATTATGCAAACTGTTTAAATCTCCCCAGTGTTTGTCAGGGAAGAGAAACTGTGGATTCTGCTATGCAAGTAGCTGCATAATTTCCAAACAACACCCTTATTTCCCTTGGGGGAAGAGGACCAAACGCCAACACCATCTGCATGTCTTGAGAGGCTTAAGGACTTGGCACTGTGGAAGGTGTCTAAGTGGCAGCCAGCACCCCAAAGGCTAGGCTGGGCATCTCCAAAAGTGAACTAATTAGTCTCCGTGCTTTTGAGCCAGCACTGCTCCATAGCGATTGTGACAGATTTCTGTCCTTCAGGAGCCGGTCATGGAAACAGATGGGCCATGCGAGCTGCTAGATGAAAGAAATGCCTATCCTGGGTCAGCACTTGCTCTTTGTATTTGTACCTAGTTTGTCAACAAACAGCTATTTCACAAAACACTGCTATCTTTGAATTAGGAAACTCTTTTGGAAAAGAAAAAAAAAATTATTTAGACATTGCACCTGCTGCAAAGCGCCCCCACCACAGTGTGCCCGTGCGTCCCTGGCATCCGCTGCGGGAGCTGCCACTCAGCAGGGAAAAGCTGCGTCTTACGTAAGCCAGGCACTGCACATGGGCATCTCTTTCTCTCCATTTGACTGGGAATAAACTTGCACCAGGCTCAGAGAGTCTACCTCCAAATGGCTCGTGATGACTGGTTAGTTCTCCTGCTCCAAATGGGAAATGTGTGTGAGTTAGAGAAAAACTTGAATGATAAGTAAACGGACTTGTGCAAGATGCCCGCTGTCCTAGCTCTGATACACCGAGGAAATGGAAGTGTAGCCCCTCTACACTAATTCACCCCTCTCAAAATATCTACATAGGCATGAATTCCCAAATTTGGACCCCTAAAGGTAGGCTCCAAGATCCCTTCTTACACAACTAAATACAAGTGGTCCATGACAAGCCAAGTCCGATGCACCTACAGCGCTGAAGTGAGGGGACCTGAGCAGCCTCATTCCTGGGGATTCCTTGTGGCCAGCAGGAGCTGCGGCTCCAAAGCCCTTGAACAGCCTGGCTGAGCTCCATGAGGCTCTGGGAAGGCTTGTGAGAGCTCTGTGTTGCTGAAAAGGAAGTTTTCAGCACCAAGGGAGCAGGGAAAGGCTGTTCCCTGTGCTCCCCCAGAGCCCCATGTGCTCTGGATGCCAAGCAAGCAGCTCTTGATGGGTTCCTCACCGCAGCCCTCCTCTGTCTCCTCTCGCAGCTGCGTGGGTAAAAATAAGATTGATGGTCTTGGGCTATATTTCTCCCCCAGACTGTCTGTACTGATGAGCCTGTAGGTGTTTACATCTTTTTGGCATCCCCGTGGATTTGCACAATAAGCAAACTGGAAGGATGGGTAGCAGTGAATTCAGTTCACATTTGTGGTACGTTTCAAGCTTTATTTTCTGTTTCTTATTCTATTTTTTTTTCTTGAAATTCAATTCCTTCCTTTAAAGCTTATTCTAGCATTATACCATAAAAAGCAAAGCAAAACAAAACAAAACAACAAAATGATACTTTGGGAGCCAAAAAAGAAAAAAATATTCTGAGCTGCTTGAAAAAAGCAACTTGACGAACTTTTGATGGAGCTATGGCCTCCTTTAACAGTGTCCAGATAATCCCAGAGATCCTATGTATCCAATGCCAAATGTGGGACTGCTGCTACTTTTAAGAGAAAAAAAAGATCCAGCTCCCTCCCTTTTCCTGCTCGTGCACTGAGCTGCAAAAGTCATTTCCAGAAAGTCTTCTTGGCTGCGCAAAGGTCCGTGCCCTAATTGCTGCGGCACTTCCTCCTGCTGACTGGCATTTCTTTTCTCTATTGCTTTTTGCAGGGCTACGTTTGCTGAGCAGGAAGGGTACAGTGTGTCATGGTCCTGGGCCAGCAGGATGATGGGAAGAGAAGGGAAATTGGCCCTGCTCAGCGCCCACTAGTATTCTCCCCTCAGTGTATGTTTGGCTGCCTCTGTTTCTTCTGTCTGGCACCGTGTGCTTTTAGTTGTATCTATAAAATATTTTAATATTCTAGGCTGGGCTGCAATTATAAAATAAATACCATTCACCGAAGAACACACAATACTTGTTGATGCATTGTGTAATTTTGGGTGCAAGCAATTTCAGTCCAGTCTTCCCTCATACTGCGCAGTTTTAAAACACTTGTGTGAAATGGAAGAGAAAGCACTTTAGGCTAAACGTGCGTATGTGTGCAATTAGGCTGTGAAATGAGGGCTGCTCCTCGTAACGCTGCCTGTGATGCTCTTGCAGCTCTCTCTCGCAGCGCTGGGAAGAGCAGGCCCCAAGCGCGGCCTGCGGCCGAGCTCTCTGTGCTGCCCCCGTCCCTCTCTGTCCTCAGCACTCCCATTCCCGCGGGAGATGGGCTGGGAGCAGGTGCTGGCACGCCGTGCTCGCATGCGGACGTGTGCCCGCATGCCGGCAGCTCTGCTCGCGCTGCGCTTCGGGGCACCTGCCCTCCGCACGCGTAGAGAGGCAGGGAGCCCTCCCGAGGCAAGACCTGGCCCGGCTGGCTGGGGTGGGTGAGACTCAGGTCTGCTTCGCTTCGGGTCGCTTCCATTCGTCTCGTTTACTCGGAGGGCGCTGCGCTCTGCACAGCAGCTGCTGGTGCCTGAGCGGGCCTCAGGCTGTGGGTTCCCAACCTCCTCCTGCGAAACAGACCATCCTCTTCCAAGGAGGGAGCGAACTTGAGTGCTCTGGGCTCCATCCCTTGCTTCCTAACACAGCAGCCGCTCCACGTGACATGCACGGCTGAGGAAAACATGCAACGGCCCGTTTTTGTGCAGGGCTACTCTTTCTTTCTTTGAGAAATCCTGAAAAACAGCGAAACAGAGGGAGCTACACAGTTCCTTGGCAGATGTCCTGCTGCAGGGATTTGAACTGCTGCTTGAGGCCCTTGCAATGGACCATGCTCAGTTCCAGGATACACCTAATTGAAGAGCAAAAGAGAAAAAAAATGCTTGAGCCAAGAATAAGGAGGAGAAAAACTTGAAAGAATTGTATGAAGAAAAGATTTAAAATGTCAACATGAATTATGGGTTTGATCGTGGGAGAACAAGACAAAAAATACATGTGGGAATCTCAGAAGAAATCATTATCTGGTAATTGATAATATGACATTAGTCCCATGAATTCAGAAATGGTGGCTTGAGCCTGCTTTGATAATCACAACTTAATTGTAACCTAAAAGGAGGGCTTTTGTTTGCACTGTTGCTGGTTCTGAATGACTTTGAGGTTCAGCTAGATTGTATTTTCAAGCTTGTCTGAACTATAAGGAGCTTTAAAATGTTTCAAAGCTGTTACCTAGGAAGGATTTCTGAAGAGTGGCTGTCATATTTTAAGGAGTAAGTTTAATATAGGTAAAAACTTGGGTACTCAGAAGTTTGGCCAACTCCAAGCCTTTTTCTTTGCTAAAAGTGGTGTTGCTGATATGCAAGCATGAACCACAGCTTAAGAACTGAATATAACACTTGCAAGTTGTCTTGCTTTACCTCTTTTAAAAAGTTTTTTTTTTAATGTGTTAGTGAATTTTGACGTATATGTATAGCTGCACTATGATGGACCAAATAGATTCAACAGTACATATAATAAACTATTACAGAAAAGATATTATCTTGACATTTGCCTCTTCAGTTTGGGTATTATCTGTCATTCTGATGGATTCGGTCTGTGTCTGTACATCCTTTCAGCCACTATACTTTCTTTCTTTAACTTCCCTAATATGTAGGCATGATAGTTGCTCTTTCAGTTAGAAGAAAAGCTTATTTCACAGAACCAAGATGCAGTTATTCTGCTATTTGTAAGCCTGCCAAAGTCAGACAAGTCTTACATTTTTTTTTTTACAAAAATATGTGTTTTCTTTACAGAAAAGCTTTACAATTCTGTAAAATCTATACGATAACAGTTTAGGCATGCTTATTTAAAAGTGAAGAAGAAATATCACCAAGGTGGTCAAAAGAAAACTGAAGTGTTCATTCACTCATAGATCTTCATAACTGGGTGCTGCAACTGGTAAACAAAGTGTCACAGAGCTTTTGATAAAAGCATACGATTTGGCTGTAGGTGGGTGCTAATGAATCAAAAAGTGCCAGAACAAGTTTTTTTTTTTTTTTTTCAAATGCAGATAGTTCCACCTTTAATTGAAAAGAGTGAAGGAGGAAAACTGTGAGCCAGACAGTGCAGATCTTGGGAACAGCATAATCAGACTATTTGAGGAATTTACCAAAGTCAACCAGTCTCTCTTCTTTCTGTGAATGGAAGGAGAGGGAAGTCCTTCCAGAGGACATCTCAGAGGTAGACCAGGCCTTTGTACCCTGAGAAGCCCCTTGGTGAAGTCTGCCCTGCTCCCGGGCTGCAGGAGGTGCTTGAGGAAGCCACACATCTGACCCGTGATAGGGCCAAGGGTACCCCAAGTGGTGGGCTGGGGACGAGGAGATGCATGAGTGGCCAGAGGGAGTGGGGAGAGCCTTGATGAGCTGGGGAGCGGGCTCTGCAGGCTGGCTGTAATGTCACTGTTGGCATCGTGCAGTCCCCTGCAGCTGCCTGGGTCAGGGGCTGGAGCCACCCTGCATCCAGCCTGGTGGGCTTGCAACCTCTGCTTGGGAAACGCTTCAGTTCTCAAAGGGTGACAGTGGGACATAAGTGTCTTTGAAGACTGCTTTGCCTTGGAAAGAGGTAGGATAGTCATTTCACAGAAGATCCAGTGTCAAGCTCTCTCTCACACCCGTGGCTCTGCTTGGCTCTGGGGGTGAGGTAGACTTGGCCAGCCTGGTGGGGCAGAGGTGTTTCACATGGACAGGGCCATGCTGAGTCCTCTGCATGGGGCTGTCAAACCCTAGAGGACTGCAGCTAGAACGCATTTAAATCAGTGCCTGTTGTGGGGTAAATATCCCAGCTCTTTGGGAGAGTAATGACATCCAAGGTGAATTTCCAGCAATGTGTGAAGGGAGGATGGACCTTGGAGGGAAACCAATTTTCCAGAAAGGCTATTTGCAATGCTGATGGATGCCTGAGTTTTATTCAGCAGCTTCCTTTTCAATTAACTTGTGTTTAACCAGATTAACGGGAACTTCAAATCCAGTGAGCAAGGATTAGACTAAGGGGCATGAAGGAAACCATCCTTTACTGCATTTTGCTAAAACACAAAGCTTTATTGCTCACCTAAAATTAAGTGAAGTTGGTAGTTAGCTGTGTGGGCTTTTGTACAAATCTGTAATATAGTGAATCACAGGAGTATGACATTTTACAAGCTCCTGGTGTAACCACCAGCCAGGTAAAGGCAGGAGGTGTCTCACCTTCTCTAGGCAGGAAGACTGGGACTTGGAACAAGTGACTTTTATTCCCACTTCTCTTTTTAACATGCCTCTTACTCCTGGACCACTTCAGCAAACTTCTTTCTTCACTTTCAAGCAGTGGGTATAACTCTATAAGGTGTTGTGACTATTAATGTAGCTGGACATAGTGGTTGAAACATGTTATCTTAGGATAAAGGGTTTTTTTGTTTTGTTTGCCTTTTTTTTTTTTTTTTTTTGAGACCCGCTTTCCCTTCAAAGAGGCTGGAGTGTCCTGGATCCCTGGAACACTGAGAAATGAGGACAAAGTTAGTGATGACCACATGGAGTGAAAAAATCAGAGCAACCCCCTCTTATGACCATTGGGAGAGCAGGATCTGATGTTCCTGGGTAGGAGGAGCATGTGTGTCTGTTTCCAGAGATTCCTATTGAAAACAAATGTTTTTACAGTGAAGCAAAATTTGCAGGGGAAAACAAAAATAAGTTTCCATACCTGTGTTGAATATGAAGAGAGCATCCTTGTACAGCTAGGATGAAATGTGCTCCTGTGCAGAAGGTGAAGAGAAAGCTAAGTACTATTTAGGTCAGGCTGTAAATATTCACAGGAATTAAGTGACTAACAGCACAGATCCTGTTATAAAATTGGTTCTCAGCTTTTATTCATTTTTCAACGACTAGTCCTAGTACTGTTTCTTAATATCATTTTAAATATTTTCCCTTGGAATGTAATTTTCATGTAAACTAAATATTTACCTTGAAACTTTTCTATGACAAATATGCATTTGATTCCCTTGCCTATGTGACTGAACATGAAAAAGCACATATCTGATTCACTAAATATAACCTTGGATGCTGTCTTTCTTTTGCCCCACATTTTAAGGATGTTTGCTCAAAGCAAAATTCAGGTATCCCCTGCTCACCCTACGAGGCTTGAAACTCTCTGATTTGTCCTTCCAAGGTAAGGACTGTTCCAGACTTTGCGTACACACCAACCAAAAGCCGATCCTCCGACTCCATAAGCTTTCTCCTGAAAATGAGTCACTGGGCAATGAACTTGGCAGTGTTTATTTTCCCTGCCCTACATGATAAGGGATGACGTGTGCTGCAGATCTTGAAGCCTCTAAAGCAATTTAATCCTGCTTGTAAAAAAAAGAGCAGAGAATAATATCAAACTTGTGGACTAAAGGGAATAGGGGCACTAAAGGAAATAGGTGCCATCTGTTCTTTATGTTGCTGTGAATATGGAGAGGAGACGTACCAGCTCTGTAAGTGAACCACACAGCACACTGTGCTAGCTAAGGAGCAGCCATATAAGTGATCCTTGCAGAGAGCTCCTTGCACTGCTGTAACCAGCAGCACACCACCACAGAAATGTCCTTGGCCTGATTCCCCAGGAGCTGGATTCAGCCCCTGAGTCAGGACCTGTGTTCATCCCAAAAGAAGAGGCACCCCCAAACCAAGGATCTTGTTGAAGGGAAATGCAGGAGAGTGTCCCTATCAGGCAAAGATATCACTCAGTACCATTTGGCTCCTGCTGGCCCACACAGTCTGTAACAATTTGCCTTTCCCCCTTGGGCATTTTTTATCTGTACTGGACAAAACAGAGGGGCGGAAGCACACACAGACGGTCTCGGCAGAGGGCAGAGCCAGAGGTGTGGAGAATGGCTAGAGGAGGCTTCAGCGCACAAGCACTTGTTGCCAGGAGAGGCCTTTGCCCTGTGCTGTAAGCAGCTAGTTCTGAAACTGTTCCTAATCATTTGCAGTTAGGTCAGATTTACTGTGAAAATGCATGGCAGCAACTTCAACATGATGCGTGCTATGTCAACAGGAAACAAGGGAGATGTGCGTATCCCTTATAGCATGTGCAGGCAAGGCAGAAACAGCCAGCAGGTGATCTCAAGCTGCAGAAATACCTGCATGAATTTAGGTGCAAGATCTCTGGTAAGATCATGTTGTGATTGGGACTCGGACCAAGACCTTCTGGAAGAGATTAAAGAAGGTGCAGAATTAATGTTTGAAAAAGGAACGAGATTTGTCAAGAAAGAGAAGTAAATCATGGAGGGGGGAGGACAATGTCTTGACAGAAGGGACTAAGTGAAAAATCAAGATGCTGCAGGTAAAGGCTTGAGGAAGGAGGTCATGTAAAGTTCAAAGTCAGATTCTAGCACATCCTGTGCTAGACCAACCCTCCATAGGTAAGGACTATGCAAAAATATGATGTGCTGTGTCACTGTGCAGAAATTTGCAAGAATCAGTGCAGAGCCTGGACAAGGAAAAGGAGGAGAATGCTCCTAATGCAAGCAATTCCTGCAGAGAAATAAAAATAGAGCACACAGGGAAGAGTGAATCAGCCATATGAAGGAAAAAGATTATCTATGGATCCCATACTGGATACACACTAAAACTGTGCAAACTAAATATGTGGGTGAAAAAATCAAATTTGTAGCAATTGTGGAGAGAAACACTTATTATCTGAGTTCTAAATTCGTCATACCTGTGATCTCCTCAGTGGATGCATCTGTGTAGGGCCAGAGCAAATAAGGAGGAATTCAAAGAACATCTTCTAGACAACATGATGCTCTGAATACAACAAAGAGATGGAAAAGCTCGTGCAGTGGTATTTTGTAGAGGCTCACAGTACACAGTGATGGCCAGCAAGAGTGCAGGAATTTAAACACATTCCTTGGCTCTGGGCAGATTCTGAACTACAGATAGACTTTCATTTCTGCATATCAAACCTTAGGCTCAGGCTCAGGCTTCAAAAAGCCTCAGATGATGATGATGATGATGATGATGATGACAGCAACATCATTATGTCTCCAAACAAAATGCAAGGGACTCACTAGTATCAGTCTAATGGTAGTCTAATAAAGGTAGTGCTTAATATATTGGAGGGAAGAATTTCCCCCTGCCTTCACAAAGTAGAAGAGGAACTAAACAGAAGCCACTCATGAAAAAGGACTATATATTCTTAGCATCTAAGTTTTGGCTTCAGAAATCAACTCCACTTAAAGCAGCCAAATGATGAGAAACAAGAAACCTCTCCCAGTAAAGTGAGAGGGTGATATCCCTTGAGCTGTAGCATAGCAGCCCACTGTCATCTCACCAGCTGCAGATGCAACCTCTCTTGGCTGGGAGCTGGAGGGATCCTGGCTCTTCATGGTGGCATTCCCCTACCCTCTGCCCTCCTGTCCCTGCCCTGATCTCCCTGTCTTCCAGGCAGATATGTTATTCTGAGTGGTTTGACACAAGCAGTGTCCAATTAGCAGGACATAAAGACAGCTTTTTCACCCACACCAGCTTCTCAGGCAGATATAGATGTAGATGTAGATAGATAGATGTATAGGTATAGGTATGTTTAGGACTATTTGTTTACTAAAAGGTTTGTCTAAAAACATAAGATTATTTAAGTTACTGGTCCCCAAGAGAAAACTCCATCACATCTAAGATGCTTTAGTAAGGATCTAAGGAGAGGGATGATAAAATAAATGATAATTAGAGTGTCACAGAGGCATTCCCAGTTCCCCCACCCTCTTCAGATGTCAGTGTGCTGCAATAATCAAGCATAAGCAGGAAGCTGGTGTTGAAAGCAGATTTAATGTTCTTGATATCCGGTCACCTATAGTAGCTGTACCCTATTTGTTTGATGGATGCAAGTGGCATTTCTTATCAAGATAGTATTATCAACCTTTCTCACCATTTCTTGCTTAAACATTCTTTTCCTTGTGAATAACCTCTGCTCCTAAGTCATATAAATGGTGACTAACAGTGAGATAAAAGGGCCAGTAGATTCAGTGGCATTTTTTTAAGGGGCATCTCCTTGCTATCATTGTTCGTCACTGCATGTAGGTGTTTGGTGGAAAATGTAGAGCATAATTTCATAGTCTTTGGCCAGCAGAGTCTTTGTTATGCCAGTAGCCAGCAAAGCAAAGAGCCAGGCTGACATTAGCAACAGAGACATCTGAGTATGCAAGCTGGGGAGGCTGAGTTTTCAGGTCAGAGATATATGCCTCTGGGCAACATATTGTGCGTTTAGCCATTGACAGGATATGCCTTCGGAAGTACTGGGTTTTCTGCCACTATGGGGAAGAAGTCTTTCTTGTTGGGGGTCTGTTTGCATTTCTTGTAAGGGGAAAGGGATTTCAGTCAGTGCTTCAGTACACATGGAAAATACTCACTTCTGGTTCCTCTGTTCCCAAGGTCACAATCTTCATAGGACTGCATGTGTTGCTAAGACTTCATCAGGATTATAGGCCTCTTCTGCACTTGGCTTTAGTTGTAGACTTCTTCCTAGAACATTACACTTCTGATTGGCAGTATTTGATGCTGAACTCTACAAATCTCAAAAAAACACCACCAGAGTCTTTACTTCCAGGTAGGTGAGATGAAGAGCACATCTGTATCTGTGTAATGTCTTCACATCTTCATAGAAAGAAACACCTCCTCACCAAACTCAGCCCTTGTGCTGGACAGGACGCAGAGGTCAGCTATGTCGGCTGCTCATGTCAGCTATCAGAAGAGGCTCCTCTGGCAAAAATGTGGTGGAGACCACCACCATGAAGAGCCCTGAGCTCCTCACATAGGAATAAGAGTGCTAAACACACAGCTCAGAGGTTCAGAGAAGGCTTCTGTGAGGATTTTCAGATGAGCTGCTCCCAGAGACTGAGTTGGGAACCAACTAGTCTATATCTGTGTTGCAGGACATTCTGCTGTGGTCTGCTCCTCTAGCACTCACTCATACAGCCCAGTTCAGCACACCAGGCCCACACTGGGCCAAGGAGCTCTCAGGAACCCATTTGCCTTGGCCCTGCTTTCATTCTCCCCAATTCCCCCCCCTCAAGTCACATGTTGGCAGGACGTCTCCAAGCTTGGCTGTTTTAAGTCTTCCTGGTGGTAATGTCATTGGTGAAGTCCCTTCATAAATCTTCATTTCTATTGTCTTGTCGTTTGCTGAAAATCCAGCAGTTACTTAATATTTAGAATCCATAATGACCTAGATGATGTTACAAAATACATTCAAATCCTATCTATTGTCTTAAATTAATTTTAATGTTCCTTCCAGCCTAACGCTGCAAGTGATTTTAGCTATTTGCCTGTGGTCCCAGCGCCTCACCTCAGCCCTCCTGATAGAGTACAATTCTGGTAGGAAAATGCACTGTGTTTTAATGTATGTAGTTAAATATCTTTGTGGCATAGGGTTAATTTATAGGCTGCTTCATGGGATGCATGGCCATCTGCTATTAGAAAAAGGAATTAGACCTTTGTAAGTATTTCTGTGGTCAACTGGGATCAAAACATATGGGGGACTGGCATGGGTAGAGCCCACAGATCCAGCTGCTGGTGTCACCATCTCCAGAGCCCTTTTATAATTAGTCAGTTCTAATGACCTCAAATGTATCATGTTTTTCCAAACACCAAGGAAGATGTGGACTCTGTTCTCTGCTCCTCAGGTGCTGCGTGCCATCGCAGTGTGATTAGGACACTTAGAATTGCAGGATGGGATCTAAATGCTAAGATTGTCAATGGAATTGCTAATGAGGGCCTAAAGATGACACAGTGAATGATAGCAGATCAGTAATTGCTTTTTCCCTGTAGTGACTTAGCAATTAGAAGTGGAAGAAGGAAATCAGGATGAAATGTGAGTGCTGTGGTGTTCAGAGTACCTGCTCCTGTTTATTTTTAACCCTCTCTCTAATTTTGTGTGCCCCAGCTAATCCCCTCCACAATATATTCGCTCCCTTACTCTGCACAGTACTGCATTATATTTGCAATGCCCTGTCACAGGCATCATGTCTGCAAGCTGTCTTCTTCAGACATGAGCCTATTTAGACAAGTTGTCAGGCTGAATGGGAAAAATCTTAAATCAATGTATTTCAGCACGCAATCATATATAGGCTAATTTATCTGCTGGCCTGTTCAGCCTGCCAGTTTAAAATGAGGTCTTTCAGGCATGGTGCCTGTGAGAGCCGCCTGATTAACAGAGCAATTTTTATTGGTAGGGCAACGGCACGATTTTTTTATGGTAATTGTTATCATTTGGGCCTGTGTATATGCAAATGGGGGAGATTAAAGTAAAGAAAATATAAAGATGATGAATATACAGCACGTAGTCAAGATGGCAGAGGGATAGAAATGCTTGCCATATTAATGTTCTTTGCTGTAGCTGGAGCACTGAGGAGCAGCTGCCTTCCCAGGGCTGGAGACTTCGCTGTTTCATGTCGCGCAGCCTCGGCCCACAGCCGGTGGGAGAGGAGGCAAGCGAGCAGGGCAGGAGCCCGGTGCCGATGGGACTGGCTGTGGCTTAAATTTTGCTTTCTTATTGCCTCCCTGCCTTCTTCTTCTTCTTCTTTTTTTTTTTTTTTTTTTCTAAGGGAAGTTTGGATTTGTTAAATTCATTGTCTTTATGGACATGGCGCTTTCCAGCCCTCATTGGCATTTAGCAAGACTACCCCTCCAATAAATCGAATCCTTTATTTGGGAAGAACAACCTCTATAAATAAGAAAACACTTCAATTTCTATCCCTTCAGCTCTGCTGCTGCTGAAAGCAACGGCAAACCCTGACTTCCCTGGAGAGAAGACCTGGCCCTAAGTGCCCAGGCTTTCTTGCTGAGACTACCAGCCAAACTGGTGACGGGTCAGGAGTGTGCAGATGCTCACAAAACCTATAGTGCTAGAGCTGGACTGAGACCAGGGATGCACTTTAGATAAAGCACTGAACATGAGATCATACCCTATTTTCACTCCTCTTGTTTTGCATTATGTCATTGAGACTTACAGAAAGGAGAGAAGGATGGCAAATTTTGCCTCCGTTAAAATATGTCAGGCTTTTTCTCTGTAATATATTTCAGTATTCATCTGGGAGAGTAGACTGGACATCTAGTATTACAGATACAAAGCCCAAGCCACTATGGTCTCCATTTACACCTTTTCCTGTAAGTTAAGGTACCAGTGTAACCCCTCCATTCTTTTTAATGAGTCATGGACTAACTCCTTATTCTTGTCATGCAATCTTTAGCTACTTGTTCTGACCATGGGAGCTGTCAAGAACGCCTGTTCACCAGCTCATCTCTTTTGAGTTACTGGGCTGTGGGCTAACTCTAACTTCCCCAAAGTTGCCTGAAGAGGTGTTAAGACGGGCAAGAAGCGGAACATGGCTAGTCTCATGTCCAAGCTCACAGTGGAGCACTTTCACCCCAAAAGAGAACTCGTCCACTCCTATTTGGCTTAATGTTTTGCTCAACAGTTGAACCTAGCCACAGGCCCAGTCATGGTCCCAATCAAGGATATTCTCTTACACTTCCTTACTTCTGCGCTTCATTTGACAGTCTATGATGGAAGATCTCAAAACACCGTTACTACGTGGAATGGGTAATGTAAATGCTTCGTCACTGGAGGTTGCCTTTGGTTTTCTTGCGTTTACCCCAATACAGGATTCTCTTGAAGGCTGTTACCACAGATCGGCTGAAATGTGGCAACTTACTGTAGTCGCAGTGAAACAGCGACTCCCACGCTTGCTTCACTGTGTATCTAAATATTGCTCCACTTGCTCCTACTACCTAAAGCAAGCTGCAGATAGTAAAACAGTAATAAAATCTATGGGGAAAACTCACTGCAAATTTCTCAGTTCTTTCACAGTTTGTTCATTCAAGGTCTCTAAATTAATCTCTTGATTTGAGGCCAAAACACCTACCTGTGGTAGATTCATCACTTCTACAGCTTCCAGTAGGTTTTCCCTGAGAAGCTGTCGTGATAAAACCCTATACTCATTCTGACGTGTTCTTCCTTTAAAAGGGCATTAACTGTGCACTTTGAATAAGGTAGGTGCTTCACTCCACGCAAGAATTGTGTACACCTGAAGGCACATTTCCGAATTGTCCTTTCACCCTCAGTGAAGGGCATCAGTATTGTTCAATCAGTTGTTGAATACTATCAGGTTGAGGTGGTAGTCCAGTTCAACTCCATTCCAGTAAGGAGCTAACCAGAGCTTAGTGACAAAGGGTAGTTTTTAAAAGCATAAATCCAACTGCTGGGACAAAATTCTACCATCTCAACTGGAAAATCTGTTCAGATGGAGCTAGGCTAAAGAAGAGGATGGCTATTTCATTTTGCATAAGACACCAGCAAGTAATCTGATGATTTTCTGTGACTAATAAGATAGGTCATATTTGAATAGTTGGTATAGAGATGAGCGGTTTCATATTCTATTTCCAAATCTCTGAGCCATCTCGTTCCTAATAACTTATTTCAAAACAAAGAGAATAAAACTTCTGAATTGTGCAACGAATTTTGACATCCTCTCTTAGACAGAGGATGCACATTGCTTCACATCAGCCGTATCTGCACCAGCTAAAGCTTCCATGCACCACTCTCAGCTCTTTCTGTGCATTCAGTAGGAAACACCCCCTCCCTTTTGCTCAAATTGGGGGAAGAGAACCAAAACTGGGAACAAGGCACATCTTTTTCACATCTTTCTTTTTATCTCAGCTTACACTTTAAAACCCCAAGCAGTGATTCAGAAGCATGTGTGATGTTTCTCCTTTGCAAGTGGTTGGCTTCTGCTCCAGCTTAATGCATTTTGGGGAGATTCCTCAGAAACACTCACAGTCAGGACGGACTCGCAGAAGGAGGGGTGCCCTGTGCTGGCCTACAATAAATATAGCTGTGCTGCAGCAAAGCGCCAAGCTGGAGCCAAAGCCTGTGGTCAGCGAGCCGCACTCCCTCATCCGGGAAAACTACCCCAGCGAGCTAGTTTAAATGATAGCACAGTTACATTTATTGGTTGTGGTCACAAGTCAAACCTGCCCCCAGCAAACCGAGGCCAGAAGTTGCCTATCAGGACTTTCACTGTTGAGGCACTTCTGACAACTTTGTGGGGTTTGAACACTGTCCAGCATTGTCGCTTCTTGACCCCGTGGCATCTGCTCCAGGGCAAGATACATGCCTCGGTGGTCATGCATTGTGTATTTTATCCTGCATCTCCTCATATAATGTTAGTTTAAGCAAGACACAAACGAAAGGACATAAAATAGATATATGTATTATCCCCTATTTATCTCTTAGATAGTTTACCCAGCCATATCCTAACATTGTTTATGAGATACTATCTGGAATTACATATCCAATAAGTACAGTATGTTATAACCACACGGTAGGACTATTATGTATAATTATGTATGTTTATTGATACCTCCATTACAGAGCTGTTTAGTTCTTTGTTACATTTGTGATATTGTTGCATCATATTCACAAATGATATGCCACCTATAATTAGGTGCATTTATATTTAGATGTCATATTTATTGCACACTACAGTATTTGCATCATCAATAACAGCCATCCTGTTGTTAGGCCAGCTCGTGTTTATTTACCTAATTTCTTTTGATACCTTAAGCATTGATGCTTTAAGTGGTGGATGCCTCACAATAGATTCATCCAGTAGTTAGACCTGACTTACACAACTGATTGATTCAATAGATGAAATCCTGGTTCCATAAGAGCTGCTGGCTGAGCATCCAGCCATTTCACAGGGATCAGTTTTTCATCACAGAAGGCTGGTGCTATACATCTGAATCAGCCTATTTAGGGAGAGCTCTGTTGCTTAATGGGTTCAGGATTGCAGTAGATGTGAATTCAATCCTCACATGAAAGGCCAAATGAGCGGCTGCAACACCACCTAAAGTCTGAACCACCACCCAGGGCGCCTCTATATTGCACACTCAGGGATAAGGATTTTGGGGTCTGCAAATAGCATCGATCCGCTGTGCTCTTTAGGTCCTTTCTGTAATATCTATTGAATTGCTTCTCTCTCCGTAGTACATAATTTAGGTCTGGTTGAGTACAGAGTATTTTATTTATTATGCATTCAAATTTTTAAAATGCATCTCTAGGCATCTTAGCAGTATGCTGGGCACCTACCCCATAAATTAAAAATAACAACATAAACTTAGACAAAGGACTATCCATAAATAACCCTTCTCCAATTCACACCCTTAGCAATAGCCTTAGCTTCGAACAGGGAAATAGATGGGCTTTACAGGCTGTTGGGAAGGTTAATAAATCTGAACTCTGATGGACTAAAGGCGAAAATGAGTTTCAAAATTGAGGTGCCCCTTCTCCACCCCCCTTCTGGAGAACCTTGCCTTGAACTCTTCACTTGTTATGGTCCTCAGTGGGAGACTGGGCCCTGCTCGCCAAGTTAGGACCGGAAACGGGGGCTGCTAAGGACATTGCTCAGTCCCACCAAGATGAAAATCAGAAAATGGCATTGGGATCACATGAATACCGTATTTTTAAAGAACCTTTGGTTACACCTTCAAAAGGGATTTAATTTAGCACAGTATTTGGGTTCCCTAACATGCATGATAATCTGTTCTTCCTTTTCTAAGAATCAGATAAAGGCCAGAGCCGGCATCAAAATCTTCAGTCAGTTTTGAAAAAAGTTTCTGTGTGTGTGTCAGTTTATGGGAGAAAGCATCCTCTTCCAGAAGTAATTTACTGAAAACAGCTTCAGTATTTCGTTCCTGCCCATGGCAATTTATGAAACACAAATGGGATATTGTACCAGGAATGATGCTGAAATAAATCACTCTAAAAACAGAACTGAAATTTTATTTCATTACAAAAGTAAATATAAAAGTGCTTTAGCACAGTTTCAAATTAGATTGGGGCTTGGTCAAGCTTGTTTTAAATCCAATGATTATAAAGCAAATGGCTGGAGATGAAACCTTAGCAGAGTGCCGTTGCAAAAACAGCTAATAGGATGCCATGCAGTACACAGCAATGGAGAAAAAGGGTGGGTTTTTTTGTCTGCAGTGCAAGAATCAAAGTCGTGGTAGAGGCATCCTGTGCCTGGTCAGTTGCTCAGTTTGGAGAAGGATGCTGAAAAAGTAGGAGTGGTACAGAATGGACCTACAAAACTGCCTGAAGGTCTGGGAAAAACACTTCCCTCTGGGTAGCTGGGATAGGAGAGACTGAGCTCCTTGCTGATGTGTTGCTGGTCCTTATTCATGGAGGCTGAAGCACTACCTGGGGCCAGTTTAAGCAGGGGCAGGCTGCAGTGGCACAACCTAGCGATCTGGCAGTGATTCAGCCCCCATTCGTGAAGCCTCCACATCTTTTCCGTGGGGCAAAACACATCAAAGAGGCGACTAGCTTGGCCAGGTGCTGGACCTGCCCTGAGGATGAGCGATTGGCCCCTCTTCTTGGGTAGCCCCTTGGCTGTTTCCCACTTACAGGGCCTCTCTGCAAGCCTTGGGCTTGGCTGACTCCCTTCTGAAAAAACACCCCAGAGGATTTTATCCAGTGGAACTTCCAAAATTCCTGCTGGAAGAGCCCGGAGGATTGGACTTGCTTGTCCGTAAAGCCTTACAGCCCTAATGCCAAGCTGCCATTTGATTGCAAAGAAGACCAGACTTGACCCCATCAGAGACTCACAAACCTCAGTTAAGCAACATGTTTGTCCTCCTCCATAAGGATATTTTCTTATGGGTAGAGGAGGAGGCCTCTTGTTACTATTAACCCGTGGTGGGCACGCTCAGGGCTTGATTCCAAGGCATGGAAGTTATTGGAAAGATCCTTTGTTGTCATGCAAAGCTCTGCATCGTAATGGCCAATAAATAAGATCTGTGACTGAAGACAGAAGATTGAAACTACAGTTGCAAGTAATTTTATAGCGGGGTAGGTGCCACAAACTGTGCAACAACCTGGAACTGACATGTTTTCTGTATGTTGTGATATACCCTCTTCTCACAGCACCTGCACGAATGTAAATGACTGTTGCATGATTATCAACAGAACAGTAAGCTCTATGGGATGAATGATTCATTATAAAGAGGTTTCTTTTGGAAGAGAAAGAGTTTTTTGTCTAGTTTTTAGAAGTACCACAGGAAAACCCCATTTATTTGTGCTTGCTTTTGTTTGACAGTAGTTTCTTTGTTCCTCAGCTCTTGCTTTTCTGGTGCCAGTTAGCAGCAGCATTTGGCAATGGCAGAAAGGGAGAGAAAGGAGAAGCAGGATCAGTATCGGGGCAGGAGGAAAAAGTGTGTGTGCCCAAGAAAACAGAATTCAGCCAGAGTGTTTAAACAAGCCAACCAAGGACATATTGACATTTGAACTTTTTAAGTGTGTTGTCATTCAGGGCTGTCGTTCCCCTTTGCGCTTCTGATTTCCCCCTTCAAGCTTTCCCAGTGTACCCCAGGTCAGAAGGAGTTCATCCAAAAGGCCCTGTTGTTGGCTTGAAGCTGTGGCGTGGTAGGAGATGCTCTTGAGGAGGCCCAAGCGGATCTGTACCCATTAAGACCTTATTGCATATACTGGGCAAATCATAATAGCTCTCATCCACCCATACCACTCTGCTGATGGCTCTTAGCCCATCACCTGCTCTTAAATTTAAGAGTTGGCCGGCACAAGCTAACACAAGCACTTGATTTCCCACTGTTTCCCATAGCTGTGAAATGAGCCCTGGCTGCAACACTGCAGACCACATTGGTGCTTCTGTTTCTGGCTACTGGTTGCAACAGATAAGTGATTACGAGGCAGACTCCTGCCTGAACTGAATAAGGCATCTCCCTTTCAGTCTGTGCAGAAGACCTAAATATGCTTGATCCTGGCTCGTTTGGGGCTGAAACTTCTCTGGAGCTAACATAGCTTATGCCTCCCCTGTAGCAAGATGTGTGTTTTGTAAGTCATAGGGCAATCAGGCTGGTTAGCTGAAATGAGTTTTGGGAGCCTCAGAAGTTATTTGAGAGGCTTGCAATGCCTTGAGATCTCTTGGTTCATAAGTAATTTCTGCTCATTGACCAGTGAGGTATTTTCTCTGCAACGCTTGTCCATGAAGTGAGTTTCAGATGAACATTCCCCACACATAATGCATATTCTGTATAGGGTCTTTGAGGAAAACTCTAATATCATCAGAATCTGTTATGTTAAAACATTATCTGCTTGTCTTGACTAAACTGTTTGTCCCATAAGCCTTTATAAGTGTTCACAGAGATAGGCTGCCTCTTCCCTGGGATTCTTTTCAGTATTTAAATATAGTTATTGTATTAATCAAAAAAGGATTATAAAATAGACGATAGCATGCTCATTTTCATCTTATGAGGTATTTTTTTTTCTTAAACTCATGAAAACGTAAGCAGAACTGTCTCAAGGCAGCGCAAGAGGACACATCTGCCCACCAGTACAAGTAAAAGAAGGCACTAAGTATAAAAAAAAGATGTTCACCTTGTCTTCAAGGCTTTCCTGCAGAAGCTGGTAAAGAGCTTTATTAATAAGAGCATTCTATGGTATAAAGAAAAGGCAGCAGCAAGGATAGAGAGATAGAGGAAATCAAGAACATGTTAGAGTTTTAAAATTTGTCTTCACTTTATAATTCAGGGCACAATAGACATAAATAAAATAGGATGCAAAAAATCAATGTGGGTAAAGAGTAAAGGATACTTCAGGAGAGATTGGAGCGGAAAGGTATAATTGCTGTTTAATACATCAGGAGAAGCAATGATTAGAAATAACAGAGATAAGAGACATTAGGAGGATTGTATATGGGATTGCATCATGATGATTCAAATCAGAGGCAGGCTCTAGCTCTAAGAGTCTTGTGATAGATTAAAAGAATGGCTTAAATGAGCTTCTGCCTGGGATGGTGGAGATAAACCTGACCCTGCCTGATCTCCGGGAGACAGAGCAAAATCACCCCTTTGCCCCTTCCCAGGTTTCTCTGATTTTATAGACCCCCTGGCAATTTAACCGTGATGTCTCCTGTGGTATGAGGGAGCGTGCTGCACGACAGCGAGGCTGCGAGGCTGCGCATCGCTCTTGTTCTGATGCCTGTCCAGTTCCACTGGCTTCAGTGCAGTGCTGCATGCAGATCTCCAGTAAGACGTGGGCAGCAGAGGCTGGTGGGTAGGGTTCTCACGGGATCGACAAGTCATTTCAAAAACGTTCAAATTACAGTCTGACCTCTTCCATCTGTTTGACACCGATGACACCTTATGAGACACCATTTCCTTCGGAAACCCGTCTCTGCTTCAATAAGCAGTAGCTCTGTCTTCATACAGGTGCCTTCCCAAAGGCTGGCACCTTTCTCAGCCCAAGCAGCTTGTGAAGGAGAGCTGGGGCAGCTGAGTTGGCCACGTGCAACACGTTTTGTGCTCACAGTGGTGCATAGTAGTTTGATTTATGGGGTACAGTGCCCTGAGCAGTAAGGCCCCAGGTAGGCCACCCCTTTGGCCCTTGCCACCCAATGGTCTCCCTGTGAGTCCCCAGGGAGTGCTGAACCTCAGGAGCATGTGGTGGAGCAGGCAGCCCTGGCCCTTGTGTCTGAGCCTAATGACACCTTAACCATATCCCCATTTTGTGCTGCCTCATCTCTTCAAGTTTGTGATATTGACTAAATCCTAATGTAAGATGGAAACTGTTCCTGAGCAATCAGAAAGAGAAGTGTTGTATTCCCAGCGCCACTGTTTAGGAAAACACAAGAGGTACTGGGTGAATTTGAGTGGCATAAACTAAAGGAGAGAAAGGACATGAGATGGGCTGGTAGGAGATGAAAAATGCTGGTGCATAAATCATGGTCTGTCCAAGGGTTTTATATGCCATACAGTAATAAATACTGCAGGAGTTAAAACAGGGCACTGTGAATGAGTATGGATGTGCAGAAAGTAATCAAGGATAAGAGAGACACATATGTAAAGTGTAAAATGTCAGGCCCAGAAAAGGGAGGGAGGGATTGCAGAAGAGAGGAAAGGGAGTATGAGAAATAACACACACACACTCATGCACAGAGACAGACATACAAAAGCAAAAACAAAGAATGAAAGAAATATTGTGCAAGAGGTTAAGGTAAATAAGAAATTCTTCAGACATGCGAGCGAAAAGCTCTCTGGAGAAGATAGCAAATCTAGTTTACAAGACATGGTAAGGATAATTTATTGATATGAGTTGGCTGTTGGTAAATGAAAAAAAAAAAAAAGTAATTAGCTGTTTTCCTTAATACTCCCAAATGAAGGTATCAGGAAAGAGACTGGGGCATATCTGACATAAATTTATACTGCGGGAGGACAAAAAAAACACCAAGAGAAAAAAAGAAAAGAGCAGCCTGACTATCAGTGTGCTGCAAAGTGACAACACTCAGGGGCTCCATGAGGTGTGAGAGGTCTGAGAAGTCCCAAAGGAGCAGGTGAAGGGGAGCAGGCATGGAGAGGGTGGGAAGGGGCAGCCTGCACACATCCACATGGCATTGCTGAGCAGAGGCCAAAGACGAAGGAACTTTTCTGATTGCAGCCAAGAGATCAGGAGAATGAAACAAACAAACAAAGTGGTTTCTGCAGAAACCACTTGCGGAAAAGATGAGAGGACAAAATCATGCTGAAAAAGGTTGAGTTGAATTAAAATTTATAAAGTTTGACTATTTTGCAAACAAGCCATTAGAGCCAAAGAAGCCTCTAAATAAGCCATTTTTGTTGACAGACCTAGTGAAACTCAGCTTTAAAAGACTCTGATTTAATACCATAGTAGAGAGCTTCATCAATGCCTCTGATATTCTCAGGATCTTAGCCTAAATAAAATCTTAGCCTGCCTTGCCACCCCGATTATGCACTAAATGCAGCTCTGGCAGGCTGGAGAACTGGTGCGAAAACCTGTATCTGTGTTAACAGGGGGAATAGGAGTTTGCAAAACCCATGAGCCCACAAAAATATTTTGCAGCACCTAGGAAGGCAAGATGCTGTCTGAGTGATGGGTAGAGTTACTTAGGAGGAGTCTGGCAGACATCAGAGGGATGCTCAGGATGAGCGGAGACAAATGCAAGTGCCACGTGCCAGCGTGACTTGCTCTAAAATGGCAATAACCCTGTTACACGCGAGTTTAAGGATTGATGCGATCCAATACTACGCGGATTTTGTGGCTGATTCGATGAACCGGTTTATCAGGTTCGCTTAACCTTCCCCTCAGATCAGCACTATCAACCTGCCAGTATCAGGGCACTTTTTTTCAGCCTCCCCTTTTATGTCCATGTACTCTTTAAGGGAAGATCCTGTATCCTGTAAAAAGGATTTATGTGCAGAAAACTGTTAAATAGCCTGTGTCCAACCAGAGGAAGCAGCATCCCTCATTCAGATGTGGAGGGACTCTCTAGCTGCCCGACTGCATTGCTGCACTGGCGCCTGCAGTGCTTAAACGGATGCACCCCTGAGCTCTGCACCCTGCCTCTCGCCTCCCTGGTCACCTTTCCGGGTTCCAGCTCCTGGAGAAATCCTGGCCTGAAGTAAATGTGTGTTTTCTCCCTGCAGGCCTCTTTCCCCAGGAGCTTCTCGTGATTCATGTGCTTTACCCATATATCACTTTTTAAGGCATGCTTGAAAGACTAGCAACATTCCAGTTCGGCTTTAGGAGCACTTGGACGAGGCCTTTCCTCTGCGAGTGGGAAGCTAAAGGCCCTGCTTACCCTTCTGGGAACCTAAAGACCTTGCTTGAGGTAGGGTTAATCCCTTGTCTTAACCATCACCTTAACTCTCCACTGCCCGAACTGCAGACCAGCCGCTTGCTATGCTCCTGCGTGGGCCTCAGATGCTTGATTTCAGGACCAGGAGGGAAAGGGCTGCAGAAAGCCTTGGAAACTGTCCAACAGTCCTTCCTTTTTGTTGCTTCTTCTGCTTCTTCTTCTTTTTCTTTTTTTTTTTATTTTGTGACTTCTAATCTGCTGCTGTTCCCCCGAGTCACTCAACAACACTATTTCTTCCTCTCTCTTCTTATTTTTTTTTCCTATGGGAATCAGTGGATCTGCTAACACACGTGACACTCGATACCAGAATTAATGATTGCAGGCATTTGACCTTTTCCCTTGTGTTTGTGGGAGGTTTTTCTGGGTATCATCTAAGGTGTTAACACAGTGTGGCTATGTTAATAATACAAACCGCTGGTAGGTGCTCCCATTTCTTGATTAAAAAAAAAAAAAAAAAAGCATGATTTAACTTACTTTACTTGGGAACAAATTAAGAAAAACAGCAATAGCAGTAAGACAGTTATACCATAGTGACAATATGCACATCAAAGCAGTCTGTAGCAGAACTGCCCTGTCCATATTTGGGAAAGGGTCTGAGCTCATTTGAGATATTCTGATGTTTTTCTGTCCTGTTCTCAAGTCTGAGGAGAAGAAAAAAAAAACATATGTAAAGAGAACCCAAATCTGAATGAGCTATGAAGAAAAGTATGTGCTCACACAACCTGCCAGGACATTGTTACTTTTCACTTTAATTTGAATTTTTGCACTTTAATTTAAGGACATGGTTTAGGAGGCATGATGGTGATGGGTTTGCCATTAGACTTCATGATTTTGAAGGCCTTTTCCAACCTTGATTCTATGATTCTATTACATTTTGTAACTTAAGAAAAGCATGTTTTATGTCACATTTTCATTTTTTCCCCCTATCCACTAAAGCACAGGAAAGGAAAAAAATACCAGAGCACAGATTCTTGCCCACCCTCACCAATGTAAATGTAATCAGGAGGCCAGTCCGACACAGATCAGTGGCCTATGCACATGGGGGCTTGCGCCCCTTTGGACACCTGAGGCCAGCAGATGATCGTCAGGACCTACAGGAAACGTGTGCCCCTCTGGAGCGGCAGCTGGAAAACAGGCGGGATACCCTGGGCGTCTCACATGGCACCAGGCACCTGTATTTAGGTAGGCGACTCCCTCCCCGTGAGTCAGCAGGAGCCATTCTGGGCAGGGCGGGCTCCCTGGTGGGGTGGGGAGAGCGGCGTTTCCGTTCCTGTCGCCTCCACGCCTGCCCCGAAGGCAGCGGCCATGGGGAATTCCTGTGGAGAGTGTGAGAGAAGGGAAGCCTTTTCATTAGGTTTGTTTTTAACTGGCCTGTAGAGTTTTATCATGGCTTGGAAATTCTATAGGCTGGTTTGGGGGTGTTGTCCCTCGCAAAGGGGTTCCCAAAGAAAATAATTTTAACAAACCTATTTAAGTCTTTGTCTTATTGTTAAGTCTTCTTGCTGGGCCCTGATGGATGCCATCTGTAAGAATAGTTCATTTTTATTTCTGTGTGGAACTGGAATGGCTGTTTGGTTTTTTATGGGACAGGACAGTAAAGAAGAGCCCATGGGCTGCCTTAGCTGCAATCCCACAGAGACGTGGGACCACCACAGTGCTGGGCATCCTGCTGGGCCCTGGTGCCTGGGCCCTGGCTAGTTCTGAGTATGGAGCTCAGTCCTGCAGGATCGGCTGGGAAAAACCTCATTTGGGGCTAGCCTGGTCTCGGCTGTTTGCTCTCTGCACTGAAAGGTTTTGATGCATGTCCTTTCCCAGCTCAGTGAAGGGCGAAAACAACTTTTATTTCACCCTTGAGTGAAAGAGAGACGGCACCAGCGACTTTTATTTTATTAAAGCCAGGCCAACTGCTCGGGGCCTTCCTGTGACAGGAATTATCAATCTTAAATATATATAGTGGAACAGGCTGGTTTTGCCTGAGGCCCGAGCTCCAAGCAAGACATTGCATCGCTGCGTCTCTTGCATGGATGTCCATCCTTTGGTGTCTGTGCATGTGAAGGCAGACACCAGCTTCCTAAATAGTGCCCCTTGACCACAAACACTCCTCCTCCTGCCGCACCAGTAGATTAAAAACCGGCGCCTGGCCCTAAATATGCAGTGATGCTAATGGGAGCGCGTGGCCTTGGGAGCTGTCACAGATCATTTTATCAATCACAGGCATCCTCTCGCACTCCCCTGACTCGTGCTCGGAGCCATGGGGCACCCATGCCCACCCTGCCAGCTCTGTGCATGTCTCTCACTGTCCCCCTTGGGCTGCTGGTTCTCCCTGCACTGCCTGACGAGCAGCCCCGGACCTGTGTTCCCCAGCCCAGCAATGCCCACATCCATAGTGTGACCCACGTGTCAGCCCCTTCAGTTGGACAGAAGCTCTGCGGGACACTTCCCTGTTCCCCTGCAGTGCCCAGATGCTACTAAGTTGGCCTGGGGGTCAGGGATACTCTAAAGCTACTTTCAGCGTGGAGCCGTGGCTGGCTATGGCCGTGAGGCCTTGTGTTCGTGAAGCTCAACAGGCTTGGAAGACAAAGTGATTTTTAAAGTTTCCCCCCTCCACCACCCCTCTGTGTGAACGTAGCATTTGATTTGTCCATCCCTAAATCAAAAGCAGGATAAGAAGGCGAGAATCCAGTTTTGTCTCCTCTCAGATCTCTGCCTCGGGAGGATACCAGGCTTTGAGATCATTGTGCTGCAGTCGCTTCCAGCTAAGAGAATGACATCCAGAACAAACACCAAAACTGGCTAAAAAGGATCACTTAAAGAATAAAAGCAGTTAAGGGAAGACTGCCTGTCCCAGATGAAATTAGTGTAATCGTGTCAGGCCGTTCCTCTCAAGGCGAAGTTGCTGCGGGGCGTTTTGCTCTTTGCCGCACACATGATGTGGTTTCGGACTCATTCTGGCAGGCGCCGCGTGTCCGTGCCCCGCTGCTGACGCACAGGCAGCTGCGAGCAGCTGCTCTCCGCGCCGGCACCTGCGCCAAGCGGCTCAGCCATCGGAGGAGCTGCAAGGGGCCGCACGGCTTTTCTACCGCGCTCTTCTTCATGGCCGCCTGGCACTTCTTGTGCCTTAAAGCCCCAAGAGCAGAATGGGCTTCAGCCCTAAACAACAGAGTCCCTGTTCACCCTGTTTCTTTTCCAGGGCTACCCCTTTTTCTGCAGGATCAGCCTTGCAGGCTGAATTTCAGATGACATTTTGCAAGAGTCCTTTAAAGCAATGCTTCCTTCATCATAATTGCGCTTTGTGTTGGGCTGCCTGTTAATTCAACTGCTAATTTCCTGGAAAGCCTCAATAGAAATGGTTAATAACAGGCACATAATTTCACAACTGCTAAACGAGTACGGACTGTGTTTTAATGTAGATTCAGTGGTCTGCCAAGCCATTAACTTTTGTTCATTTTGCTGTTTAGGAGGTACTTCTAATATTTTTTTGCTGTGTTACAAAGTGAGAAATATTTAGCATTTATTTAATTAGCTTGGCTACAATAGAGACATTCCATGATTACAAACCAAAGCAAGTAAAAGCCTAATGTGAGTGGCACTTTTCTGTGCCATTGGAAATTAAAAATCAGTTGCACTATGATTAAATTGATTCCGGGTGGTTTCTTTTGAGTAATTATGTTCAAAATTTGTCTGCCAGTCCAATTTGCTATCAACTCTCACTTTATCATTAGTTACCAAATGCAGGTGCACAGGCGGTATAAACCGAACGTCCTACAGAATTACCATTCTTTTGTCAGAATGAAATGCTGATTGTTTATTATCTGATTTAATTTCTCGTGGTTAAGTCTAAGCGGTTTGATTTAGCAACATTTTCAATCAACCTTACAAATATTTGAATACACTTATATGACAATTAATGTGCAGAATGGCACAGTGCAACAGCAGTTCTTCCGCTGTTTAAATCCAAGACCAGCTCCTCTCTCCTTGGGAATGGGATGTCCCCACGGCAGCCTAACATGCGACTGTGGATGCCCAAGGGAAAAAGTCGAAGCCCATGAGATCAGGACAGAGGTCCTGGTCAGAAGACCAGAAGGTCTCTTGCTCTGGGCCATGATCCCTCCCGAGAAGGCCACCAGAAGCACATGGCAGCCCCTTGCACTCTCATCTTTCTGACACCTGGGCAGCCTGGGATGAATCTGAGTGAGTGGCCCAGACTGGTGCACCTGAGACTGTGCTAATACGTCAGGGGGAAGCCTGGAGCTCTCTGTGTCCTTCGATGGGGAGCAGGAGGTTGGCTGCATATGGCACACTGCCTTGAGACTCCAGTGCACGCTGCTTTACTCTGGAGCACGCTGGAATCAGGTAAGGAAACATTAATTAATTTATTCACAGCTGGAGTTGATTCAGCTGAGCGTTAGAATAGCACTTGAGTGAGCTAATTCCAACGTACCATTCTCTGCCTTTATTTATCAGAGACTGATTATCAAAGACAGAGCTGATGTAGTCAATATTGTGTGTAAGCTTTCAAGCATCCGTCTCATCACAATGTAAGACACCAGAGGTGTTTGCAGACAGTGGGAGCATCATAGTGTTGCACGTTAAGGTGGGAAATGGCCCAGCTGGTCTTCATAAACCCTCTGCTAATACTGTTAAAGGTGTGAAGAGACGTACAAGGAGAGGGAGAAACAAATCATGTCAAGTACTGAAAAGATCAAGTGGGATGGCAACCCCATCCACATCTCTGAGCTTTGCTCGTGGCACTTCTCTCTGTTTAAGTAAGTGCCCTATATGCAGACAGTGGCAGCTTTGGCAACAAATTTGTATAGTCTTTGTTGGACCAGGTGTCTTGCTTCCCTCGTACACGGCACCCTGTAGCTAGTAGCTGTGCAGCTGTTGACAAAGATGTGACTCATTTCCACCACTGAATCTCTCTCACACAATGCATTTATATCCTGTTTAATTTCACACCTATCCTGTTTGCTTCATTGCATAGCATTAATGTTATGTTCGGTCAACTTCTTTGATTCTATTATAGGGGATATGTGTTAATTACAGCTTTAATTTTAACCTGGTAACATATTTATATTGCAAGCAGTTAGGAAAATGACTTATAAGATCACTTTAAATAGACGTATGTAATTTGAGGGTAGAAATTTAATATCCTACCCAAAATCTTCTAGGAAAATATTGCTGTACCTTTACTCAAGTAATGGGAGTTTGCTTGAGTCAAGAAACATTCATAACCCAGGGAGCATTTGAGGACCACCGCTTAATTACAATAATTACTACTGATAAGTCACAGACTCGGATGTTGTGCCATCTCTGCTTTTGCTGCAGATGGGCTGTATGATGTTGAGCAAGGAAAACGTGACCTGAACTGCAAATCTCTTGCTCGCCCTGTGAGCATGCTCCTGATTTTGCCACAAGAGTAATTGGATGACAAATGCCACTGTTTTCACAAAATACTCAGAGTTCCTTAGATGGATATACCCTGTTGAAGCAGAAGCCACATGACTTCATTACACCGGTTGTTTCTTTGGCCTGGATTAATATTTTGCACCCAAGAGGCTTGACCCAAGTACTGAGAGCCACTGGACATCTCCCTGTTTGTGCCACCCTGAAACTAAATGCTGAACATCATTCAATGAGCCAGAATCTTTCTAGGTAAATTCTTTTCTTCCTGATCCTCCTATCCCCTTGATCTCACTGAATTAGCACCTTTGAATTACTCTTATGTTACTTAATATAATCTAATGAAGGGTCTGTGAGAATGGACCAAGGCTGGAGGGAGATGAGAGGCAAGGAGATGGGTATTGCATATCTTGTCAGCCTACATGAGGCCCTCACAGTATGCCTGGCAGGCAGTTCCCAAACTTCCACTCTCAGTCTGCCCTATACGGAATAAAAGATTGCCCTCTTGCTGTCTCTCTTTCCATGGGGGATTTTAGTATTGCACATACTGACTGGATGAATGACAATGAAAGAGACTCTTCAGAGCACTTGGAGGTTTCGTAGGTAATGTAATTTGGCTTGCGGTGAACACCTGTACTTGAAATTTCCGATTTCACAGAGAAATTAAATTCAACCCCATTGGCATAGCTGCCTTAGCACTACTGGCAAGTTTGCTAGCCCTTTATTTAATGTTCTGATCTACTGTTTGTTTCGAGTTTAGCAAAACCATTCTTTTCTCCAGTAAAGAGTAGCAGCCAAGCTAAACAAATACCCGAAAATCCTTTCAACTATGTCCACTTCTTTATTTTTGTTCAAATGCCCACAGCTTTGTGCACTGCCATGGCATCACCCTGTGCTGCGCAGGAATCCAGCGCCAAACGCATCCATTTTTTCTGACCCCAGTGCACAAAGAGCTCCAGTGCAGCCAGATGCAAAAATGTTTGACTTTTACATCTCTATCTAGTCCCATTTAAGTGAGTTTATTGCTTAAAAATGTGCATGTCTGGAGTGCTGGTTTCCCTCCTTTCCCCCGCCAAGGGTTCCTCTGTGCATTCTGTGTTACCGTGTCCCCAGGTGCCCTCAATGGGCTGTGCAGGCTTTAGAGGTGCCTGCAGATTCCCACTGCTGCAGTTGCTGCCCACCCCCGTGCGCGCACATTCTGCAATTAATTAACCCTGACAAAACTCCTGCGAGGCGGGAGGCATCATTACCCAGATTTGATGTACGGGAAGTGAGAAGCAGCGCTATTAAAGACTTTCCCCTGAGGTCGCAGAGCAGGTAAGTGGTTAAGCAGAAAAAAGAATCCGTTCTCTTGGGAGTCCCAGTCTGATACCTGGAATAAAAGAGTGGTTTTCCCTGCAGGAGCCGTGACAGCCTCTCCTTGGTCTCCTGGGGTAGAGGCCAGGTGATGGTTTGCTGCATGGCACTGTAGCAGAAGCCTGGGTTTCAGTGCTCAGGACTTCAGGAAAAACCAAGGCTCTGGAAATAAGATTACTTTGTCCGCCTGTCAGTGGCTCAAAGCCTGACGGAGCTGGTGGAGAGGGTGTTCTGCAAATGCTTTTGTGGGCAGCCATGTGTTTCTGGATAGTGGTGGAGTTCAGCTCCAAAGTTGCCATGCCAGGGCTGAAGGCAAAACCCATTGCATTGAGACAATGTGAAATGTATAGAAGTTAGTGCTATACCCAGGCAATAATATCCCCAAACATGGCTCTCGCCAAGTAGACACTTACACATTGTAATGATCTAACACTGACTCTCACAGAAAAAGCTGCTAAGCTGTTTCACGCAAATGTTCCTCGGGGTTATATAACCCAGTTATATAATACACTGAGAGGCTTCCAGGTAGGCAAGAGCCTGCCCACCTGGGAGATAAGGAGGGGTGGGAACAAGAGCATCTTCATGCAGACAGTCACAGCAAGACTGGCTAAAGATTTCTGTGGTGTGAGCAAACTGCCAAAGTTTCTCATCAATACCTTAGCAGAGGTGAGTTTCACCCAAGCAGAGGCTTGGGAGCAACTGTACATATTGGGGAGGAAAATCTTTTCATTGTTGTCTCATTTACCAGCTGCTTCTGCTGGAGCGTAGACTCCCTTGTCAAAAAAGCACTCTGTGCAAAGCAAGAATAAATTAAGAGATATATCTATAGAGACATAGATATAAGATATTTCTTATATCTCTATAGATATGAGAGACATATAGCATGGTATCCAAATTGAAATAAACTGCAATGAAAATTGATCATGGGGAGAATTGTACACTTACTTTTGGGGAACTTTTCTATTCACGATGCTCAGGTATCATCAGGATGCCGGACTGAGGTCCTCACAGTGAAGTTTCTGTAGTCCTCTGAGGGTGGCCAGAATCTGCTCAAGGAGTCACATGGACATTTTCACCTGCCAAATGGCACAATGTTTGGGGTTGGAAGGCACCTCTGGAGAACATGTGGTCCAACCATATGGTCAAACAGGGTTACCTGTAGTAGGACTGTTTGGGGTGGCCAGGACTTGAGCAGACAGCTTGTGAATATCTCCAAGGATGGAGACTGTACAACATCTCTGGGCTTGAGTGCCCACACTCAGGCAACTTCACAGTAAAGAAGTGTTTTCTTATTTTCAAGTGGAATTTCCTGTCTCTTCAGTTTGTGCCATTCCCCCTTGTCCCAGCACCATGCTCTGCTGGAGAGGAGTCTGAGCCTGTCCCTCTGTTCAGATATAAATGTGGGTCAGATCACCCCGAGTCTTCCCATGTGCAGACTGAAGTGTCCTAGCTCTCTCAGTCTCTCCTTGTACGAGACATGCTCCAGGGCCTTCATCATTTTGCTTATCATGAATAAGCACCAGCTCTGCGTTACCGCTCCTGCCTGCCCTTGTGTTGAGAGGGTTTTGCAGAGGTGCTATGTCCCTCCTCATTTCTGCCCAGCTGACTCTTGCCAGCCCTGAGCTGCACCATGTGTGTCTCAGCCCACAGCCTCAGACCTGGCACCACTTCCAAAGTCTTGCTTTGATCCCTGAAGCATAGGATCATACCTTCCTGAGACAAGTGCAAAGTCGAGGCTAAGCAGAGATTAGAGATCAAGTATTTTAGTCTGCGGATGTCTTAAACCTTGATCTGAACGGCTTGGCTTAAAATAAATAACCCATTTGGCTTAAAATAAATAACCCATTTTGAATCAGGTTTTTCTTGTGATATAGAGACCTCCAAAAATACAGGAGAGAGGAAATAGGAGGGGGATGAGGCAAGACGCTGGAGCAAATCTTTCACAGAGCCATGCCCTGTGATAATTTCGTCGTGAGCACAGACTCGCTGACACTTATGTTTTTCAGTGTAAGCAATGTCGTGTCCAATTTTTTTTTCTATAATATAGAGGTAACTAGCCATGCTTTGCCCACAGCATGTCACCGTGGCCAAGACAATGGGTGTTAGTCTTACTTAGAAATCCTCTTTTTTTCCCTAATGGCTGATGGAAGAAAGGTGAGGGGAGGAGAAGGGAGGTGAATTTTCTGTGTTCTTTGATGTGATGCCCAGTCATGTACACTCAACGCTACTCTGATTGGGTTAGAGCTGGGTCTCTGGCACCAGAATGCAATAAAACAGATTAGCAGGTAACCCAGAACTGCCTTGCACCCGGCCAAATCTCGCTTCCTCGTAGCATCTTTCTGATCTTTGTTGCCTCCGGATAATGGGAGGCTTCAGCTTGTTTCTGATCTTAATTTGTCTACCTTAGCATGCTGCTGGCTCCTGTCCGCATCAGGTGAGTCCTTGTCAGCATGAGAGCAGCCCTCCTCCTTTTCCTCCTCTTCCTCTTCTTGCACCTCAAGGCCCCGGCTATGCCACACTGTCACTAGCCGCCCAGGTCATCTGTGCCACGACACATCAGGTTGTGGTTTAACTCCACAGACACCTCCCAGGTGGTGGTGGGACACGATGTGCAGCAACCACAGCGGCAGTAGCCGTGGGGTCACCCAAGACATGACAAGGTTTGCAAGAGGTTTCAGGGGAGGAAGTTTCCAGTGCCAATGCCCCAGCATCTCCTTAGCTGCCCACTTCCCACAGGAGTGAGGCATCTGAATGCTCCAGAGGCTAAAATGGCTTGAGCTGAAGGCTACAGACTTGAACCTGAGCTCTCCAGGGCTTGAGGGCTTGAAAGACCACCACAGCTCGGTCCTTCCATTGCCAGGTTAGCATCTGTATTTCACCAGAACAGCCACAGAAAGAGCCTGAAGCTGTTGTTTCCACTCAAAAGTTTTCTTTTCTCTTCATTGATTTATTGAAAAAAAAAAAAAAAAGAAAAAGACTCTCCTGGTATCCCTTAGGATTTCTAAGAAAGATATTTAAAAGGAAAATCCCTCAGATCTGCAGGTTTCCATCAAAATAATAGTGCTTATGGTGACAGGCAAAGTATAAACGCTTAGACAGACAAAGATAAGTATCAGTATTGTAGCTGCCTATTTAAATCAGAGCTCCACAAACATTGGTCTGGACAGGAGAGACCCAAAGCGTTTCTTGCTTGTTACATGAGCGTAAGCAGAGGACCTTTATTTGAAGCTTTTTTTTTCTGCTTTCCTATGTCACAGCAGCAGTATTCTCCAGCAGTGGAGGGCAGCTTTTCTCTAATTTTAGATCTTTCTCTCAAAAGATGGCAGCTGACAACTGAGACAGCCGTCTGAAAAGGATGAATTTGAAGATATTCCTTTTTACTAAAGATGTACAAGCTGCGCAGCACAGTAGTCTGTGCTACATCAAACTGAGTGGATTTCAATTTCAAATTCTGTCATACTTTGAGGTCAGACTTCAGGCAACGTGTCCAAGCCACATGCAAACGGAAAGGCAGAGTACGCTTTCTTTTTAGCAAATATACAAATAGTGAGAGATGAGAAGGAGGGGGGCAGAAAAGGGAATAAATGATTTACACACAACTAATCCACTGAGGAGGTTAAGCAGATGCTTTATTCTCTCAAAGGACTCCTGTCTGGATATGTCCATTTATAAACATAGGATTCACCATGGAATGGTGAATCATTACAGGCATCAAATCAGCCTATAGGGTGGAAGGCAAAGCTTTTTTGTTTCCTCTGTGGGAGCAGCTCACTGCACCTCAGAAAAGGCAGTCTCACACGCAAAAGAAGGAAAAAGCTGCATCAGGCCATTTGCTAACCTGCATCTTTGTGTCTACAGTACGTCTGATGGGATTTCTATAGTGGGCTTTAAAGGTTCCTCAAAAAGTTGTTTTACAGCATCTGTTTCAATTATTAAGATAGTCCTTTCTAAACCTTGATGTATAAACACAATATTTTGACCAGGTAGCCAGAAGACCTGACTTTTTTTCACTGTTTAGAAGAAAGTTTCCTTAAGTACGATGTCAAAGTGAGCGAGCAGAAGCTAATACCTAAATTACTCATCATAGAATCATAGAATCATAGCATGCCTAAGGTTGGAAGGGACCTCTAGAGGTCATCTAGTCCAACCCCCCTGCACATGCAGGGCCACCTAGAGCATGTGGACCAGTCATGGACCCGTTCGTCTTTTTTCTTCTCCCTACTGCAAATGTCACCCTTCAGGTCCTTCCTTGGGGCAAATGACACATTCTGTCCAGTGCTCTTTTTGTCATTAGAAGGCAATGCCGATCATCTACCTGTGTAGCTATGTAATCCCACTCTGCCCTGTTGACATGAAAATTAAGGGTTGTCTAGCAAAGTAGATCTTTCCTTCTGAATGGCTTCCAATCAGCCATGATAGCACAGAGGACTATCTTGACAAACATGCAACAGTCTAGAGGCTGAATTTTGAACTTAGATCTGTGTTTGCATTCATTTCAATGCAATTTTTAAATCGGATTTTGTATTAAGCTTGGTGTAGGAGTGCATTCATTATAGATCAATACTTTGCACTGTTATGAAATTTAGAGAGATGTTGTTAGGTTAAAAATACCTTGGGTTGTTTTCCTTTTGCAAATCATTTAGTTACTGATAGCCATCTGAGCTGAATGGGAAATGCTCATCTCCTGCTCTGCACTCCCTTTACACAAGAGGTGGAGGTAAGATCAGGTATTGCAAAAAGCTCCTTTGCTGAGGGGGATTCAGGGAAAAGTCCCCTTGATGATTCAGAACTACAGGTTTCAAGCATATTCTTTCATTGACTAGCTTACCAGAATTCTTTGACTAGCTTACCAGAATGAATTTTAAATATTTTGGTTAGCTTTCAGTGCATGTTGTTAGTGTTTTCTCTCCCTCGGTTTGAATTGTAAAGAAAAAGAAAAAAGCCAGGCTTCCTTTTGCAGTCAGTGCCCTAGTTAGTTTTCCTTTGCAGTCTGGTGCACAAGACCCTACTACAGACTTGCAAATGCTGATGGAGAATGTTCATTTACATTTAAAATATGCTGGTTTCACTGAATATTTAAACCTTCTTCTCTCTGTTAATTTCAGGCCTCGAAAGTTGTGCAAAAATAATACATAGAATGATTTTGACACCAAACTATAGAAAGTGCCCTGTGCATTAAGCCATCACTGATCTAACTTATTTTATTCACCCAGTAGGGAGAGCAGGAACACTTCCTTTAAAAAAACTCATTCTCCAGACAGCAAAGGATGTGTTGGTAGACAGTTGTTGACTGATGAATGCCTGAAGTTTGGGGGTACTTACCTCCAAAATGGTACCTTCCCTTTGCGCTTCCCAAGGCAGAGAGCTATGTGTGACTGTCTGCCACCAGAAGAGGAAAGATCTTATTATACTAAGGGAAACATTTCCAGTGGCTCACTGTCTCCTCCCTGAAAAAGGAAATATGTCCCTTCATCTTCTTCCGACTGAGGAAGTTTGCCTGCAACCACATCCTACAAAGCAGGAAGAAGAAAGAATGCAGCAACCCAACATGGTGAAGATATGCTGTTCTTTGCAGGGAGCAAAATGAAGCAGAAAATGTGCAGGGAGGAAAAGAAAATATGAATGCAAAAAAACATGCACAGCACATGCATCATACAAATCTTAAACTTGTCAGGCAAAGCCTGCACTCTTGGGTCTGCTATAATGGTATCACAGGTGGATGAGAGGCTATTAATATTGTTCAGATAATCAAGACATTCCCCTCCTCTGCTTCTGCTGGGAAAAATCCCACAGTGGTAAAGAGGACGATTTTCCTTAGCAGCTAGAGCAGGAGCAGGTGCTGGTGAGGGGAGGCCAGGGTGACCTGAACGTCCATTTCCTCTCATTCCCTGGTGTGATTTCACCCATTGCTAGGTGCTCTTAGTGGTGGCTCGTGAGCCCTAACTCATGTTTCCGGACTCCTGTGATGGCTCTGTTGCACGTGGCCAGATGAGAGCTGCTTTTGGTGATTCTTATCGCCTCTGATTGCGAATGCCTGCGTGGGGAAGCTGGGGCCGCTCTCCAGTCTCTATTGCCAAGCACATTGTCAGTGTTCATAAATCATCATCAAAATAATTAGCAGCAATTAATGGCTTAATGGAGAGTCTTTGGGGATTCCCGAGCATATCTTGTGTGGGTTTTTTTTTTTTTTTTGGGACAGTGGAAGCTGAGAAATCCTCGAGGAATCCTGGTGGCACCTGCCATCCCTGTCCCTCATCCCAACACCCATTTCCATGGGCTTGTTTGCATGCGTCCGGCCCGGCCCTCGCCCCCGTGCCGCGGGAATGTGGCCCGGCCAGGAGAAGCTCTCAGGAGAAGCTCTCATTCCCAGGGCCACATTCCTCCTTCTCGGCACTGACAAGCTGCTGCAGTTCTGCCCTCACCTCCTGCTCCTCCGCAATCCTGCTTCCTTCCTTGCCTTGCCTGGGACTTGTCCCATTGAGAGCACTGGGAATGGACTCTTCCACCAAAAGCCTTGCCTAATTAAAGGATTTATTCTGCAAACAATTATCAGTTCTGAGAGGAGGCAGTTGGGGCTCCCTGAGGTTGCTGCTGTTAGGCAAATTTTGCAAGTCATTAGCAACCTCAGAAAAATGTTGATGAAAATGCAGCTTTTCAGTTTTCCAGCAAACTGAGCGAAGTCAGCTGCTGTGGCATAAGCATCTTTATAATGATGTCCCCGAGTTCACAGGAGGGGCCTGGGCTGCTTTAATTGCCTTAGTTTCTAAATTAATGTAAAGAGCATTGCAGATATCCCGGGTGCAAAGGCAGACAGGCTGCCTGGCTTTCCCTCTGGAAGGAAGGGAAAACCTTCCAGGTTTTTTGCCTCTGGAAAGAAGAAAGAAATCCCATTAATGCTGGGTCATGAGAATAGCACTAATCTGTGTCTGAGACTGTAATTAACTTAGACATTACCACTTTTCATTTTCAGCAGCACCTTCCCATCCATGAACCTTGCTTCCTCCCTCCCTAAGTGCTGGGTTCCTCACCCACTAGCACAGGCTGCTGTGTGCTCACTGGTCTCGCTGGATTCCCTCAATATTACCGTGCTGTTTTACTGGCAAACTATAAGTTACATGAAGACAAGTCAATGGAAATAGCAAAGTGCACAATTGCAGCAGCTCGATAGACAGACGGTTTTCAGGTCAGTATGTAAATTGCCATTTTTAGAAATTATACATTATTCCCTTTCATGTGTGGTCTCATCTAATCTTCTTCTAACTGCGGGGATTCGGCTGTATAATAGGGTTTACTATTGTATGACAAGTTATTTCATAACATGTTGGCAGCAGTTTCAATTCCACAAATTGATCCAGGCATTAGAAATATAAAATAGATCTTTTACTTTTATTGCCTAGTTTAACTTCTACCTGTTCTCTGCAGGTATACAGGGAACATTACTTTCAACTATGCCATTTAAGTCCATATTCCAGATCACTATTTGCTTGAGGTAATTTTAATTGAGCCAGCTAAAGGTGAAACTTTCTCCCATGAATAATAATACCTGCTCTTTTGGAAGAATGACAGAGATGAAAATAGAATTAATTCAGAGATCCAGTCGTATGGTCTAGCCACTGGGCACACATTCTCTAAAGCAGAATGGGAATCACTTTGAAATGATCAGGCAGTTCATGTGAAACAAATGCAAAGAGATACTTTTTCATGCTGTGCATAATTAAACTGTGGAGCTCTCTGCCACTAGCAAACATGGGGTTCCCCTCCAAGAGTATAAGTAGGTTTTAAGGGGACTGAGACAAGTTCAGGCAGAGGAATGAACCAGTGCTGCAAGGCACAGTGGTTAAGATGCAAGCTCCATCTCTAACAATCCTTCAACATTCCTGTGTGGTAGAACTTGTAAAGGTGGAAAAGAGATGAGACATCTTCTGCTTGCCTTGTTTCTCTTCCTCCTTTCCCTCTCATGCAGCACGTCCTGCCTTCAGGGATAGACTAGGAGCCCTCTGGTCTGACCTGGTGCACCACTCTCCTTTTCTGCATTGTAACATGGTGCAGGGTCTATCTGTGTAGGACCCAAATGCAGCATTTTTAAAGGTATCAAATCCAGAGATGCTGTTTGCTCCACTGCTCCAAAGAGAAAATTGTTCCAAACATGTATTCTTTCCTAAGCTTTCCTAAGGTTTTCAGGAATAAAAGGAAGGGCTAAGAGCCAGCTGGTGCATTCAACCCAGAACTGGCCTTGCAGTGCCTTAGTGACCCTTGGAAGAAATTCAAGGCAGACCACATTTTTTGGTGTGCATGCTAGTTATCTTATCTTTGAAGTCCTTTGGGAGGTCGTGATTCGCCTTCAGCAGAAAGCAACACAGCCTATCTGCAAATCTTTGTTTCAGGAAGCAACTGTGTGACTATCCAGCTCCCAGATAACAGGTAGATGTAAAGACCCAGCCTGATTCTGTCTCATATTCCACACACCAATCCCACAGCATGTAGTGTTTTCCTTAGCATACTACAGGTCAGAATGGAGCCCTTCATGGTCGCTAATCCCAGGACAACCAGTGCTCTCAGGACTCTAATCCCTTCCCTAGTCCACTCACCCCAGGGCTAGGGAGCAGCTGTTTTCCAGCTCTTTCAGAGGAAGAAAGGGGTGTGGATTCCTTCTCATTCCTTCTTCCAGAGGGCTGTTTTTCCACATGCAGTCACTCCTCCTGTTCCTTTTTGAGTCCTGAGCTTGCTGCCAGGAACGGGAATTGACTCTGCATTTCACTAAGTGGCAGATGAACGTGTGTGAAGGTGGGAAAGATGAGAAGTACCATGAAAACACCACTGTCATACATGGGATGCTGCTTGCTTGATACCCCATGGTGACTATCTATACTGCAAGGCACCCTTCAAACTCTTTCCCCCGTTACTGCCCTTCCAGAAAGGCTGCTAGGCATCAGTTGGACAGGATCCCCTAAGTGATTTAGGGAAGCAGTTTTTTCTTAGGTGCCCACATCTCAGTGGTACCCATCAGAGTTTGGTATCTTTGCCCTCTCAGGAGGGCAATTTCTATTCTTGCACAGACCTCCTCTCACAATCTGGCTGTGTGAAGAAATCAGGAAATTCAGGCTACATGAAGTGTTTCTCCACAGACTGCAAGTTGTGAGTTAAATTCACCCTGGTAGGCCTTTCTGTGGAAGTTATCATACAATATAGACATAAGGATGATGAGAAACTGACAAAAGATTGTTGTCACATTGGTGTACCATGAGAAGGTTTTCCATGCTAGCCTGGAAATCAAAATGGAAAATAATGGACCAGGAGACAGATCAGAAGGAGACATGGACCTGAGTTGGGGAAAGAGGGAGATCCCAGAGGACTTATAAATTAACTGACTTTCATTGGTTTGCTTATCTGTGTTGGTGGCATTGCTTTTGGACAAGAGAGAAGATTTTGTTGAGAAATTTTGGCACCAATTGATACAATGTTCATTCTGGTCCTCTCAGTTTCTTCTGTGCCCCTGGAAAGTAAGGAAGTGATTCCTAAAACATGAATGAGGTTTTGACTAGACCTTGTATTATTAGCTAATGAACTCTCCCATGGTTCAGCCTTGATGTTTACATGGACTGGTGAAAACTCTTACTTCATAAACAGGAAGCACTTCCAACTTACTATTAGATGATCCCATTTAACTCTGAGGTTTTTCCAACGTAGCAGTGTCCCACGTGACATACCCATATCTGTTCATCTGGGCGCAGACTTAAATGGCACATGTTGTGGAAGTAGCAATGGCTATTGCCAGACAAATCATCCCCTATAATGAACTGGAGTTTAGCTGCAAAAAGGAAATAATTAACAGGAAATAGTTATCTGGTTGAGGTAAACCTAAGTATTCCCTCTTAAGGATGACATGGACTCCATCTCTCATGCACTCTCATTGTCTTGTGATATTTAGAGAATCCACAAAATAAGAGGTGGAGCTGAAAAGGAGCCAGTTACATGGCAGCCTGGCGTACGTACTCATAGGCTCATTTCTATACAAACAACTTCATTCTAAGCTCAGCTTTAATTGCCCTAGTTCACAGGCATTTTGAGGGCCCAGCTGTAAATGCAAAGCTCACACCAGTTCTCTGGAGATAAAGTTCTGGAAAGCTGTAATTCGAAAGCTACCAAAGTACAGTGGAGTGAGACGGTGAGGTTTGGCTAGTGTCCTGAGAGCTGGCAACTGGAAAAGGTGCTGCGGTTCAGGTCAACCTAGGACTATCAATGGTGAGGAAGGTGAGCAGCAACGGTGCAGGATCACATGCCTAGCAGTAAAGCATGACTTTGCTGTAGCCATCTCAGAAAAGGAACGAGGAAGGTCGAGGGGATGTCCTGAATCCTCCTCAGAACCTCAGCCGGTGTCTGTATTCCTGCGACAGCCAAGCATACCTATCATGGGAGCTGAAGGGTTGGAAAAGCGGCTTCAGAGGGGCTGTAGGATTTTCTTATGGAAAGGGCTAGTGCCTCTCCACAGCCCTGCTCCACTGGCACTCACCTGGTCAGTTCTTGTCCCTTTTCCAAGAAATAGCTGAGTGCTTTTTTGTAAAAAGTGGGGACCATTGGCAGCAGGCTGGGAGCACGGCCATGCCAAGAACAGGCTCCTTGGAAAAGCTGAGGGGGCAGGGGATCACTTTCTGGCTGGCAGGAAAGGAATTTATCCCTTATCTCCCACATCCTGGGTGAATATCCCAACTATCCCCAGCTCTGCTTAACTCTATGTGAGAAAAAACGGCAGGTTTATAAAAATGCAGGACACATTTTCAGACACTGCCATGTAAACTGTCCTTAAACAAAATGTGGACTCCTGCCCTGAGTATGAACTCCTCAAGGTCAGAGGTTAATAATTTTTATAGGATTACCACCTTTCATCCCCAAATGCTTCACTTTTTAAAACAAGACAATCTCCCTTTTTTTTAACCCTTTAAAATATACCCAAAGAAACAGAGACTGTTTCAGAGTAAGTATCATGACAACGACGTGGGAGAGGAGGTAGAGCAGTATCTTGTGTCTCATTGGAACTGCAAGGGGAATTTAGGTAGGTAAAATGAATTGCTTGTGCAGGAACCTGGGCGGGATAGAGGTGCAAAGTCGCCAGGTACTGAAAAACTGCTGACTGAACTGGTTTTGGGAGAATTCACTCTACTATTTGCTTTACTAATGTCACAAACTGCCCCATCTAAACTGGGGTGAGTCACGATTTAGGGATTGGGTCAATATTGAGAGAAAAATCCATTAGTGGATTATAGTGTTTTTCAGACTTTCTGAACTGGCAGTGCAGTTTCCATTGGTCAGCATATCCACAGAAGGAGATTATTACTAAGGGCCACGGGGATGTTTGCAGAGTGGGTGGTTTATTTAAACCTTCCTCCTCATTACACCTTTCTCATCTGATGGAGGATGTGAAAATGCCACGTGGCTTCAGCCACCAATTGCATCCTGTGAATGGCAAATTAGAAATAACTACTGCAAACAGGAATCCCAGGGAATAGCCTGCAAAGCCTGCATAGGCCACAGTGTGTTCAAAGAAAGGAATAGCAAAGCAAGCAAGAAAAAAAAACCAGCCAACCTGATGGCTAGAAAATGAAGTAAAATTTGGCTAATGATTTGCTCATGCTCTGTCTTTCGTGCTTTTCTCAGGCACAGCAGCTGTGTCATCAGCACAGCTCCCTGCTTCAGCTGGGGCTTTCACAGAGGCTCCCTCTGTAAATAATGATTTGACCTGATTCTTTGCCCAAACTCCATCCAAAACCTGCATGAGGTGCTATGGCTGGAGGTACTGGTTTTGGAGAACACAGTCCATGAAATGTAAATAATTTGCAGGGGTTGCATAGATAATAAGATCTTACGAAGGGATTGCTTGATATGTCAGTGTTAATACCTGCATCCCTTCATTCCCCTGGTGTTTGTATGCACAGTACATATTTTGCTTATAGAATACAGAGTAGAATTGTAATAGGGATGTCTTCAAGCTACATTTATTTGATGTATTTGTTTTTACATTATTTTTATGCTACTACTGAATGGGCTGTTTGGGAATCAAAATGCCAAAGCTGAGGTATGAACAGGACTGCTCATCTCCATCCCTGATCATCCATGATAAAGAAATCAGATCAATATTGATAGTGACAGAGATGGGAGCAGAGTATACTACACAAAGTATGCAAGTCCATGCTAGCCATTTAACACCTCGGAAAAGGGAGGTTTTTTGCTCTAATTTTCTGTGTGACATGGAGCTGTTCTGTATCTTGCAGGACAGCATAATGCCTTTCAGAAAAAAAAAAAACACAGCAGGAAATACATTTCAATAAGCATAATTGATAAGTAGCTTAGTCAGATAGCGGTGATTATGCATGACTCAAGGTCAAAAATTGCAGGAAAATGATAAATGTATTTAACCAACCTGTCAAAGGCATTCAGACCTGTGCAAGGAGGACACCTGATGGGACTGCTCCTATGGTTGTCAGGTCCTGAGCTATCATTACTTCTCAAGGGCTTTTCTCCCTCCGTTTCTTATTTTCTGTTAAGGATTTCCGGCATAAGACGGCTTGTCCATCCCTGTGAGGTCCCCAGTGATTGCACTGGGCAAAGCCGGGAGCTCCAGAGACTTGGCACATCTCTTTTTCACACACCTTGGATCCCCAAATGTTCCTCTCTCTGCTCTTCCTAGAGGCTCGTGTCTTTTGTCCAATCCCCCTGAATGAGGTCAGCCCAACTGTGCTCCCTTCCAGTAGGGAAGAAACTTCTGCAGAGTCATGAGCTGTATCGGATAGAGCACTTTGCCTTTATTACTGCTTGCTGTATTGGGACCCTGCTGGAAGTGCTCCTTATCTCACTCGTTGGGCAAGGAATGTAGTAACTAGCAAGGCCATAAAGACACATGAAATGTGAGCACGGGCATCTCTGAATCGCCTGTGACATTGCATCCTTCCTGCTGCGATCCTGCCCTCAGCCCTGTGGGCTCTCCACTTAAACCAGCTCTGGGCAGGAATTCCTTTCCAGTACGTACAGATTATGTATGTCCGCTCTGAAACATAGCGTTTTATTACTTTCTTGATGGCTATAAAACACACGCTCGGCTCTGTGTGTGCTTCATCCTTCTTAGTTTTAGAAGAACAACCTTCTCCTTGCCCCTCTAGCTGAGAAGTGTGAGAAACAAGGTCTGAGAATTTGAGAACAAAGGCTTTTTTGTGTAGTTTTGAGGTCAGGATGTGAAAAAGCTGCCCCCGGCTCCTGAAATAATCTGTGGAGTCATCACGTGCTGTGATACACATCTGCCCAAATGCATTTGCACAGGAAAGAAGGCATGCACATTAATTTGGGTATGCACATGTGTGGGCAGTCCAGTAGATACCAAACAGTTACAAAATGGGAAACCTCACAGAAAACTGGAGTGCAAATGGAAAATTTAAATACAAATAGACAACGGTATTTAAAAAATAAAGTGACTATTCTTTTTATGGTGTTTTAATAATAGGCAGTTTGTAAGCCTTTGTGGGTGGACTAGCGTAAAAGCAAAATGAGATCTGTAGCGAGAAGTAGCACCTTTTATCAGACCAGATGATGCAGTCAGGAAAAACAGACATGTTTATGGACACACAAAGCCTTCCTCGGGCTGGAAGAGAGGTTGCCATTTCAGAGCTGACAAAAGTCTGTGTTCCCCCTAAGCTTGCCCGTTTCTCACTGCTTGCAGGGCTGTAACTCCCGTGAGGCAGTGGGATGCAGGCAGCAGGCTCAGCGGCTGCTTTCCCGCCTGGCACCAGTGCTGGTCCATGCGGGGCTGCTGAGGCGCCGCGCTTCCCGCTCTGCTCTCCCGCAGCTACTTGCCTGGAGCAGCGTGAACGCAGCGCTGCCTGCGGCGCTTCCAGCTGGAACAATTTTTCCATGGAAAACACAGCTTTATGCATTATTAGTCACCCTCCGTGGGGACATGGCTGGGACCGCAGCAGACTTCTTGGTGCCGGTGCCTCTTCAGTATTTCCCGAGCAAGCTCCTCCGTAGCACCCATGGGAAGAACAAGCTGCGAGTGGGGCGGGTGTAGGAGCTGCTGCTCCTTCGCATTCACCACTTAGCAACTGCAACACTCTCAGCAAGCTGCACAGCCTCAAAGTTGTCTAAAAAAGGTCAAAATAAACTGCTTGGACTTCTGGCAGGGGGAATTGTTGTAACTCTTGCAGCACGTTTCAGCACTTTTCCTTGTTTCACATCGGAATAAGATTTTTTTGTTGTTGCAGAGATTTGGAAGGGTGACAGTTTTCTCAACCAGTTCCTTCCAGACTCCTGCCTTGCTAGCAGCTCTGTGGGGCTGTTCCAAGCACAGTGCCAAAAGGAAGGGACTTTTTCACAGGATAGTAGGAGAGAGGTGTAAAGGGGAATTCTGAGTCCCTTTTATCTCTATATTTATGCCGAGAGTACATAAAAAAAGAAATGCTTCCATACCTACTGTGGTACTAAATATAACTGTTTAATTGCTTCTCTATATATGTTTTTAAAAGCATGACACGTAACGCTTGCAAAGAAATGCAACTGGAGAATAAATTACGATGCCAGAGGGCCTGAGCTGTCAATCAGTCAGTGCACAGGAAAACCGCTGACTGATTTGGTCCTAGAAAACAGATGACTTTCCTCTTTGTCTTCCTGCGAAACAACAAACCTAATGCATTTTCTGTTTTACAAAAAGCCGTTGTAAACATAATAATAATTGATACGCTCTGAAATCTGGAGGATGCTAAGGATGTGGCATAGAGGAGATTTTGGTTCATTTAGAGTTAATATCCCCAGCCAGCTGCAGCAGTGCTATCAGTCACTAATAGTAACCTTGTGTAGCTGCATGCATTAAGGTGGTACCGGGTGATAAGGCTGAAAAGCGAAGCAATCTGTTAGGCTACAGCCGAAAATAAGAATCAGGGCTGCAGAGGGAGAAAACTTCGTTCCCTCCCTGGCTGTTCCGCCAGAGATGAAAATGTAGGGACTGGTGCTGGGAGAAGGAAAATCTGATTTCCCACTGCTAAGAGAAAGGGTAGCCCTCACGAGAAGGGTTTCAAGGTCATGGTGATGATGCTATCGGGGCGATGGAGGAAGGGAGCAGACAGCAGGTGAATGCGTTATGGAGCTGGTGGCACGTTGCAGAGAACAGCGCTGTTCTCCCACGCGAGGTGATGCCATCTACAGGGCAGGTCCTGCCGGTTGGGTGGACACCTTCAGCCCTCCTTTCACGCAGCAGCCTGCTTGTCGAGGTGACGGGCAGAAGAGGATAAGAGATAAACCCGCCTGGGATAATGTGCTGTTACATAACCGGAGCGCTCAGGTTACGCTGCCCAAAGCCGCTCGTCCATTCACTTTTTTAGGTACCTCCCTGGCTGTATTTGCACACTGAGGCACAAGTGTGAGGACCTAGCGCAACTGAGATACGCAATGGATGCAGCAGCAAAGGAACCGTGGCCAAGCGTGCGCACCCCGCAGCTTCTGCGTGTGTACCTGCCCCTCTGTGCCTGCCCCTCCGCACGTCCCCGTCCCATGCTGCTCCAGTCAACTCCTCCTGACACTCAGTGGGCCTTGGGATGATCACGATGAAGAGTCGTCACGGGAACAAATCCACTTTTTCTTTGATCGCTCTGTCTTGCAAGCCATGTTACTGATTCAAAAACAAGGAGATAAAATGGCAGGGAAGCTTGACAAAAGCCAAATGAGCTCCGGTGGCTTTTCACACAGCACAGTGTCAAAACTGGAGATCTCCCAGTAAAAAACAGGGGAATGAATGCAAGACTTCTGGTCACATTTCCATCAATACTGTACTCTGCCAATTGTGTTCCACCAATAATCTTGGGCAAATAATCTTGGGCAAAGCATGTACCTGCTAGCATCTCTCTTCACTTATCTTTGTATGACACAAAACCCTAGACCACAGGATTGCTTTAAAGTTTAATAATTAATATTTGTATGGGTCTCTATTTGTATGGCTGCAAAAGGAACATCACCACCAAAGGGCTAGTATGCACAAAGCTGGCTCAGAGTATAAAAGAAATATTTTTTCCAAAGAGTCTACTTGAACTGAGGGCACTAACTTGAGCAACTGTTACATAACCTGATGCAGGATATGTTCCAAGACGATACTTGGAGTTTATTTAACTATAGGCTTTCTACAGGGTAATTGAAATTTTGCCTTGTTAAAAACTGATGGAAGGTTTTAGGAATGGGCAAGCTGAATCCAGAACACTCTAAATTTTCTGATTTTCAGGGAAAATAGAACACGCAGTTTAGCATGGCTGCAGGCACTCTGTTCTAGTGTTCCTTTCTCACCAGTCTTTCTCCTCCTCGTATAATCTTGCTCTCAAAACTCCAGAACTGATCTAGATGCTTGAAACTCTGCTGTCAAGAGTTTCTCTGATTATGCCAGCTCCCAGCAATCCAGCTGTCAGAAATGCTTACAAACACTTGGTGCTCTTTTGCAATTAGGGAACAGCGTGATTCTTGCAGTTTAAGCATGGTAAGCATGGTAAGTGGTATGTGGGAGATCTGGATTAAATACCAGCTTTGATAAAACCTTTTTGTGGAAACTCCCGTAACCTTTTCATAAGTGCTTGTAATTCTGACCAATCCTGCATTTCTTTTCTTCCCTATCTCCAAACAGTTTGCTCAGTGACGCTCATAGACGCTTTTTTTCAGTGGTACTAGTTACTTGACCTGACCTCTATGCTTCTTAGAGCTACCATAACCTATCCCTGAAATTATTATTGTGCTTCCTTTCTCACAGAGCATATAATGAAGACCTGATCATCGGCTGGAAATTCTGTGCGTTATTTGGGGGCAATATACTGTCACATCTATAGAGCTAAGTAGCTATAGAGAGCTAGGAAGTTTTAGAAAGTGGATGGGAGTGTAACTAAGACTCAGTTTTATATGATTGTTTGTTTGTTTGTTTGTTTTCCTGGCATTTTCCTCTACATTTCCCAGTTTTCTATTGCCCCTTGCTGTGAAATTGAGGACTGCCAAAAGTCAACACTGAGACGTTTGCCTGGTTGCTAATATATAGTTTTAAATACAATAAAAGGAAAGTGAAGCTGGTTTTTAAGGCCGCGCCAGGCTGGTGACGCAGCTCAGCCAGCAGTGGGGCCCGCACCGAGAGCCGCCGCACCAGCGCGCCATGCTGCACGCTGCAGGTCTCCAGCCCCCCGTCCCCGAGGCGGCAGCAGGTCCGCACAGTCGGAGAGGGAGGCTGAACTGAACCAAAAGTGGGACAGAGCCAAATATTGCTGGGAGAAAGGGGCTGCCCTGCCTTCCTTTGCCCGTTTCCTGGTGCAGCCTGAAGGCCCTGCGCCACATCCTGAGCTGAGGGGGCGTCAGGGTGGCATCTCTGGGGCCATAGCAGTGCTGGGGCACTGCCCTTGCTGTGTGGGCACAAGGCTCTGCACGGGCAGAAAAGGCTGTTGCTCATGCCATGGCAAGCAGGACTGGGCAAGTTAGGTAAAACCTACCGTGGGGACAGCTGCCTTTACTTAGTGTTGGACCAAAGCCCTAAGTGCAGTTGACAGTACTTTATAAATGTAAACACAGTAAAAAAAGTCCCCTGCCGGGCACTAAACTAAGTCCATACCTGGGGCAGCAGGGTGAGTTATTACAGCTGTATCGCACACGCCACACCAGAACTTTCCTTGTAGCTTTAGTAGGCCTTTTTAGCCAGTGCTATTACGGAATTAAACAGAAGTGATCGCATTTAAAATTTAAAATTTTAGTTTTTACCACCTTCCAAACTTTGTCAGAAAAACAACAACATCACAGCAGCACTTTTAGGTTAACACACCAAAGTGTTTCTGCTAGAACTCCAAAACCTGTTATGGAATCCCTATTTTTAGAAATTACACATCATAATTTCCCACGCGAGCAAAGTGTCCAAGCGAGGCCACAATTCTTTTGGAAGGAATGTTTCATAGCACCCACCATCCCCAGTCACTGCCATACCCTGGCATTTCCAAGATACCAGCAACCCAGAACCTTGAGCAGCTGAGAACCTCAGTCTGGTTTTGTCAATCTCAGAGGAAGGGAGCCAGGAAAGGGAACAAATAGGAAGCGGGAGGAGAACCGATTATTCCTGCAATTGTTAGTTATGCATATATGAAAAATAAAATTATCCTCCCTCCTTCAATAGCAGAACAATCATCAACTGAGATACTTGTTATAACCATTGAAAACTTATATGTACTCAGTCGTATGCCTAAAACTCCCCATGACTGCATCAGTGTGCAAAGGAAAGGGTGAAGTCTTTTAATTCTGAATTATTTACCAACATATAGATTAGATATAGGGCAAGTTGTTAATATGTATCTCCCTCCATCCTCTCGTTTGCACCCAAAATTTTAGCTGTTGTGGAGTCCTGTAAGTTTGTCAGTGTTTCAATTACATTGCTACATACCTCACAAAGATGAAGATGTTTAGGAATAAACACACTTTTAAATGTGTAACAAACAACAGGAGTGTTTCCCAAAAATGTAGTAATAAACATAAATGTGATAGGAACGTTGTTTACATTTTATTAAAAGAATGACTAGGTAAGAAATTAAGGAGACAAGGATTGTTTCTTCCTAAATTAGATTATATAGGACTCAGAATCCAAATGAGCCTTCAGCCTTTTGTTTAACAAACTCACTGTAAAATTCCTCATTCATGGCATATTTGCTATCTCCCTTTAAATCCTAGTGTTACTGCCCCCTGGGGTTTGATTTTATTCGTTTTTTAAGTAAAAATGAGTTTCCAACCCACATATTTCTATAAGGATGGCAAGACCATGTGTGTAGGTATTTCATAATCTTATCTTCTTCAGAACTTACAATCATCTCTGTGAAGACACTGTGGAACTGCCCCCTGCATCTATTAAAGAAACACAGTCCAAGAGTAGATGCAATCATTGCAGAAACCTCAAAGACATCCTATTACCCCATATTCTGTTAAAGACACTGGGCAAAATATAGTCCTGCTGTAAGCTAATGTAACAGTGTTCAGAGGGCTCTTGCCTACATGCATTAAACATCTCTTCAGCCCTGTTTGCTTAGATAAATTGCATCAGGCAAAGGAATATTCATTTGAGATTTTTCTTTATGAAAATCAGCCAGTTCTCCTTCCTACCAGTTTCACTGTTTTAACTCTAAATGTGTTGAACTTTTAGTGCAGGTTCTTTTGTTTCTGTGGGCTGCAGAGGAAGACCAATGTGGACACTGTGGTCAGCTACAGTCTTTAACTGATTGTTTCTGGCAGATTTAAAATCTGGAGAAGCCTAAATCTCCAAGATAATTTTTCTACCAGTTTATGGATATTAGAGTTGAAACAACAAAGTAAGACAATTGTAATAGAGTAGCTCAGGATCCAGGGAAATAGGGATTCCACTTTTGATTTCCTACAGCCTACCAGTATGATGCTACGTAACTGACTTAGGTCTGAGTTTATTGCACCTGAAGTTCACCAGAAGTTCCTATGATAAGAGCACTGTCTCAGTTAGGAAGCTGTGTTTCCTTCAGAGCCCATGATGAGATCTGGGTACCTGAAAAAATTGCCCTTCTATGTTGCCTGTTTTTTTTTTTTTTTTTTTTTTTTTTGCGTTTTGCATACATGCAGAAAAGTGTGTTCGTACATGAAGAAAAGTTAGAAAACTTAGTCTGCTATCTTAGACACTTCAGCTAGGTGCCTAAAGTGACCTATGATGAGTCCAGGCTTTTATGTTTCTCTGTGTGTGTCCCTCATGTAAGAAGATGCTTTGCATTTGATTCACATAGCAGGACTGTGAAGATGAATATTGAACATAGTGAAGGAATGGGATCCAGATCTATTCCAGATAGATAGGTAAATGACTACATAGACTTTAAAGGTAAATCTTAAGTCTGATTTGAAAACTGACAGAAAACTTCACCTGGATCTTTTAAATCTGCACAGAATTTCCCTATGTTTCAGAATATCGATGAGGCTCTGGAGTAATATCATAACAGTGCTTTGTAGCCAAGATAACTGAAAGGTCAGAAGAAAGAATATCACCTCTTCCTACAAGACTTGCCTTACTTTAACGAAATAGAGCCTGAGATTAAAGCCTAAGATTAAATCCAAAAGTGTACATTTGGGATGATTTTTGGCATTCAGTGTGAGCATTTGCAAAATGCTCGTATTTACATTTCTCTTTGTCTCTTGTTGTTGTCTTCCATCATGAAAGGTAAGTTTCAGAGCACAGCTCTAACCTTGTTGCACTCTCTGTGCTGTTACGAGCCTTTGATCACTTTAATTGCTGCACTTAAGAGTAGCTTGATCTATTTTTTTCCAACTAAATTGACATTCTACAAGGTAAGAAAGTAATTAGTGATGTCTGCTCTGTTGAAATAATACAATATTTCACTTGTTCCCTCATGAGCTTTACAGTTTGGCAGTAGCCATTGTTGTTATAAAAAAAATTGCTTCCCAATTTTGAGAGAATGAAAAATAAAAAGCAACTCTGGGTAACCTGATTACGCAGTTTGCTTGTGTTGTGGCTTAGCTTTGCTTTTGATGCAACACCGTGCAATGAGTTTCCAGTCCTTTGCCCTGGAGAGTCTGGCTGCCGGAGCAGACAGTGAGTTTTACTCACGGTTCTCTCTGTCCCTTGTGTGCTTGCTGACTTCATACTCCTCATATGGCTCAAGACTCTGAAAACTGGGCTTTCTTGTTTGGGGCATGATGGCTTTGCGAGAGGCTCTCCCGCTTTTACAGCTGGTTTTATCTGAGTCACTTGAATACAAAGAAGGTGTCAGCTATCTGAGCATTATCTAATTGCTCAATTTGTGTGCGTTTGTGTGTGCTTTTGTAGAAGCTGGGGATTGCATGGGACAGGTAGTGCTTTCATCTTCCCAAGAGGGCTCTCTAGCTCTGTGGCTCAACAGCGTTACATTGCTCGTTACAGAACAACACTGTTCCGCTGCCTCCTGGGCAGTAAATCTGACCAGTGCTTAGCGGAACCATCTGCTCTCTCTGTGCTCCCTCTCTGATCTGCAGCTGCAAAGGAAAAGGAGTGGCAGGCAGAACTTCAAAAAGCTAGGAACAGTTAAGCCCAGCTTTGCCGAGGTGTCTGGGATCCAGCCTCCTCTGGATTTTAGCAAGCTGGTGGGTGGCTAAATAAGAGTTTCTAATACTTTTCCAGGAGGAGACTCTCGTGCAGCCCAACCCAGCAGTTTATTTCCTCTGCAACCCATGCAGTGTGCACCAGCTGGGGGTAGCTGGTAGGCAGCTTCACTCTAGGATTGATGACAAGCGCACTTTCTGGTGCAAGGTGCATGCTGAAGCCTTGCGCATTGCAGTGGCATGGGCAAGTGTGCACGATCCCCCTGCAAGAGTCCCCTTGGCACACTGCTGTGAAACGAGATACTATGAGCTCAGTGTTTCTAAGCGTAACAGTGAGAAGGATTTGAACATACTAGGATTTTCCTTTCCTCTGCAAGGCACAAACTCCAGTGTCACCACCAGGTAGAAACTGGCAGGTTTCACCAGCTCAGTTCAGTGGAGTTCACTTCTCTGAATAACCAAAGTTTAGATTTGTTTTGGAAGTGGAATAGCTCTTCCAGCTAATATAAATGCTGCCAGTGAAAAGGGACTCAGTGTGGCACACAGTTATTCAGAGCTAGCAAGAGCTTTGCTAAGGCTTTTGCATCTCTATTCTAGCAGCGTGCGCAGCTCTCGACAAGGCCTCTCTGTGCCAGTGCCGATATTGAGCCCAGGCCCAGAGGGGCTGAGGAAGACTCCGTCTCTCCCGGTTGCTCCCCCAGTGGGGATTGCAGCGGGCCTGCAGAGCTGCTTGCGCTGCTGCAGCTGCACTCCCTGCCTACCCAGCTTGTATACTGAGGGGAAAGAATGTGGGTTGCCTGTTATTACTGCCTAGGGCCTCTCAGGGTCCTGGGCTCTGGCAGTCATGGGATGAAATGCTGATTATACCACAAATTTTGCTGTAAATGAATGGCTCAGGACCCACCTGCCCCTCTCGTAATAAGATTTTCTGCATTAGGATTTCTATTGCCTATATGTCTTAGACAAAACTATTACCTTGTCCATTAAAAAGACCAGATACAAATGGCTGCGTGTGGACACACAGTTGTTAAAAAAAGTAACACGGGTTTCTCTTAATTCAAGAGCTGCTTAGTTGTTTGATCCTATACTACAGAAGCCATATACTTCAAAGGCAACAGGATCTAGGCCATACCTAAGTGGACAGGGGCAGGAATCAATTCACCTTAGAAAATAAATGTATGATTGGAAGGCTATGTTTAAGATAGTGACATATTTCTTTTATGTTCAAAAAAACAGCAGTTTGCAGACAACTAGCCTTTTTTTATTATTTTAATGAAATCCTGTCAAGCTCATGCCCTTTAAACTATCGGGAGAATCCCGGGCCTGAGAAGCCTTGTGGTGCTCCCAGGAGTTCTTATCGATGCAGTTTGTTGTGCTGCTGCAGGCGCTCTTTTTCACAGTCCACCTCACAGCCGTCCCCTTTGTTTCTCTTTGCTCTTACGAACCCAGCTCCAGCCTTCAGTGATAGCAGTGTAGGTGCCATCTCAGCACTCAACTGATGAATAGCTTGAATGTTACTTAAGCAACACAGTGAAAGTAGTGTTTGTTTGTTTGTTTTTTAGAGAGCAAAGTTACCACTTGGAGGCTTCTTGCTGAAATAAATTGCACAGATGATGCTCTAATGAGAACAATAAAACATCCACCTTGTGGCCTTTGGTCACTTTCACATGCTCTTTCACATCTTGTCAAAGGTGAAAGCTTTCACCAGGCAGATTGTCTGATTTTTAGGCAGTGTCCGAGCGCTGTTTACTCCAGACCTGCAGAAGTCTCCTTTTACAGTGTATGGTTGCTGGGACAATTCCTGTCAGCCTAAGTGACAAGAACTTGACCCAAGTAGCATCTGATTCCAGTTGTTTGCCAGCAAATTCAACAGTGGAGGCTGCCTCAAACCAGGATGTCCAAACTGACTGCTCCAATAAACTGCTTAATGGGTTGGATCACAAGGCACAATCAATAGACATCAAATGCACTGCATCATTTGCACCAGCTGATGGTCGGCAATAATAATTGCACCTGTGCTGGTACTACCTGCATTCCCCTGAAAAAGTGGCCTGAGTTTCTGATGCCTTTCCTCTACTTAAAGGTACCAAATGCAAGGACTTGAATTTGAATTCACAGAGGAGACTGTTATACTTTTTCCACACTTTCAGTTCTCTGTCTACAGTTTCCATGTTCAGTAGCCATCCTTGGTCAATTTTCAAAGCTATTTGGCAACTTGGATAAACTCCCAAAGGGAGGTTATGACTAGGCTGAGATTACAATTACTCAGAAAACAGGCTTTCAGGGAGGGGGGAAGGGAGGGAAGGAATGTATTGTTTCATTAATCTGTAAACCCACAACAGTTAAAATGGGAGTTAAAAACAAAACAAAATAAAAGCCTCACGCGCGCCTGTCTCTGTAACCTCATTCTGCAACAGCTCGGCTGGGATGACCAAATTAACAGATAGTATTTAGTGTTTTACCCATTTCAGTGCATCTTTATCTTCTTTAGGACCCTAATCACAGTCTCTGCTTATTTATGGGTCTTTATCTGAAGGGTAATCTACTGACTTTTATATGCATATGAATTGGATCATAATAGAGTGCTAATTGCCTTTTCTGCCCATCACCTGATATTTATCTGGTAGAATTTGTCCTCCAAGATTACACAGCATAGACACAATTGCAAACAAAACAATGTGGGCACGCTGTTACCATCAGAAGCCAGGTCTCTCCCAACTCACAGGCTGCTCAATGCTTATTCATGGCAACAACTGTGTGCCGTGCCACGGATGTACACACTGTGGTTAGCACACAGCCAACATTACATATCCACTGTACTGGCCATTCCTATGTGTGATTTATTCTGAAAGAGGGCATTTTTTTCAACAAAATTCTTCATTTTCACTGATTAAACAAGCTAGAAATGGCCCACTCACCTACCCTAGAGGAATCCTGAGTTCACAGTACCCTTTTAAAATGTAGAGCTGGTGAAGCGTGTATCTGTCATCCATAGTTTTCTATGTGCTGTAACATGCCTACTGCTGTGAGAGTTGAGCACCTGTCAAGATACTATATTGCTAGCCATGGAAATGGAAGTCCTCTCAAATTTATCATCAGAGAAACTTACTTTGCTGCCTGGCGAGTTTCTCAGCTTCTGTGACTCAACCTTGACCCCCAAGGATCTACTTCTCAGGGTGAGAAAGCAGCAAATTCTCCTTGAGGATTTAATCACTGTCTTCTCTGCTGTGGGTCCTGATTCACAGGATAGTAGAGATCTCCTTAGCCTAAGCAAAATCATCTAAAAGTAGTCACTGCTACAAGACACAGACCACACACTTGCCATAAATTGGCTTTGACATCCCAGGTTCCCATATAATACCTACAGTGAAGTGGAAATCTGTCCACTGCTTGAACCACCAGCTGATCTGAGATGTTAATAGGCCACCCTTCAGACATGAAGAATCTGGGCGATATTAGCACAAGTGCAAAGCACTTTATTTCTCTGCTAACCTTTGAGCCTCAGAAAGATGATTACAACCTTGCAAAAAAATGTCATATTACAGAGGTATTGAGAGATTAGACCTCAACTAGAAATCACCAGAGGTGCATGGTGGAAGATTCCCGTTTCTTAACGCTGAATTGCTCCATTATAACTGACAGTAAAAGCAAGTGTGGTTTGTCCTGTGCATTTCTGTCTTTCTCAATTAATGGTTTTGAGAGAAGTTTGGGTTTAAGGCATCTCCCTTTCTTTTCCCTGGTGCTCTCTGTTTCCCAGAGTGTATCCCTGAGCCAAAGATGAATTTCCAAGGCGTTGCATTTCTCACCTGCTGATTGCAATTAGCCACTGCCAGCTGGGGCCTGGTGAGCTGCTGAGGAGCTAACAAGCAGCAGGGACCAGCGTGAGGCTGCAGCAGCGGGTATGCTGTGAATGAATAAAAAATGCTGCGCTGTGTTCCTGAGATTACTCCACTGCAGAATACGGTCCCCGCTTGCCTCTGCTGGCGCGCTGAGTTCTCCTTCCGGAGGCTCTGCTTGCTTCTCATGCTTACGCACACTGCCGTCACGTGTTGGCCAGGAAGGAAATGCAGGGAAATGAGGGCTAACCTAGGTAAAACTAACCTCAACCACAGTTACACACTGTCCTATCTCAAGCACTGTGATCATCCTGAGGGAGAAGCTGTCTCTGACTATGCTGGTTGTCTAACCCGAAAGCAAGGAGCGTTTCCCCCTGGGCACTGCTCTGCCCCTGCCCTCCCCAGCCAGATCCCCTGGGCTCCACAGAGGACGGTGTCACCGAAGTCTGCCCTGAAGTACCATGTGCTGGCCCTCCCCATGGGCCAGCTTCAATGAGGAGAGCCACAATTAAGCCCCATGTAGCCCACCCTGGGAGTTTGCTCGTTAGTGACCCACTGGAGAAGAGCTGGACATCCTATCACAGATTCCCGCTGTGATGAGATCGTGTGCTTTTGAAATGCTAATTGGAGAGGTTCCGGGGGATGCATGCAGCCAAGCAAGCTCCTGAATATAAAGATATAATCCCTCTTTGCTTCAGCCAAATGTGCCCAGGCTCCAAGAGGGAGGGACAGCTGGCATCCGGGAACTGTGCTCTGTTACCAACGATTTTTGCCTTTGGATACTCTAGACCAGGGACCTGCAGATTCCCTCTGCTTTGTCCCTCACAGGAGTTGCTTGTATCAGTGTTATTTTGGTAAGTGAGCACGCGTACCAGGGACACACCAACTGAGCCGAGGGAGACCCCCAGACCTCCTAGCCGAGTGCTGTGAGTCTGCCAACACTGCTGTGTGTTCAGAGGTGTCCACGTGGGCTCTGACGTGCGTTTCCTCGTGGTCTTCACCTTGTTTTTCACCTATTCTTGAAGGAGCCTGTAGAGCGCCTGAGAGTCCCTGGGAAAGCCACGTGCCAAGAGCACCTCAGCCATTCCCAGCTCCCTGCTTGCAATCCTTCAGCAGGAAGGCCAGCTCCCAGGGGACGATTTTGTTCTGCCCTGTCCAGCCCTGCAAGGCCTAGCACTGTCTCAAATGTCGCCTTTGACTTGGTGCTGTGCTATTTTATATGCCATAGACACTGCCTGGTAAGATTTATTAAACTGAAAACCCTCAGTTCCCTGAGATTATCTTACCATTATTTTAGTAATAGGAGGCACCCATAACTGTGGGGAGTATCCACCCCAAACTGCAGGCCCCTTAAACACAGAAGGAAGTTCAGCTAGGCCTTAGCTGCCGTTTTCTCACTGAGGAAATAAGGAAAACCATAATCTTTTATTCTAACTCTGCTAAGGACTCAAGATAGTCCTTGGCATCTGCCTCCCCATCCACAGAGTGGTGACATCCAGTCCTTTAAGAAAGACACAAGGGCAACCCAAAACCATTTATGGAAAAAATGTTTACAAGTTACAAAGCTTGCAGACCAATTTATGATTTAAAGGACATAGCAGCAGAAGGGAATAGTCATCCAAAAGTTGACCACCAACTGCATGCTATGTATGGAAAAAATCCAGCCATACTTTCCTGTAGATCCATAGAAGTGTCTCCAAGCTTGCTAGGTCTAAAGAAATTCCTCAAAGGATTGGGCTTTGATACTATCCACAGCTAGATATATAGATGGAGTCCAGAGTTTTCATAATATACCCAAAGTCTCTTCCTGGTGATAAAACCATGGTGAACTCTCACTGTTTTAAATCTGTGGCAGAGCTCTTTTTGCTGCAATATTCTTTTTTTTTTTTGTGGTTACACAGTCTAGAAAAAGGAATAACAGTTTATACAGTGAAAAAAATGTTTCATTGGTGACTTCCATATTTTTCTGAGCCCATGGGTTCCCACAAATGGGTTTGCCATCATATCAATTGCAAATACAGGAAATGAAACTAAAAGAAACCATTGTCCCTCCTTTCCAGGCAATTCAGCACTCTGGAATGTGCTGCAAAGTTCTTTGCCCTAAGCAATGTGACAGGAAAAGCATCCTTCAGTTAACTTCCTCCTCTGCCTTCTGCTCTGAGGAATGTGTTGCTGATAGTGAGTCATAAAGACACTGATTTTAAAATTTACTTTGAATGATAATTGCATTTCTGAGATCACATAGCTGCTCCCAGGGATCCACTGAGTCTACAGCTGATGCCTAAACATCTAAGTTAAGCACTAGCTATCATCTAATGCAAAAGCTGACTTGGCAATTTTTTATTTTTATCCTCATTGCTTTTGGAAAATGGAGTCTTGCATATGGAAAATGGTGTTAGTATGAAACAAGCTGATTTTGTCAACAGTAAAAAATACAGTGTAGTGGTTCAGCTGGGTGAAGCAGTATAGTGAAAGTTAATACCTGGATTGAGTTAACACATGAAGGGTTCCAATCAGGATTTGAAAGCTAGTGTCCAAAACTGCTATAATTCTAAAATAATGATAAAAAGTTTACAACTAGGAAAAAAAAAAGACTAAGAGTGCCTAGTGCCTATTAATGCCTAAGAGTGAAAATGAAGCGCGAGATCTAGGGCTGTGGAGTGGCAGATGTATGTAGTAATATGCACATTACTACAGACTGATTTTGTTTAGCTATGTGCTTTCTGGCTAAGTTGGACGGTTACTATTATTATCATTAACTCCCACTTTGTCATCTCAGAGTGGACTTCCCTTAATATATTTTCCTTGGACTTTGTTCCCCTCTGCTGGTCTCTGCCCACAGAATGATGCATGGACAGGAAGCAGGGAACACTCCGTGAAATATCCTGAAGTCCTCTAGGCAGACAGTGGGATTTCCAACTTGAACATGGTGGCCTTCTCATGTCCATGGCATGAAACCGCTGTATGAACATTCACCAACCTTTTAATAAACAAAATACACCATCTTCACTTGCATAGTTCGTCTTTAGCGATCATGAAGCCATGAAGGAAATTTCAGCCACAGTGCTGAGGGCGAGCAAATAAAGCATTTACAGTCATTATATTAAATACTCTCTCTCATTAACCTTACATTTGGACATTTTCCCATTAATTACCTGAGTCAAGGTACTCAAGTAAAAAAACCTTAGGCATTAGTGAGAACTCTAAGAGAAAGAGGACAGCATAAAATTCAGAAATTGTTCCCTGATAGATTCTGACAGAGTCTCATCCTTCTGGCTTTTTCAGTAACTATTTTCTGTCTTGCTTCTCTGTATTTTTTTCAGTCCTTTGCATGTTAATCTGGTGAAAGATGGGAACTCAAATCTTTCTAAACTTGAAAAGCAAACAACAGGATTACAAAATTGTCATATTGTCATGTCTCTCAAAAAAACACATTCTTTCTGCTCAGCAGCCCTTAATAATAATTTGTATGCGATCAAAATCACAGTTATTCACTGTGAGCTATATGAAACAGTCTGGTTTTAGTTCATCTGGCCTCGGTCTCGCAGCAGACTCCCAGATAACTGCTTGCAGTTTCCAACCCTAGCAGGCAAGGTCTCCCCCGAGCAGATTCTGCTCACACAGAAGGGGAGGAGGCAGCAGACAGGATACTACAGGTGCCTCAGTCTGCTGCTCTGCTTGGGCTACAAGGGTTCCCAGTGTGCTGTTCTAGAGCTTTCCAGATTGAAGTGCTACATAAATGCCAAGTCTTGCATTCCTGCGGCTAAAAAAAGGAGGTAATATTTTCTCCTCCAGCAGCTGTAAGGCCAAGGTAACTGTGACTGTTTAGGAAACACTGCAGTCCTGAAGACACTGGGGAACTTTAATATGCTTTACAAACTTGCTTCCAAACCAAACTATTAAAAAAAAATAGATATTTTTCCATAAAGCCTTTTTTAAACTCTCTCTTCCTAGGCGTAGTTNAAAAAAAAAAAAAAAGATATTTTTCCATAAAGCCTTTTTAAAATTCTCTCTTCTTAGGCGTAGTGCTGCCTACATTATAGCACTTGAACTCAATCAGAATCATAATTTTTTAAAGGTGCCATTTTTCGTGACTTGCTTGATCAACCTGGGAAGGCAGTTTTTAAGAAGTTAGTGATATTCAGGAGAAAAAAAAATCTTCCTACATCTGTTGCACTCAGGGATATAACAGAAAACATGTCCTTTCTCTGAAAACAAAACATAAAGGAAAATACAGACATATGCACTTGTTTCCTGCTTACACGTAGCTTTGGTTATGCATTGTTAAGGAGAGAAAAGGATTGCAGAGCTAAACCTTTCTTTCCTATAGAAGTTTAGGTGGGAAACTTTGAGATATCAAGCTGGTGGCTTTGGCATATTCAAAACTGGACAAAGTGGAGCTCTGGGTAACTCCCCTCCTGATGACTTCCCACAAGGACAGACAACTCGAATAGCTGTGGAGAACTGGTTGCTCAACTGTCGTTCAACTCTGAGAAAGCGTAAGAATTTTATTTACATGGGAGGCCTTAACTCTCCACCTTTATCTTTAAATAGAGGAGGTGAGTTGGGTATGCCAAAGTCTTTGAGGCCTGGCTTTCTTCTTGTCTGAGCGCTGCAGTGACAACTGTAGCACTCACATAAAGATCCAGTTGTAAATGAACAGCAAAAGTGCCAACTCTGCTGAGGGGCTGAGAATCAGTCGGAAGCTTCAGGAAATTTCTTTATGCTAAAGGGCTGCAAAGCATTAGCAAGCATTTTCACAGGCTTCAGCAAAGTCACCCTTTGTAACATGCACGCTTCAGCTGGAAGTGAGAGCTCTCTGCCTCGTGTCTCTCCCCTCCCTCGCTCACACACATACTTCAGATACGCAAAACATTCAGTGTAATAAGGATATTGTGAGGAATTTGAAGGAGAAAAAAATCTTTCTGAGCCAAAGTAGCCTCTGAGCAACACTGGCAAACTCGAGTTTACAGCGTGATCCAAAGACGAGGGAGTTTTGAGATTGTTGCTGTAAAGAAAATGCAGTTCTACACACCCCACATATAAAGTAAATATGTCTAAGAGGCAAAACCCGCTTATCTGAGCATTAGTATTACTCAAACATGCCTTGTGAGAGCAGGAAAAAGGGGCAAGGTCTGCAAATTCAGCTGCTAAGAGAATACCTCAGGCAGGTATGTAGTGCTCTGTAGGAATGGACTTTGCACCACTTGGGGGTCTAAATTACCCACTAGCTCATGGCAAAGGAGTTCTGTGGTCTGATATGATACTGATCTCACTGACCCGCTCCAGACCTTTTGATGGATAACTAACCTTCTTAATGACTTTTTTTTTCTCAAAGTTTAAGTATGGAATAAAGAAACATATGTATAGTTCCTTACACTTCTCTAATCTGAGGAGTCCGGCCAGTCCTGGAAGCGGCTGGATTATCCTGAGCTTGCAAAACATCAATAAAATGAAAAAATGCAAAAACTGTTTGAAAAAGTTACCAGTTTTTGCTGAGCTCTCACTGGTTATTAACAGCAGTGTCTCCTTTAAAAATGTTGGTACAAGCAATATTTTTTAAAGAAGAAAGTGCTGTTAGCTTAGTTAGGTTTAGTGATGTGCTATCATTGTTCTAATAAGCATGTCAAATCAATAATCTATATCACTTTTTGAAAAAAAAAGATTATTTAGCTTGTGTATGTGTTTAAGCAACAGGCAGACAGGCAGAGGCAAAAGCAAGGAGAGCATTTATTACTATGCTCTGTGAAACAAAACCTGTAAGAAATGAAGTGGAGGTCTCATAAAGTAGGACTAAGAAGAAAACAGGAATAAACCTGCTACACTGTGTGTGGTTGTTGGGAATAATCATATATTGTTCCTGTACTATAAGTGTGCTATCTCAGTAGCAGAACGCAGTGTCAAAATTGCACAGACAGCACTGGGGACTTTTTTTCTCTGGAAAATACTGACAGTGTGGTGAAGCAAGAGGAAATATTAGATCTCTATTACAAATAGCAAGTAAGAAGTGTTCTGGATAGCGGTGAAATCTGAGCCAGGAGATATCAAGATGCATGTCTCTGATGCAGTGGTGATGTAAATTGATGATTACAGTAGACAGAAACTGGTGAGGCAGAGAAAGGGGTTTGCATTTCTAGTATTGCTTAGGGTGCTGTGGCCATGTGACAGCAGATTGCCCAAACTGGCACGTTTCACCCCACTCCAAGGTTTAGTTTACCCTTCCAGGACTAAATGACCTCTTCAAGGTTGCTCAAGAAATCTATGAATATCAAGGGCCGAATAACTGAAAGACTCTACATCTCTTAACCAATTCCTTAGCTACAAAACTGCCCTTCCCATCTAATGTCTTGTTTTAAATTGCCTCTCTGTATGTCTGCAATCCTACTCTTGCCTGCCACGTCATTAGCCAAGCCTACTGTTGTCCTGGTGCCAATTAACACTTGATTACATATATCACAATATGATATTTTTGCCGCCTTGGCCAAACCATGAGAGTAGCAACTGTTCAAATTGCTCAGTTTGCAGCAAAGGCACAGCAGAACAACCTCTGCCGCGACGGCTGGTCCTCTTTCTTGCAGATGGCAATCTGACCTTCACCTTGGAGTGGCTTCCCCGTTCATCATCAAGATGAATCGCTGCCGATCCACCCTGCGCTACTTAGGGAAGCGCCTCTCGAGTGACTCTGTGCACTCCCTAGCTGCACCAACAGGACTACTTCTCCCCTGCGTGGTTTGCATTAGGTGAACAGTGCTCATAATCTGAGACTTAATGTCAAATATTTTCTGCAGGGGAAATAAAAATGTCAACAGGAAGTGAAATGTGACCTGATTAACAGTTAGACCTCTGACTCTGCTTCATTTTTGACTGATGTGGTGTTTTACAAGGATAATAATGCCACTGATTCCTCTTAATTGATTGACCCCGACGGAAATATAAATTAAGCAATTAATACAATTCTCTGAGACTCATAAAAACAAACTGTTCTGAGAGACAGTCATATTTTTGAATTGCTTTAAAAACAAGTGTCGTACAAAGCATTACAACATTTTTTTTCTAACTGAAGATCAAGACAAGTTTGACCTCCTTCAGAGCCAGAAATAGCCAGGGGAGGCAATGCAAATGAATTGCCACAGTCTGGGGCAGTTTATGATAACTGAATCTGCATTTTGTCTTGGGAGCTCTGGAGTCTGTGATTTTCATGCATTTTGTTTAAAGCAAAAATAAAAAAAAAATCCTTACGTTTAACATTTCGAGTTGCACCCAGAGGCCCCATTTGGAATCAGGCGCCCTTTGTGCTAGCTAAGAGCACAGCAAACACAGTGGGAAAAGCAGCCTCTGCAGTAAATGCCTTGCTATCTGATTCCTGATGTTTTTAATGGTTTCTTCTGTGGGAGGTGGATTTAATAGAGAATACTAGACCAATGTGACCTTGAGAGATGCCAGCTTGAAACCAATGGGAGTTTTCACAAGCAAGCAGGAATTCTGGGAAAGCAAAAATTTAGAGGATTCGCAATACCCAAATGATAAGAAACAGTATTTACAAACATTTACAAACACACTGCTGCTGGATTCAATCATGTTTGCAGCCCTCCATGTTTGCTTTCTGTGGGCTTTCTGTGACTGATAAATTCTCAGTGTTTCTCATTTGACTTCTGTTTTCTGAGCAGCCAGCGTTCATAGTCAAAAGCCCTGCTCTGCCGCCATGAAAGCTAGGCATTTATGTCAACAGAGGCTGGATCTCATCTAATGTCTTCAGGTGCAAAGAAAGCATCTCGTTCACCCAGAGGCACTCAGTGCTTCTGCTCTTTAATTCTGTTTGAAAAGTCCCTCCCTGACACCCAGAGCAGGAGGCACACCACAAATTACAGGGAGTGAATAAAGCAAGGTTGTTGCACATGGAGCCTCCTCCCTGCCTTTGAAATGTGAGAGCTGAATAATTTCAAAGAGGGGCTTGAGTCCTCCTAAAAGCAAAGCGAAACAGCTGCCTCTTTTCTGATTGTGTTTTGAAATGTCTGCAACAAATATAAGTTCATGTGAGCCAGGCAACTGACTGCTCGTGTCAGGGACAGAGCTTATTGAGGGGTGGCTGGACTGCAAGTCAGGCATGGCCCAGAGCCCGTCCCCTGCCACCCTCTCCGTGTGGGCATCCAGTCATATGAAAGGAGGTGGAAATGGCTGAGGGTGAGGAACGTGCACAGGTCAGGTGCTAGGTGCACTTCTGGTCAAGTGAAGGGATGCCAAGGAAGTCCTAGGACAGACACTGCCATGTGTCAGTCGTGTGAAGGAGACATATCCTGTCACGGGAGAAGGGCGGTGCTCCAGCACATGGAATCTCCTTGCCTCCATGGCAGCCTGGTAGCCTACCTTAGTTAGCAGCCGCATGGGCTATGTCCGCAGAAAGGCTGCTGGCATTGACTAATCGGACAGGAACAGGACAGCGAGGTGGGAGGTGCAGGTAAAACACCCTGCATGGCCTCTCTCCTCCTTTGGAGTGATGACAGGATCACTCCTCGCCACTCGCCTCTGCAGCCCTTGCGGGGTGGTGATGGGGTTTGAGCCACGAGCACCTGGGAGGTGTTCATGTGCACAGGGAGATGTGACTGGGGATGACTAGTCTGTCCCAAAGGGAGAAGCTGCCTTCATGGGTTTGGTGATTTCTTTGGCTTTGGGGAAAAGACCAGGAGGGAACCAACTGCTCTGAGGTTATGCACAGTGGAGCAGCTAAGGTGAAAACGGAGCCAGGAAAAGAAGCTCTGAAAAAGTACTGACAGCATCTCTCGCCTTCTGCTGTCCTGTACTGGGGCTAGGGTGATCTGGAACTGGTCCTAGCAGCAGTTTAAATAGCTCTCAATGATTTGTCAGAAATTGTTAGCACCATGCAAGTTGTCTTGCGTAGGGTTAGGGTAAGGATGTAATGCCAGCATTTTTATACTCTACATATGACATTTCCCTTCATCTTTTCTCCCCTCCATCTCCTTCCTTCCCTTTCAGAATGGAAAGTCTCACATCAGGTAAACTAAACATGGTAACTACCTGCCTTGTCTCAACCCTGTTACTAACTAGCTGCTGTAACTAGTCAGCTCATCTTGGCATGCAGCAAATGGGGAGAGTTTAACTGAGCAGGTTTGTGAGGGTGCCACTGTCTGAGCCGCACCGCACTGCAGGACCTGCTGCAGTGCAAGGCCTTGAATCTCCTTCCTGGGAACTGTCCTGCTTATATAAGCTGGACGGTTGTATTGTGTTTCTGACACTTCAGAGGAAAAGGAAAGAGACACCTTTTATTAGAGGAAAACACCAGTTATAAGGGGTGTAAGGTGATCTCAGTCTCCACTTGAGACTCCCAATATGAGCTACTCCAATTGATAATGATGCCTGAGGTACATGCCACCACGGTGCCTACACACCTGAGCTCAAGCTTGCCAGCAGATCCTCAGAAAGGGGAGCCCCAGGGGCTGTGATTCCTTAGTAATCGTCAGGGTTTTCGTGGTGGTACAGCATCCTGGCAGTAATTCTGCTCTACTTGGCAAAGTTGCAGTCAAGCAAAATGGGGGTTGCAGCATCAAGGCACTCTAGTGTGAGCTCTGGCTGCATACACCCACACACAGTCTTCAAGGAGCTGGTTTGGTCTAAACTTACACATAAAAAGGAAAGACCCAGAGAAATTTTTACTTTCCAGGCTTATGTGTGAGTGATGCTGTGGGAGTGACTGTCTTCACATACATTCCTCCTCTGTGAAACTTCTTCCATTCCACCCTGATCACAAATGACAATAATTCCAAAATACTCAGATTAATCCCAGATCCTAGCACAAAGATAGAAGATGTCAGTAAGGGCTCCGCCGCTGGACTGCCTGGACACAGCAGAGACTACTTTCTACTTGCAGCAGAAGCAGTGCTGGCAGTATCACTGCCCTGTTGTGGGCACTCAGAGGGCTGTAGTTGACCCAGAGGGCTGTAGTTGGCACATCCTCTATCCAAACAGCAAGGAGATCGCTGCTCTCAGACGATTACGGTGTGTAGGGCAGGGCATGCTTGCCGGTCACTGTGACCTGTTGAGAGAAGAGATAGTGGCAGAGGCTCATTCTGTATTTTGCCCCCCCCAGCTCCATGAGGTAGGTGTTACATGGTGCCACTGAGCGCAGTCCCCCTGTTCTTGGGATTCAGCTGGAAACGCCTGGCTATGCTGCTGCTCTCCGAGGTGCTCCGGGCCCTCAAGGGCACCACGTAAACATTGATTAGATGGAGTGGCCCTGACCCGGAGATCATTAAGCTTCACAGTTATTCCTAGAGAAATATTGGATTACTACTACTACTAGCAGGCTGAGAGACCATGGCTCCTACTTGGCTGCACCGTGTGGCAGCATTTTTACAGAGCAGAGCTCTTCCGCTCAGCGTTCCTTGTGCTGCAGTGTTAAAGTGCTGTTATAAACTAATGCAGATGTCCTAGCTCTGAGTCCCTTAACCTCTGGGCTACAGCCTGCAGCAGGGTGCTGAACACTCCCCCTCTGCGTTCTTTTTTCCCTCCAGTGAGATATGTGAGGAGAGGTCAAGCAACATCTTTTGTGTTCAAACAAGGGGTCAAACATGGAAAAGGCTGAGAAGCCCCGAGCTAGTCTTTTTTGCAGGGCAATTAAGAGCTGATGGAAGCTGGGCCAGGGTATGGAGGGACTGACTGTTTGCAAAGCACTTTCTGCACTGGTACTGTGCTAGAAGGAGGCCTTGTTTTTCATCAGCATTGGTGTCTATCTGCATATAGTTAACACAGATGGGATGGGCCGCAGTGACTGCCCCCAGAGCTTTACAAATCCTCATCAAAGCATGCCATTTGGGTTGGGAGATGAGAGGGGAAACTTCAGCAAGATGAAAACCAAAAGGAGCAAAAAATGGGGAGATTCCTCTGCTCCTCAGTGCTGAAAAGCAACTGCATCCAGGCTGCCCTCTACCAGTGTTTCATGTTGATGCCTTGGGTACTTATATCCTGACAGGCAACTCTGAAATGCAGGGGACCGAATCCCCACATAGTCTTGACCTTGCACATCACAGTAGCTCTGAGAGGTGTCTGGGAAGCCTCAATACAGCTCAGAGATTCTTGGTGTTTTCATTTTAGGTCCGGTGCAAGTTTTCTGGAGCCAAAGGATAGAGCTGTCTTGACTTCAGTCATGACTAGATCAGGCCCTTTTACTCACATCTTGAGATACCTACAACTTCAGCAGTGTGGACAGACAGCAGTATTTACCACTTGCTCCAATAGCCTCTATCTTTAGTACTGCAGAAACCATACAGATTTGCAGGAAGACAAAGAAGCAGGTTCTCCAATTCCTGTGTCTCGCTGACTAGAAATTTACTATGCAAAAAACAGCTTGAGAGAAGTAGTTATGTGGAGATCTTTAATGGAGATTTTAGACTAACTTTTTTATCCTGAACTACAGTTTCCTTAGAAAAATGATACTGAATATTTGCTCTCCAGCACAGAACATTTTTTCCAGTGGAATTAATGCTTGCTAATTATTCCAGCACTGCTCAGAGGATAACTCCTTTTGCATAGAAATGTTTCACCTTTCCTAGTCATGTTATCTTGACATGGGAAAAGCTCATTTTCATCAGAAAGTTTGTATTTTTGTTGTTGTTGTTGTTGTTGTTTGTTTGTTTGTTTGTTTTGTTTGTTTGTTTTTTTTCCCCACTTGGCTAGGGCAAAAGCCCAATGGGAAAACCAGCCCTAGAAAAATCACTGTGCCAGTTTCACCAGGAGACTAGTTATGATCCTATGGCAGTGGAAAGTTTGTATGTAACATACATACATACAGATACACTGTAGAGGGTTAATAGAGGGAAGGTGATTTGTCTTGCTGGAACAGTAAGTGGTAAATCCCAGAGGCCTTTGCTGCCTTCCTAAATAATAAATCTATTTTATGAATGATTTTGGGGGAAGCTGCCTTCCTGCTGAAGTTATCCAGGTGCTGTTGTAGAGAAGAGCTTTGGTTTCAGTGGAGAGGATATAATGGCTGGAACATTCTGGCTTGTAACATTTAGTCAGGTAGTTCACAACCAAATCAGGACTAAATTTTGCTTTGTTTTAGTCTGCATTAGTCTTTATTACAATTTTTTGTCTTTATTATGATTTTTTAGTCTCTATTAGGAGTGAGGGGACACAACAACTTAGAGGAATTTTTAAATTAAACTGTGAGGGCGGAAAAGAAAACCAAACAATGTAAGTGATTGATGCTGCTTGTTTGGTTATGTTGCCAGGGAGCTCTGAGGAGAGCAGGGAACAGCCAATAGCAGGCAAAGGGGGCGGAGGAGGCCTTTGTAATGATGTCGCATCATTTTTCTAGAGTATTATTTTATCCTTCACAGGATGTAAAATCAACATCTTGGAAATGCACCACGTTGCATATTCACATGTTGATGGCCTGTGCACCATCGACTTCCTGTTTAGGTTCGTGTTTAGCTAGACTGGGTTGTCACAAATACAAAGCTGAGAAGATAATGCTCTAGAGAGATGGGAAATGGGAGTAAAGCTTCCGGAAGGAGCTCAGCATCCACAGGATCTTACTCTTAGAGCTGTCAGGAAATCCCATCCCTCTCAAGATGAGTAAAGCAGGATGCGCACAGTAGAGATCAGCACAAAGTGTTGTGTCCCACAGAAGGAAGCTCTGCCACCTCAGAGGTGTCACCTGCCAGGGAAATGGAGAGGTCCACATTGTACAGCAGGAGATCAGGAGAGGGGGAGAACAGCTAGGTGAGATCTGGGGAGGTGAACAAAAGCCACCGTGGCTGTGCTGAAAACTGTTTTTTTACATTTACCCTGGAGGAGGTGGAGCAGATGGGAAATGCAAAAGGCAGAGATACCTCTGATTCAGCATGGAAGCAGTGAAGAACTCAGTTAGCTGGATGTTCAGTATCCTCTACAGGAGCATCTCTGCAAATGCAATGGCCTCCAGAAAGGGGAATACAAGAAGGGAAATCCCTTTTCCTGTCCCCATCAGAGTTGGAGCTTGCCTGCTATGTTGCGTAAGGTTTCTTCATATTGTGCAGCCCAATGCAGTCCTCACTGTGGCAGACACTGTTTGTTCAGTTTCAGCATAACACAAAGCCCCAGTGTTGCTTTAGATTCTCCTCACATGAGCACGTTCACATTGTCAAAGTCTCAGTAGGTTCTGGGAATCTTCTCTCCTATAGGAAGCATATGCTTACATAGCAGTTGATACGGCAGGATGAAGACCTAGCTCAGAATATGGACTTAGCAAAGTAGGCTATGGCCTATGAAAGGTTGTGGGAAAGTAATAGAGCTTAAGAAAGATACTGAGATTTGAATTATGCAATTAAGATTGTGTTGTGCAGTGTTTGGAATAACTCATGGAGACTGTACCTCCATGAGCACGCCAGGGTATGCTACCAAACATCCCATGGTCTTTTTGCAACCGCCCAGGCTGGATGCTAGCCAACAGCTCAGGGTCATGGTTCACAGTCAACCAGCATGCCTAGGTCTGCCTTCTGCTCAGGGACTTAGAAGAGCAGCAAATCGGGATCTAGCAACTGGGAACTGCTGCCTGATACCGTAATACAGATATAGCCACAGAAACGGAGATTTCCTGGAGTTATATCAGCATTGGCTTATATAGCCAAAGATATAGCCTTTGCGGATCCACAGAAAATCTCACAGAAAGAACTAAATACATCTCATTCTATAACAGCTGCCTACGTCTACAGAGAGCCTGAAGCAGTAGCTCAGACAGGCAGCAGTCCTCACAGTGAAGTATTTGATACAAGATCCATGGCTCCAAGGCAGCCACACTAATTCACAAATAAACTTAGGAGGCTAAACAAGAAGAAAGAGAAGGTATAGTTTTTATTCTCCTCTTTATTCCAGCAAAAAATAGCCCATACATCAGCTGGGGAAGGTTATGTTCTTTCTACATTAACCTCTTCCAAGTGATTTGCAGGAAAGATTGTTTTAATCAGTCTGTGTAGGTCATGGGCTACTTAAAACCATGAGATAAGTAGGAAAAAGCATAACTTATGGATCAGCCCAAAGCATGATTTGTTTAGAGACCCAATTGATTTTCAACCAGTTTTAGGTCCAAGCTCTGAAGATCTCTGTAGCAGAGAGCAGTTGTGGTCTTAGCTCTTCATGAAGAGCCTTCATGAAAATCCCAGATGCTCTGCTCTTTCAACCCAAATCAGGTGCCTTTTTCCCCCTCTCAATTCTAGGGGCATACTCCCGGCATATTTTTCTTCAGAAAAAAATAATAGGATATATATATAAATATATATATATATATGTTTCTTTTTCCCCACAGCATTTTGACACAATGCCAAAATATTGTTAGGGCCAGAAGCCACATCTGCAGTGCAAAAACAAGCTTCCTATGTAAGAGCTGAGACCCTACCTTCATGGCTCAGATTTCTATGAGCTTCTCCAAGCTGGAAGATCTGACATAAATAAACTTCCACTGACTGAAGATTTAAACAAGCAAAAAGCCCTGTAGGTCTGATGAGGATGATGTGCATCCCTGGACCACCAGAGAAAGGAAAAATAAAGGGTCAGAGTGAAAAAAAATAAAATGGAAACTGACAGGCGAAGTTGGGGTGAGGTGAAACCCCCACGTTTCCTGCCTAGTTTTAAGTCTGCAGGGTCTGCTTTTGCAGTGATTAATATAACAAACAAGGGACTCACAAAAAGGTTCCTAATGCTCACTGATCAGAAGTATAATGACGTGTAAGCTGCAGCTGTTCCAGTGGATTTCTGAACAGCAGGCTCTTGTTGAATGAGCCCCATGATTATTTATCTCCATCATGGGCTCTTTATTTCAAGGTAGTTGTTGTCTTCCCTGCATTTTGACCGGCTGTCCTTACGCACAGAAAGCTCTGATAATGGATTTTTTTTTATTAGCCTCCTCTTCCTCCTGCTTCTGCAAACACAATGTAGCCCTGAATCACTACATTATGAAAGGGAAGGCACTGCCAGTGTTTTAACAAGGGCCTCCCACAGCATTTTCCCCCCATTAGCTTCATAAAACTAGGGTAGCGCCGGAGCATGTGCAGCAGAGAGAAGGGGTCAGGAGACTATTTATTTTCTCCATTTAAACAAAAATGCTTTCTCGTGAGTAAGGAGAGAAGCAAACAAATAAATTAAGCTGTGCCTTGATGGAAGCATTTATACTGTGTCCTTGGGAAATGTACCGAGTGTGGGGATAGTGCAGGCCGGTGTTTAACTTGGCCGATATGAAATGGTTTGTGTGTAAGTGGAGACCTTGCAGGGGCACTGAGTGCATTCTGTCGCTCAATTTATTTTTTTTTTCTCCCTTTTATTATCTTGTGTCCGGTGTGACCTGCTCTGTTTCAAGGTAAAGTCACTTCCTCACGGCCGTGCTGCAGTTAGAGGCCTGGGGCTTGGCAAAAGATGACTAAAGGTCTAACCGGGACTGCAGCAGACTCCTGACCTGACACTGTGGGAATGCAGCTTTCCTGTTTGCCAAATAAGAACCGTACTTGTGCTCCCACCTCGTATCTGATGCACTACTGAAACAGCAGGCATTTTTACTATTTTCTTGAGGCCTACTGCAGATATGTGTGACTGATTGCAGTCTGCTCACACAGAAGGAAAAATTCTCACCAAGGGGCTCCTGGCCATGTCCCCAGCCCTTTGGTTCATTGCTGCACACTTGGTGCCATTGGAGGGTGGAAGTTATATTTGGGAATTCATCAACTCCAAGCAAAACACAGTTAAACGGCAAGCTCTTTGGCTGATGTGAACTGGCATTGCATTACTGACAGCAGCAGAATTATGCTTATATCCAGCAGTGATATAGCTCTAAATGTCCATGTTTGTGAACATTTTAATACAAAAAGACCTGTTTGTATTACTGCAACCTCTTTTCACTGGTTCTTCCCCTCCTCCCGCCCCACGAATGGCATCATTGGAAGCCTTTTCATAACACTTCTTGCTGCCAGTCACAGGACAAACATGTATTTTCTCTCCTTACATTTCCATTGGAGCTGTAAACAGAAAAGGCTCTTTGATATTCAGTTTTTATGCAAGGTCAGCATAAAGATTGCGGCTGCTATTTTTAATAGAGTTTTAAATGCCATTTTAAAATTGTTTATGGACGTGTAAACACAGAAATGAAAACATTGACTTCTTAGACAGTTCCCCCTGTCCTTCCTAGCCGTACCCTCTTCCTGGAAAGTAGTGTTACACAGGATGTACAGAGGAGGGCACCAGGCCTGTGCATTCCTTGAATGGTCTGGCTCCATTTTGAAATGGGTGTTGAATGGCAATAAAACAACCCCCCACGTACAAATGAAATCTCCAAGCAAGGGCGGGTTGGTGTGGGCATGGGCTTTTCCGGTCAGGCAACTTTGGATGAATAAAACCACAATTTAAAAAGACTGGCAACCTGAAATAAAAGGTTCGCTTAGGCCTTCTGGCACAGCACCATGCAACAACTTCTACCCACGCAGCCGTAGCGTAGCCACAAGCTACACAAGATCTTCATGGGCTGCCTGGGATGTGAAGCAGAGACAGAAGGTCAGGAAGGCTTGGATTTTTTTTTTTTTTTTGACATTTCCAGGCAATCCCTGATGCAGAGAACCATGTGGCAGAGAACTGTGACAAGACGTGGCAGCTGAACGAACTAGATGAATGAAGGTGGTGACAGGTCTAAAGGGCAGCAGAACAAGTCAGACTTGCAAAATGCCCCTACCACAGCTTGCAGCTGCCCCTGCCATCAGAGGAGAAGGTCGTATCACACCCAGGGAGGGACTGATAGAGGTCAGGATTTGGTATGAGGCTCTGGGGAGGACAGACGTAAGTTGTACCACAGAGCAGGAGACCTCTGTGGTTCAGTCTTCATCTCAAGTGCTTCAGTGCAACTGTCAGGAACTCCATAGAGTTTGGACTTGTGGACACTGAGCTTGTCCATCCTGTTTTGGCTCTCCTAAGAAGGACTCATCCTTCCCTCACCCGTAATGGCTGAATGGTTGTATTGGCCCCGTGATGTTGGAGAGGTCTCCTCAGCTCCTGTGCAGGGGCACAAACCATGGCCAAGCTCTTGCAGCCTACTGGGTTGAGAACGAGAAGAAAAGGAGGTCTGTGAGGAGCCAGGGAAGCAGCACACTGCAGTGGGCCCCTTGTTCCTCAGCTGGGTTTTCAGTCCACCAGAGCACCAGGGAGGTGGTTCAGAGATGGTTTGTTCTATGGTGCAGTTGCAGTCGTCAAAACATCAGGGCATGCAGTGACCTGAGGGACAGAGGCGGCAGGGAAGTCGGACTCTTGCCCAGCTATTGATTGCATCAGGGCTAAATTTGCTCTTTTAAGTGCTGAGAATGTATCATGATTATTATTAGACACTGCTGCTTTTCTTGTTGCAAATGCTTGCATACATTAATACTCATAATTTGCCCAGGAACTGGGAAAAAAAATCACTTACCCGCAGCTTTTTATAATATCTAATGTTTAAAAAAATCACAGGGTGCTTTTAGGCAGATTGTAACATTTTTTGTCTCACACTGCGGATGGGATGTCTGTGCTACATCCATCCATTTTCTGCTTAAAAGGTCACGTTTAATTTTCTAAATGAGCCCACCTCCCTGCGCTCTACTCTGTACATCGTTGCTCTCTCTGTGGCGAAACACGACTGCATTTTTCCTTTGCTACTGTGCTGAAAGGGTGCTCATGGTTACAAGGCTTGTGTGCAGCGATGAAGAAAAAACATCTGCCACCAGTGACTTCCTAGACATGGTATATTTACAAACCTTGTTAGTTGCCATGAATACGTCATGCCTGGTTGATGCCCTTATGGGCAAAGTAAGGCTGTATGAAGGGTATCCTCCTTTCCTCTCTCCTAAACAAAAAAAAAAAAAAAGAAAAGGGGCCTCATTTTATAAATGTAACACATAGGTGTGATAGCCCCAGGGGGATGAAGAACATCCTGTAATTCACTTAAAAGCAAAAACAATCAGTGAGATTTAAAAGCTCTGTCACAGCCAGGTAACTGTAGTCTCTCTGTGTAATCCCACAGTAACATGGGACCTGACGCATCCCAGTTTTGGTTTATACTCCTGCCTAACAAAACACAGTACTAAAGAAACGTTATTAAATGCTTCCTGGGATAGAGATGTGCACAAGTTAGTCTTCACCACACTGCTACCAAAAGCAGTTGTTTCTTTTCCAGAAGATAACCAAGTTCCACCAAAATCTTGATTTTTGAAAGAAAATATCACTAGAAGATCTGATGGCATTGCTGCTGTTAGCCTCCCTTACTCAAGAGGAGCTCCCATCTGACGCTATCTTTCAAGTTTCTGAAAGGCTCGGATGGGTGCATCTGTAATGTTTTCAGTCCCAACTATCAATAGACTTGGAAGGGGGGTGGTTTTGCTAAGTGACACCTGACAGACCATGACATCTGAACAGACACATTCTTTTTCCAACAGCTCCCTTTTAATGGGATCTTTTCCTAATGACATCCTGTTTCTCTACTCTTTCCAGGAACCATTTTTTTAATTTCCTTTGGTCCACTAAAGGATCCCAATTACCTCTTCATGCTAGTCTCTGCTATCATGTGTGTTATACAATACAGTTCAAAACTTGACTTCTCTTGTACTTTGGTTCTGAGAACATATCAGACAAGTAGTGGAGCCTCTCTGCAATGCTGGATCTCTGCAATGCTGGTTATTTTGTAATGAGGCAGTAGATTATCATCAGAAGTTCATGCAGGCAATAGTTAAACCTTATGTAATAACTCTTACTCAGTCTAAGTGAAATAGACACTGTGAACATGATGAACGTGCATATGTCAGTCGTCAGAGGGCTGGAATCCTTTTTCCATGCCAGCGTCTACTTCTGTAACAAGACCTTTTATTAATCCTGATTCAGTTTCCTCCATGTTTAGCTAAGAATTTGGAAATGCTCACAATTGCTTGTATTGGTCAAATAATCCTTTCCTAAGGACCTGGAAGGTGAAGTTTGTGATTCATCCATATGTGAAAAATAATTCACCCTATAGTGAATTATTCACCTCACCAACTGTTTTTTGTTGATTTTTTAAGCTGAAATTCAGACTATACCCTTTTTTCCCCCTGTTTCATCTGACTGTTTCTCTGTCATCTTTTCATAAACAATTACCTTCCACTTTAAAAAAATCATAGTTTTACCTGACTGTTTTCATATTAGTAGCAGAAAGCTATTTGCAGAGAATGTTGTCATAGCCTTAGAAAAATTTCGAAATCTTCTCCCACATGGAACAGAGAGCAGATACAGGCAGAGCAGGCTGTTGACTCCAGCTTTCCTACAGGAGCACTCTAGTGATATTAGCTCATTTTTTTTTCCCTTTGAACTCTGGAGCCCATCTTTGTATGCCCCCTTGGATGCAGCAAGTTGCTCTTTGTTTGGCACACCACCCGAATGTCAATGGGTGCAGTTACACTACTTTGCAATTCACTGGTACTTTCTGGCACATCTGCACATGGATATATGCATTATACTCTCAGTTGTATTGCCATTTTGTCTGTAAACTTGCATTCCTTGTTCCTCTCATGCTTGAACTCTTGGATTTGTAAACAGTGCTGCTTGCCAGCTGAAGAATGCTCAGGCAGAGACTGCTGCATGTGAGCCCTGTCCCTGCCAGGACAAAGCACTGTGCAACAAATACAGAAGGGCAAACAAATGCAGTCTTGAATCCTCTTTGCTTTCTAAAGATGTGCCAGGGAGCAGGTAGAAATATCTCAAAGAAAAGCAAATGTGGGATAATAGGAGTGTATTATGGGCCCACTTCTGTAAAGTACAGAATACCCTCGGTAATTCCATGGGCTTTTGTTCCACCAGTTCCCAGATCCTTGAACAACTTTAAAGGCTTTAGAGCTGAAATACCTCACCTAAATAAAGTGGCCTTTACAGGTTTTGTGAAATGAGAAAAGTGCTGGGCTTTCGAAGCATGGAAGTGCAATCTGCTGCAAGTCTATGGAATGGCAAGCAAAACACATGGAGCTAGAATGAAGATGAAGGATGTAATTGTAGCACCAATATCCCCAGGTGAAAAGCCACAGCATAAGTAGGGATAGAGCACAGCTTGGTGGAGTGCAAAAATAATAATTAAAAAAAGAAAGCTGCTAGACAGCAACTGAAAGACTGGAAAGAGTCTGTTGGTGGCCAGAAGAGAAGATAAATCTGGAAGCGGCAAGAACTAGTCTGTTATCTGGCTGAAGCAGTCAGGCAGCACTCCCTGATAGACAAATTCAGGAAGCAATGACATTAAATAGATGTAAACAAGCTGTCTCAGCACTAAAATTTTGTTACTAACCAATTAAATTCCATCATCAACTCTTAGCTGGCGGCCTTGGCTCTCAGCCTCTTCGTTCTTATTGTTTCACAAAGATAAAACATGTTGTATAGTATTTCCATCAAAATCGTGAGATGGATGGAAAGCCCTTCCCTTCTCTAATGAGGCTGAAAGACGCATCGCACGTATCAGAGAAGCCTGTCACATTTACATTAATTGATGCTGAGAGTTTTAGGGTTGTTCAGGAAGGGTTCAGGGCAGAAGAAGAAATGCGAGGCCAATAAATATGTGCGGTTAAAATGGATCCAACTGTGCATTAGTGAAGCCTGCAATTTCCAAATCCTCTGTTACCTTCCCAAGATTTAGCATTCACAGCACCCCAGATAGCTCTGTATCGGGAACCAGGGGCCTTAGCCGTTTGGCGAGCGGCTGCTTCATCCTCCACGTAGACTGTTTTTATCAGTGCTGGGAAAAATGTCCTCAGAGCAGAAACATGTGCTTCTGCTGCTTTCATCTGCATCACTCTGCCAATGGTTTTGTCAATGGAAGGGTTTTTATAACTGCAAATGACAGTGATGTTCTTTATAACATCTTTATTTCAGCTCGTGCCACTTCAGTGCTTTCAGTGTTCACACAGCTAATAATTTGAGCCTAATTTTCATTTTGCATATCCGTCACCATGGAGGGATATTTCCAGGGGACAGTATTTCTTTCTTCTTTTTTTTTTTATGGCAGTTTTTACTTGAGGATGGGCTCTTCGTTCCCAGGCATTGTATGCTGTGCAATGACCAACAGTAAAGTTGTGAGAGAGAAAAAAAAAAAGGTGCAATTTAGAGAAAGCAGAAACATCTAAGAGAGCTCCAAGATTACGTGCTTAGACTCTGCGGGCCAAGTGCTGATACCTCTTATGCCAGGGCAAGCACAAAGGGCAAACACAAAGTCATCCCTGGCCAAGACTGAGCACAATTTCATCTACTTCTCTTGCTGCTACCTGTTGCCGTCAGCAAAAACCTGTATTTTGAGGGCATCTGCCGTGCCCATTGCTCGGTACCAAGAGGACTGCATTTAAAAACAGGACTTAAAAAGAGCATTTGCTGGTGGCTGGGTGGCGCAGCGCTCCCCCACTGCCTGGCCTGGGAAGCAGTATTTCCTGCAGTGAGGAGAGGCGGAGAAGGGGGAATTAATCATAATAAGCCCAGCGGATGAGGACACCGCGGGCTGCTGCTCCGCGGCAGGGAAGGCAGCGCCGCGATCCAAGGGCTCCACCACGGCGCGTCCCGGGCTCTGCCGCCGCCTCCCGGGAGCCACAGGGCTCCGGGCCGCAGGAACGACACTCCGGAGTGGGAAGGAGCGGCGGGAAGATGGCTGGGATGCAGAAAGCTGAGTGTGAGGCACGGGCACTGTTAACGACCGTCGGGGCGGCAGTTGGGGCTGGACGCGCTGTGAAATGGAGGCCGAGCGCCTGTCCCTGCCGCACTGGCCCCTGTCGCAGGGCGTCTCGGTGGCCACTGTCGGCAGCCCCCCGCGTTTCGCACATGGCTCCTCACCGCCGCCGTGCGCTTCCTCCCCAGAAATGAATTCACCTTGGCCATTCATCATCACCGCAGGCAATCTAATTACAGCCCTGTCTGGAAAGGAGAGGCTCATTTATAATAGGGACTTTGTTATGAAAGTGTAATATCTTGAACTATATTTTTACAACGTTTTTTTCCTTCCTTTTTTTTTTTTAAGGAAAATTAATTAATTGTCTGGTGCATTTTAAAATAACCAGGCTCCTGAGGTTGCCACAGCAGCACCTCTCAATATATTCTCCCCCCACCCAGAGCGCCTGCTGTGTGACAGTGAAATGCTAAAATTATTTTGGTGGAGAAAGTCTCAAAGGCTGTTGTTTATTTTCTACAGCAGAGGAATATCTCAGAATGCAGCCTGCACCTCTGCCCTGTGGGACTGTCTCTAATTGCATGCGGTGCACTGGAAAAGCATTCAAAATGCACAGTTCAGAAAGCGGAATTAAACACGGGAATGGGAGGGGGAGCCCACATCCAGCATACACCCGCCTTGCTCTTGAGAAGAGCCAAGTGTGAGGATACACTTCCCCTAGAAGCACAAAAACGGGTAGCGGAATGAGGCAGCTAATCTCTTACTGACACGCGTGCAACGAAATGACAAGAAAATCAGTTTACGAATTGAGAATCTGGGCCAGCATACTTGCCTCCTTCTAGCCTTCCTCACACCAGTTCCTCTTGTCCCTTTGTTTGAGTAGCACCATTGATGGAAATTCACAAAAGTCACAGAGAGAAATAGGGCCAACTGCGAAGCAGTATAAGGTGGAGAAACGGTACGTGACGGTGTCATTGCCAAGGATACCTTAGAAGATCCCAGCTAACCACAAGAGCCTAGAGCGAACTCTATCCCTTTTTAATGTGAACCAGGTTTTGATCAATACTGCTGCCATTGCTCAGGATAGAGCACCTCAGGTCAGGGCAAAAAGTAAATGCATCAGATGCATTGCATGCATAGCCTTAACCCACCTTCTTTTTTGGTATATTCAGGACTTATTGGGTAGTCATATCTCTTGTAATTGTACTTTTTTTTTTTTTTTTTTAATGCGTGTGTGTCTGTGAAGAGGCCAAGTATTTGATGAGGCTTTAATGCAAATAAGCAATCTGGAAATGATAGTGAGATCCCCAGGCAGTATCAAAGAGGAATAAACTGCAGTGAAATTTGAGCCAAGAGTTATTCCAGAAACTCAGGAAGGAGTCATATGAGTTTGGCAGTAAATAATAGAAATTAGGATGGGGAAGAAAGAGGAAGTATTTGCAAGATGGAAGGAAGTCCATTACAAGAAGATGCTGCAGGAGAGATCTGCCATTTTCCCTGTGTAGAAGAGGAGAACTAGGCACCCGAGACTCTTTAAAACAACACCACGTAAGAAGGGGAAAAGGTTTTCAGGAGAAATGTAAAGGGTGGGGCAAAGACGTTAGTTTTTTTGTTGTTGTTTGTTTGTTTGTTTTATCGAACACTGGCTTTAGGGAACTACAGCAGGAATAGAATAGAATAGAATAGAATAGAATAGAATAGAATAGAATAGAATAGAATAGAATAGAATAGAATAGCAGGAATAGAATGTTCCATCAGAAACAAACCTTTCCGGAGACAGAAAATCTTGGATGCTTTAGCAAGTTGAAACATTCCCATAAATAGCATGCTATATAGCTAATGTGCTATATTAAGGTTTTACACATATATTATCACTCTTCACTACACCACTATACTCCTTGATTACTGACAGGCTCTCTCAAGATAATGCTTTTAAGGCCTAATCCTGGCCTTTGGTCTTGGATCATGCCTCTTTTTCTCATTCCTTGAAAGAAAAAAACAGAGACCATATAAGATATTATCCCATGATCAGGGAGAAAGAATTTACCACATGCTGCTTTAGACCCAAAACCAAATGCAGACATTTTGATGCTACAAAGTGCTACCTGCAACCTAGGGCTTGGGCATCCTAGATGCTCAGATGGATGCTAGTAGTCACAGGTTTTGATGGTGGAATTACAGTTGTACAAATGGCCAGTTGGATGCTCTTAAAGGTCTTTTCCAACCATAATGATGCAATGATTCCCAAGTTCCACTCTAACCCACACAAGCCAGCCCAGGCTGCAAGTAGTGTAAGCACATTAGTATGATAGCATGTCTGACCTAGCAACCCAGACAGGAGCCTTATGTGTGTACGCTCAGTTCAGTTAGGTAGACGTCTTTACAGGTTGGAGACCTATGTTGGCTATAAGGGTAGGGAATAAATGCATGCCTGGGAATGGGTGGAATAGGAGAAGGGCTGCAATGAGGAGATTAGAGTGGTTGTCCAGCTAAGGCATGCCTTCATCTCTGCAGGATTGTTTTTACTTGACTGCTTAATGGCTCATACTTCACAGGGTTTTCTTTGCACATTCTTGTCTGCATATTTGCAGTGCTTACCATGGACTGCTGCATGCTTTAACCCATAGTTTTGCTGTTTTGATGCTGAGCTTTATGTCTGGTCTAATTAGGTATTCATACAATGCTAAGTATTCGTTTCTCACACACATTATGCAGAACTTTACATCTTTTCCCGTATTTTCTTTTATCTCTTCTGTAGTGTTTAAAGCAGGACATGATTTGTTTGAAAGAAGAAAAAAAATATGTGAGAGGGTCCTCGACAAGCAGGAGAGATACAGTAAAGTTGGAGGCCACAACAAAGCTGTAGACCTTTCACAAAGCTCTAGCAAATAACTTTAAAGAGGTCCAGCAGCTTTCTTTCAAGATTTCGGGTGATTTTTTGCAGATCATCTGAACATCATTGGAGCATTTGCACTGCTGGAACTCCAAATCTGTTGGCAATTGTGACAGCTACTCCGCAAGAAATGCAGGATTTTCTTCAGGAGTATGTGGGACATCACATACTTGGGATCTTACCAAGACCGGTACAGAATTTATTGACAGTAAATTTACTCATCTGAGTTGTAGTCTCCTATTTGTCTGTCCATGGGCTGATCTGAACAGTTAAACCATTCATGTAGCACACGTTACCTTTCTGCTCACCATTCATTCAGGGTTAACACTGCATCAATGTTCATACTACTGCAGTTGATTTTAGTGTTGTATACTGGAAACTTAAAAGCCACCTGGTAAGGTTTTACTGATTCTACTGCATATCCCTATTTTTGGCTACCTTGACATGCACGTTTCTCTCTTGCAATTCAGGTTATGCCAGTATGTTAATGGCACATGTCTTCTGTTATCAAATGACAGTATCTTCAGTGAAGTCAATAAAGTACAATAACATAGAAGTGGTATGAGCAAGAAGTCCTGAGTCAGTTTCCTTATTCTTGACCTTGGCAAAAACTTTAAGCTTAATATAGCAATTTGCTGTTGTCAGGTTTTATTTGATTGATTTGGGTCTTTTTTTTTTGAGGGAAATACACGCACACACATAGCTATGTTTATGGGCTTGTGTAATAAAAAATGGATTCATTTGAAAAAATGAAATGTTACTGTCTGTTACTATATAACATGTAATACAGCCTACAGCCATATGCTATGCAAAATGAAAAAGCATGTCAGAAATTTAGTTTGAAAAAGTATATGTTGTGCATTACATTGCTTATTATTGTGAGGGGTTTTTTTTTGTTTTTTGTTTTCCGGATAGATGGAGGGTGGTATGCTAAAATGCAATGTTGTGTACAAAGATGATTTTACAACATTTTACATTATGTATTGCAAATGGATCCTGAAAGACCTTCAAAAGATTTTACAAATCTATACACTGGTCAAGTCCTGCGCTTGCTTACACTGTATATTCAAGTGAACAGTTCCATGGGATATTTCATGGGGTACACATCAATGTAAAATTTGTTGCTGTGTTTATTGTACACCCAGAGTGAAAGACAAACATGAAAGGAGAAGCAGAGAGGTCTGTCAAGTTAGACTGTAGATTGTGTGGCACATGCATTTATTTCTAAAGCCATCCTGAGAAGGCAAGGGAAGTACTGTTAAAGAAACCCTGATCTCAAAACCTCTCTCAGCTTGCAGCCTTCTCTGCTCAGCAGGCCCCTCTCCCCTTCCATACCTGGCCCAAAGATTAACTATCATCTGGAAAGTCACTATGTAGCCAGATACATTTTTATGACAAGTTTTACAGTATGTGCTGTACTTCTTAAATCTCCAGCCTCTGGATTCATGTGTTTTCTTCAGCTTTAATGTAAAAAAAACAGTTGCCGGGAAAAGCTTGAAGATGTGTCTATAGGGATCCTAAAGAGCTAAGAAAGTCAAAGGACCTCCATGCTACCTTCCCCCGGCCCAAGCCAGGTTGGTATCCATGCCAGCCAGTGTGGGAAGTTAGATGGGTGACCATGGTGGCACCCATGTCCACTGTGTTTGTCCCATTGTCCTCTCATATCACTGGGCACCTGTGGGTTTCAGCTTTTATATGCCATCGTAGCATGATGGTTGCTGGGAGTGCTCCGCTTGCTCTCCCCTCCTTACAGTTCTCTCTCAATATGTTTTTGATCTTATGATCCTTGCATCCTTTCCCTTTATTTCACTGCTGTCACCATGTTCAGTTCTATGTTTCTTTTTGCCTTTTGTGCTTCAAAGTTATGTAAGGGTCAATCTGATCCTTAAAGGAGAATCACAGAAAAGTAGGTCACTACCCAGGACAACAGCCTGTTGGATGGCAGCACTCCGCGAGGCTGTGCAAGGGTGGTGCCTGCTTAGAGCTCCTGCTGCCCTGTGCTTTGTGGCACAGCTAGGCACATAGCCGGGCAGCTGCATAGAGAAGCCAGGGAAACATTTCTCCTCTGCAAGCAATTTTTTATGGTGCTGAGTTGTCCCTAAGTACTTTCCCCTGAATTTTCAGCTCCTTCTTTCCAGCTTCTCTCTCTTTCCATTGGAGGAGGGATTTCCAGGTTATTCAAGTTACCTAGTTATTTCCAGGTTAAAACAGCTCCGTGCTACTTTTATATTGAAGACTGACAATGTTTAAAGTGTAAGGACATTCTCTTCACCAGATGCAAAGGGAGCATAAGCTTTCTGTATGCTTCCAGATCCTGAATACTTCAAGCTGGAGGAAGTTTAAAATGTTTTGTGGAAGATGCAGAAACAGTTGCTGGTAGTTGTGAAAGATTTGCCTGGAGAAGTCAAACACCGCTTGCTTTTTATGTGGTATGGCTTCAGAACACATTATTTTTTACATGAATTTCCAGGAAATTAGACTATGCTTTAAAATTTCCAAGCTAGACAGACTTTAGCTCTGATGTTTCCAAGGGACCTCCATAATCTATATAAACCTTTTCATCCATCACAGTGATGACATGTCAGATGTTTGGGAGCACAGAATGTTGCTACGGAATAATTTGGGACAGGCAGTGAAAAATGCCATGTTCTGTGGAAGTTGTAGAAATGAATCAGATATAGACTAAAAGCTTTTATGCACTGGGGACTTGACTGGAGCACCTGCCCCCTTCATGAAAAATGCTGCTGTGTCTTCCATCAGCTGAAGCACTTAGAGTGCTACCACCTTCAGACAATATCCATACCAGTACTCTGAATGCTGTTATCTGAAGACTTCTGCAGTCTTAGGCCATTTAGTATTGGTCTTCTCTCTGGGCTTTACAAAGCCCCAAAACTGCAGTGATCCTTGGGGGACTGTGGGCCTCTGCTGTTCTGTACCAAGTCTACTTGTGGCCTGAAGCATCAAGTATCTAGGTTAGATATTAGGAAAAATTTCTACACAGAAAGAGTGGTGAAGCATTAGAATGGGCTGCCCAGGGAAGTGGTGGAGTCACCATCCCTGGCAGTGCTCAAGAAACCTGTAGATGAGGCACTTAGGGACATAGTTTAGCAGGGCTGGTGTTGAAGGGCTTACGGTTGGACTCGATGATTTTGAAGGTCTTTTCCAACAATAATGATTCTATGATTCTGTGCTTTCTGCATTGTTTATTTGCAAATGATCTCCCTTGACTTTGCAATTTTATTGGTATATATGGTCTAGTGTAAACGTCATAAGAACTCTTACAGCTACTTACTGGAAGAAAAGCAAAGAAAGACAAGAGTATCTCTTTTAAGAGAGAGACCAATGACTTTAATTCCATGATATTTTCCTCAGACATGAAACAGATGAGCAGGGAAGAGCTGATGCTTGAATGCAGTTGGTATGAAAGCAGTAGGCTAGAAATTCCAGGGAAGGAAGAGTTCCTGGATATGTACATTGCAGGAGAAGAGGAAAAAGATTTGCTTTATGCAGCATTGCTATGGGAATATTTTGACTAGGACAGGTTGAAAAAAAATGTCAGTCACATGGCCTTCTCTTGGTCAAAATGTAATTATTTTGTGGAAATGTGTCAACACTTAAATGAGAATGAGAAACAATTATCTTTTGACTTTCCCATTTCACTGCGGTAGTGTCGAATAGTTTCATTTTGAGAAAGTAAAAATGCTCTGTTTTGATTTCCTCATTTAGATCTGTACTTTTCTATTGGAACATTTGCATTTTCTATTGTATTTACATTTTTCTATATACATATTTTATATATAGCTTCAGTGTTGCAGAAGTACAGAATTTGTAGTTCCACAATAATGTTGTTAATTTAATTTTTCCCGTTTGGAATGTTAGTTCTATTTATTTTTAAAATGATGGTCTTCTCACCAAAATAAATGTGGAGATTTATGTAGCACAGCAGCTTCTAAATGAGAATGCATTTTGCTCTCAATTTTGCAGATAGTTGCAAAACAGCGTCTTCTTGCCCAGCAGAATCTTCTTAGGCCAATAGAGCAGTTGAGTTTGGGGTCATTTAGTGTTGTAAGCTCAGGTTCTGGTTCTCAGGTTTTAAAGTGTCTATGCAGTAGTAACCAATCCCTGAATAATATGTATCTTCCTGATGCTTTATTTTTATGCTTAGGATAATTTATATTGCATCCAGCTACTTCACTTACTTTCTTTAGGAGTCCTTCTATTCATGCCCCAGTGATATCACTGTTAATTCTACTACGCAGTCAAGTCACCGAATCACTGTGTAAATACATGCCACAGAATGAGCAGCTGCCTAGATAAGCCCACATTACTTCTTTCGTATCATTTTGGTACTGTTTCCGTGTCCTCAGGTAGGCCTACGTGTTGTGTGCATGCTGACTTTCTAAAGCTACAATGGCTATCCTTGGATTCTGGGCACCACCAACTCATATTTTGGGTGACTATTTAAAATGCAGTAATTATTAGAATCAACACTGAGAGGAATTAAACACCAAACAGGATTAAACATTTTTTAAGGAATAACTGGTTGTGAATAGCAGTTTGTGTGCTTTACTTCAAATCCTTAGGCATCAGTCTGCAAATAGAGAGAGAGCAAGTGATTCCAGAGATTGAGATTTTTCTCACGAGAGGGTATGTGTATATGTGTGCATGTGGAGAAGGTGAGTGTTAATTGTTCCTCCTCTGTTCCTTGTGTCCAAGCCAGCCTGGCAAAGAAAACAAATGGATTTACTGCAAATGTAAACCAGAAAGGCAAGAGATGCAATGTGTTTTCCAGCTACCACCTTATGTTTTCCCTCCCCTCTGGAGCCTTGGAAAGTTGCTGCTGCATCAGTGAAGGATGACTGAAACATGCATTCAAAACAGCAAAAGTCAATTTAAGAAAAATTCCCAGGTGAGTGTCAGTTCTGCTGCTAATGAAATTGAGGGTTGATGATTGCAAAAATGAGGTAAGCACTTTGCATAATTTGGTAGAATCCTGCATGTGTGTATGTGTGTTTGTGTTTATAGACTCTTCCCTAAGCATTGTGAATTGAATTAATCATAGGAGGAGAAGCACTTCCACATTCATATTTCTGATGCAGTTCAAGATTTGTTTTGTATATTCCAAACTGAATAAGGATGGAATTTAGGGATGCAGGAGAGACTGGGTCTTGGTCATGACTTCCGGCATTTGTGGGTGAAATATAAAGGGATTTTTTTGCATGGCTTGAGAAATTTTAGTATTCTGCATTTTTGGTGGGTTTTTTTTTTTTTTTTTTTTTCGCTAGAGGAGACAACTTCTAGGAATGCTTAAGGACATGTGCCAGTGTTTGGGTAACCAGAGCAGGCTTACTTACATCCGCTCAAAATCTGGGACATGAAATACATGTTTTCTTTCACTGAGACCTCAACTGTCTCCCTGGAAATGTTATGGAACAGCTCATCCTGGTTGCCATCTCTAAGCATCTGGAGGACAAGAAGGTGATCGGGAGTCGTTGACATGAATTCACAGATGGGAAATCATGCTTAACCAATCCAATAGCTTCCATGCCTGGGTAGATGAGGCATTGATGTTGTCTACCTTGACTTCATCAAGGCTTTTGACACTGTCTCCCATCATAGGCAAGCTCAGAAAGTGTGGGTTAGCTGACAGTGAGGTAGACTAAGAACTGTCTGGATGGCAGAGCTCAGACAGTTGTGATCAGTGGTGCAGAGTCCATCTGGAGGCTTATGGCTAGTACTGCCCCCCAGGGATCAGTACTGGGTTCAATCCTGTTTAATTTATTCATCAGTGACCCAGATGAAGGGACAAAATTGTTGATAATACAAAACAGGGATAGTGGCTAATACCCCAGAGGGCTGTGCTGCCATTCAGAGGGAACAAGGGAGGCTGCAGAAATGGAGAGGGAGGAACCTCATGAAGTTCAACAAAGGCAAGTGCAGGGTCCTGCATCTGGGGAGGAATAACCTCAGGCACCAGCACAGGCTGGGGGGGGCCTGCTGCAGAGCAGCTCTGAAGAGAAGGACCTGGGAGTCCTGGTGGACTACAGACTGGCCATGAGCCAGCAATGTGTCCACAAAGGACAATGGTATCTGGGGTGCATTAGCATGCGTTGCCATCACATTGAAGTAGGTGATCCTCCTCCTTGGCCCTGGTGAGGCTGCGTCTGGGGTGCTGTGTCCAAGTACAAGAGGAACACGGAACTACTGGAGAGTAGTCCAGCATAGGGCTGTGAAGGTGATTAGGGGATGGGAGCATCTCTCATGTGAGAAGAGACTGAGAGAGCTGGGACTGTTTACCCTAGAGAAGACAGTGTGTACAAATACCTTAAAGGAGGGGGTTAAGATGATGGGGCCAGGCTCTTTTCAGTGGTGGCGAGCAACAGGACAAGAAGCAACAACCACACACCGAAACATAGGAATTTCTGCCTGAATTTGAAGAAAAACTTCTCAACTATGAGACTGACAGAGCACTGGAACAGGCTGCGCAGAGAGGTTGTGGAGTCTCCTTCTCTGCAGATACTCAAAACTCACTTGGACAACATATTAGGCAACATGCTGTAGGGGATCCTGCTTGTGCAAGGTGCTTGGAATAGGTGGTCTCCCGAGGTCCCTTCCAACGTCAGTCATTCTGTGATTCTGTAATTCCTCAGCTCTGTTTAAGACTACAGCATCTATCTCTTACATTGATTTGGCGTGGCGGAGATAATAATTAAGCAGAAGGACTGTCACACTGTATGGGCTGACCAACTCTGATTCTTTTCAGTTGCAGCAAGCAGACTGGACTGTCTCCACTTGCAAAGGAACGGAGTCCAGTGTAATGCAGGCCTCCACACTGAACTCCACCCCCTTCCCTAACAAGACTTTCTAGCAAACCTTTCTAGTAGTACAGCTGGACTGGTCCATTCAAGCTAGCCTTACTTTGTGCTGTAAGATGAATCAAAATGGCCACACCTTGTATGACTAGCTCTGGATTCATTTATTTGACATAGTTTCCTGGCAAAATCAAACCCAACCTGTACCAGTTGCCTGGAGCACTGGGCAGGACCCATCAGTTTTGATTCTTTTCTGTCTTTGAAGAAGAAGGCATTCTCTGTGCCTCTATAAGGTTCCTTAGAACGTTCTCATTTTGCCTCCTGTTCTGTCCTTCAGGGTTTTGCCTTCAATCCTAGGCCTTGTCAGGCTGCTGCATAGAGCTAATCAGCATGCCAGTCCCTCACCCTCGCAGTTGTGCCTTTCATCTCACAAAGCAACATGGGAGGATGCTACGGCAATACAAAAGGAAGTTCACCCTAGCTGTCATGATGAAAGGAGAAGGCCCTGGAAAACACTGCTTCAGACCTCTTTGCAGAGCTCTCCCAGTGACCATTTGCTAAATCTTCAAATGCTTCATTTTCCCTACTGCTAGGAAGGAGTCAACAGAGTGGAGAAAATTGAATTAGCCTATTAATTGATACCTGTGAAACCCATAAGAGATCATTGTAATTGCTGGAGTAGCACCATCAATTTGCTGAAGGACCCACAGATCTGTAGTTCCTTGCAAGTGTAGGTACAGGAATAACACTCTCCTCTAGCAGCAACAGCTACCTCAGGTTGGTTGGTTGGTTGAGAGAGGCCAGTCAGCCAGAAGAGCCAGGAATTGCAAGGGTCAGGAAGACCTCTCAAAATCCAACCCATCCTACAGGTTCCTGGCAACAGAGCTGGTATCAAAAAGGCAATGATAACATGGTACTGTCCTTTGAAACTTTGCCTTGCTTTCTGTTCCTACACCCTTCTAGCTGCCAGAGAGTCACTGCCGGAGGGTTGCACAGCTAGAAAAACAGCCCTGGATAGGGACTTGTTCCTCAATTCCATCATTCTGGTTAGTCATGCTGGTGAGTCCAGAGCTTCCAATAAGCCTGGCACTGTGTATGCTCACAGTGAAGTGGGCTGAGGAGTAGTGAGAAGGCAGAGAGGATGTGGTGAGCAGATATTTTGAATGATCAGAGCTGCATTGCTTATGTGCTTGAAGCATACATTTGGAACGGGGCCACACACGGGAGGTGTCAAGCCAAGAAGGCAAAGGAGGTTGAGGAAAGCCCTAGCATCATTCTGCAGAGCTGGTGCATTGGATGAGAGAGGAGGAAGTTCCAGAGCTGCCTGTATTTGTTGAAGAGGACACGCTGAGCTGGCACTTTCCCACACTGAGCTAGCTGTCATTCCCTCCTTGCTCTGCCACCTTTGCTGTCCCATGGCTCAATCCTGTACTCCACGCACTGCCTTCTGTTGTTTCTTCTTTGCATCGCACAACCTCATTTCAAGGTGTAAATAACCCTGCCCCTTCCACGTGAATCTTCAGGGTTCTGTTATTCCCCTGCAGGGCTAAAAATTGTCTGCCGCAAAGCAGCCACTCTGTAGAAATTACCTGACTAAAAGATTAGACTCCCTGAAATGCATCAAAGGGCTGGATCCTCACGACTGCCATAAATCCTCATTTACAACATAGATCACAGCTATAAGCAACATGTAAATCACAGTGCTCCCTTCTGACTTTCAAATCTATGAATCTATGAAAATTGGCATAATTGCATTGATTTCAGGAGGGCTGCTGTGATTTACGCCAGCTGGGGACGCAGCCCCGCGCCCGCCCACCCTGTTAGGACAAATAAGAACTCTCTCCGTGCGCGGCCGTGCAGTGGCAGACAGGCCGGGTTGGCTGCACCGCGCTCTGCCTGCGGCCAGCGCTTCTGCCTCTCCCCGAGCCCGGGCAATCACAGGCCTCTTTCTTAGCTCCCCCAGAATGCTAAATCCTGGCCTTTGCTTTGCTCTTAGGCTGCGTTTAAAAAACACAATTGCCCAGCATAGTGCTGCAGCCTAGAAATGCAGGAGCAGCGGTGATTTGACCAGAAGAAGCCCATGGGGGTTTGGATAAGCTAACTTGTCCTGTCAGATGTGGTTCAGGAAATGCTTTTGTGTATGTTCCCAGAGCTTTTGGACAGAGACCTCTCCAAAGCTCTCAGTGCTGGTTCCCTGGCATAGCAAAGGATGCACAATAAGCATCAAAATGGATTATTAACAGCAACAGTCTCTTTACTGAGTGCAGTGAAGGAATCTTGCTTTCTGGCTGAAGCAGAAGCAGAGGCTGCTGCAAAATTAGAAGAGAATAAACAAATAAAAGAGGAAATATGGAGAAATATCCCAGAAAATGCATTTTGTTCTAAATGTAACTAGTAAAGAAGCTCATTAACTGTGTTTTTGAGGGATTATTTTCAAGTAGAGCAGCTATGTACCATAAGGTCTCTGGAGTAAGAACTGAAGCCATTTGTCCCTCACAACATTTACCAAAGCCTTTTGCTGATAGTAAAACCTCTAGTTAAGGCTACAATTGAACTTGTGTTTGAATAGTTTGTTTTCTTGTGCTTGCCCACAAAAAATGTTCCTCTGTATTAAGGTTTGCATACTCGGCCTTCATTCAGAAAAAAAAAAATAATGTTGGTTTTGATAGAAATATATTTATTAAGTTTTTGAGGGAAAAAAAAGATAGAAAACAAACTTCTATATTACGTAGTTATGTCTGGATTCTTTTGTATACAGTTTTATAACAATAAAACCTGCAACCTAAAAATGCCCAGTTTGCTTAACTCTCACCTGGGATTGTAATCCAGGTCAATTGATCATGGACAGGCTCAGTGCAGTTTCCACTGAGCTTACAGCCATGAGACTGTAAGTCACAATAAATAAATATTAATGGGACTATGGAAGCACAGAACATGTGACTATACAGTCACATAGTCTGTTGACTATACAGTTACAACTCTGTGACAACATTAATGTTACTTTCACATATTTTCACAATCCAGGTTTGGATTTTGTTTTAGAATCTCTGGTCATAGTGCTGGGATGGATTTTAGTTTAATTTTGCTAAAGATCTGTGTAAATAATTGATTTCTCATTTTGGTGGCCAAACAAAAGCTTGTAGCATTTGGTGAATAAACATTAGGACCATAACATTTCACCCAGAGCTGTTGCAATATCCATTTCCAGGGAGACGCAGAGAATACTGAGATTACATCAGGAATATGAGCCTGCCATTAGTTTCCGTCATTAGCAAGGAAAAGAGGCAGTGACTCTCATTGCATGGCATGCAGACATACTACTTTTCAGGCACAGCCAGGTAGGCATGCCACCCCACTCTGCCCCAGCCATTTTCATCCTAACACTACTCTTTGCAGAGAAGGAAAGTTTGATCATCCAGCTCACTTTTCCCCCTGAACTGTCATGTGTGCAGCAAGTTTATAAAGGGAGTTCCTCTGTGATGCTGCGCTGAACCTCTATAACATCTTAGCCAACATAACAAAGGACATCCTTGTGCTCTAAAATATGTTATAAAAAATAAACCTCTATACATACCTTGTACTCTCANGCATGCCACCCCACTCTGCCCCAGCCATTTTCATCCTAACACTACTCTTTGCAGAGAAGGAAAGTTTGATCATCCAGCTCACTTTTCCCCCTGAACTGTCATGTGTGCAGCAAGTTTATAAAGGGAGTTCCTCTGTGATGCTGCGCTGAACCTCTATAACATCTTAGCCAACATAACAAAGGACATCCTTGTGCTCTAAAATATGTTATAAAAAATAAACCTCTATACATACCTTGTACTCCTCCATTGCATTAGAAGGAAAGTCAGCCTGAACACATTAAGTGTGAAAGCTGCTGCTGATTGCAAGTTTTATCAGCATTTACCACAGCTGGCTCCATCTCAAGTTTCTGTGAGCAAGGTGTGGCCTCAAAAGCCTCCATCCCACTCATGCGAGACCTGTCCCAGCTTGCTCGTGTGCAGAGAAGAGCTCATTTTTGGTGCAAAAACATCCTTTATGAGAAGGATCTCTTGACTAGCTACAAATAGGAAGGGAATGCCTTCTCAGGCAACGCACTCTCCTGTCCTCCTATTACCTCACGCAGCCCTCACGCAGTAGGAGGGCTGCTGTGCTTTTTCCTCACCCCATTGCCGGAGAGCCCTTTTCCACTGGAAAATGCATACAGATCTGGCCATGTGTGTGAAATGTCTCTGACTTACCAGCAGTCCAGGTGGGAACCGTCTGTGGGCCTCATGGCAGCCTTGCCTTAGGGTGGCGATGAAATGAGCCGCCCCTATGCGCATGGGTGAAGGGATTTTCTGGCCTCTGCAGCTGCCATCCCGTGAGTGGGCATGTGGTTTGGCTTTACCTCCTGCCCTCCCAGCCAGGCTCCTTCCTCAGACACAAGTAGGGCAGCTCCCTGGCTGCTACCTGAGATTCCCAATTGGCTGGTAAGAGAGTGGACTGGTGCCCACCGCAGAAGCAAGTTGTTCTGTTCCTAACTAGTACATGTTTTTATTATGGTGTAAAATGAATCAGAATATTAAAGCTGGTTGGGACTGTGTTGTGAGGAAATCCTCTGATCCTGCTAGCTCTGCTCTGTGTTTAGCCTTTTATCAGCACATGAACTCATTCCTGTTTCGAGCTACAATCAGAGCTTTGTATGGATGCTCTGCTTTCACTCTAGAAATTCTCTGTTTGATTTGCAACTTATGTCAGAAAGGGCCTGACACACACAAAGAAGAATACTAATTCTCTTACCCATAAAAGTTAGTAAGCACTTATGCATCACCCTTTTAAGGGATGCAGGTGGATAAGCAGAGAAGAGCCATGCTCTTTGAATCAGAGCGTCTATTCAGACACTAATTATCTTCTGCAGAAGATCTCCAATTTCTTTTATGTCACTGAAGACTGTAGTTGCCTGGCAATTCTCAGTGACATCCACATGCCTCAGAGTTGCAGTGTAATCTACAACATGAGCATATAGTAAATGGAGGAGTACAGAGGAAGTAGTGCCTAGAAAAGTTTAAACAGGCAGCACGTGCTTTACCCATGTGTTCAGTGCTGCCTGGGCTACCGTGCAAAAGGCACAATGCCTCCTCTGTGCCTCTTCCTTTGTTGTAGCCCCAACCCAAGGGGCACGATTGCCATTGCCTGGTTTGCTGTGTACTCCTTCCAGTCCTGCACTGGTCAAGCTGTGCCACACAGCCAGAGCGGGCACTTGGAAGCCTGTATTTGCAGTACAGAAAGGCCTAAGCTCTGCCAGTGCAGGACTAGTCATAGTATTTAAGCTAGAGTTTATGGCTTAAATCCAGGTTCAGCAGCAGGCAGCCGCGTGCATTAGTGCCTGACTTCAGTATTGGGGCCTTCTATTACAGAAGCGAGAGAAAACTTAATGAGTTGGCAGAGGATTGGCTTTGTTGTGTTTTCTGTTCTTTTTGGTATTTCATCTAACTGTCAAGAGAGTAGGAATTTTTTTTTCTTAGCACACTTTTTCTTCATAATGCCTTTGAACACGGGACAGCAGTAGAATGCTCTGTGTTTGCCATGTAGCTAAGGAAATGTATGTTTGAGTCTGCTCAGTTTCCTTCCTTTGGTAGTGATAGAAAGGAAATTAGTTGTAATTGAGCATTGCTGTGGAAGTCACCCCTGCTTAACTGTAAGGTGAAGCTTGTTTGTTTGTACTGTAAACTCTAATTTAGCTATGACCAGTTCAAACTGTGCTTTTAAATTCAAGGGTACATGTAATGATTGTGTCATGGACCATAGACCCACCATTGAAGGGTATTTCTTGCTCAAACTGCAGTTCCTCATTATCTGCAGTAGCTGGGGTAAGTGGGTGTCTTAATTGGGTTTTTCTTTTTTTTCCTTTTTTTGTTTCTTAACAAACTTAAAACATTGCTTGTAGAAGGAAGAGGAAGTACCATATCATAGCCCATTCTGAAGGGAAAGAGGACCCTGATGCTGCTTCATGTTGTCTATCTAACAGCTCTCTGTAGTGTATACTCCATGACTGGATGAATAACTCTTTGGCACCCATTTAGTCTTAACATCAACAAAAAGAGGACACTGTATATTGAATCCAGGAAAATATAACACAAAAAAGATGTGCTCCCTCCATCATCTTTTTGAATACCATAATCAGTTCCCCTGCATTCCTTTCTTTTTCTTCTCATCAGTGTGGCCCTCAAGAAGACATCGGGATCCATTACTCTGGATGATGTTAAAGAAGTAAGTTAAAGAAAATTAATTTTTGATTGCTGGATAACACAAGTTTTTCTTGTTGCAGAACTGTGCAACACATCTGTGGATGTCAGAACTTCAGTTCTGACATTTCCAGCACTATAAGTATTACAATTATCATTTTTGAGGCTGACATAAAATCTACATATTTTCACACTTCCTCCTGCAGTAACCTAAAGCATGAATGGTGTTGACTAAAAGGCAGATAATTGAAAAAGTAAGAGAAAGGGAGGAGAGGTATGCCAGAGAGGTTGGGAGCTTCAAACTCAAGTACTTGGCACAGGTTAAAGATCACATGATTGTTATACTTGCCTGGTTTTAATTAATTTCTGTGTTTGTTTTTACTGCTAATTTATCTCTTTTATTTTTACACATGTGTGACTGAAGTGACTTACCTATGTGACACAGTGTATTTGTCACATTATGAAAATCAGAGTATTATCTTCATTGATTACAAGCAAAATGTTCCTAGAAGTAATAAGGGAAAAACTGCGTTTGTACTTCAGTTGACTCTCTAAGGCTTCACTTCTTTGCATTTAAACTTTTATTCCACGGCAAATGCAAAGTAGCTTACTCCAGTGAAAGCAGTGAGCTGCCCTGCAGCTGCTGAAGGATCCCCAACACACAGTATCGACAGCAGACTAGCTCATGTCCTGTATATCCTGCTTCATCTTATCTTGCAGTAAACCTTCAGTTAGCATTTTTGTTTATTATCAGAAGGTAGGATAAATCAGGATAGCTACAGTGTTATAAAGCAGGTGTCGTGCTTTGTGGCAGAGAAAGTAGCACTGTGTGGCTTTATAAGAAGTATATTTGCTGCCCCTTGCTAACTTTTACAGTGCTTTCCCCTTTCCCCTTCCTGACTATGTTTATTCTACATAGAATAAACATTGATTAAAAACCTCTGTACTACAGAGTTTGACTAAAGTTTGCTTGCCAGATACACACTTGGATACTGTGCCTGAGCCAGCTGCTTCATGCCATGCGCTTTTAAAAATCCCTCAGCCTGCAGTGGCCACTGCACTCGTTTCTTTTAGTCTTTCTGGCACTCTTTCTAGAAGTGAGACCACATAGCTCTGCTGATCCCAGAAATCATGTCCATTTCCTTTCTTCTGCCGGAATTTTCCAATGGCATAAGCCTATACTTTCTCAGCTTCTTCTCAGTTCTCATCGTAAAATTACCTGAAGCCAAATTATTATTTATTTTAGTAACATAAGAAATGTACTAAGATAGACAAAGTAGTGAGTCATGAAAGCCCTGTTTCCTGCCACATTTTCATTAGTATTCTCAAGTATTCTTTGAGTTAAGATCAACTTACAGTAGCTGAAGATCTGTCATTGTGCATAGAAAATCATTGATAAAATGATTTTCCAAAAATCCCTTTTTAATAACTCTTCATTTTTACTGAATAACCAAAAGAGCTTCCTTTTTTATGCAGAAAGATCAGTCTTCATGACTGTGACATTAAAACTTTTACAGATGTAAATTATCACAAGGAAAGAGACAAAATAGTTTCACTGAAGCTGATTCTGTACAATTATTTCTACTTTTACCACGTTGGGCATGAGAGACCCTTGGCTTAGAATTGTGGAGATTTAAAGTCACCAAGTGTTGGTCTAAATGGCTATGTAAATTGCAAGAGGCAGAGAATTAGATTTTTGTGCCTAGAAATTTTATCAAAGCAGCTGCTTGTCAAATTTCATTTTTGCTTTGTTTGATCATTACATATTACTGGAAGAAAATAGTACATTCTGCTATTAATTCTTCTGGTGTAAATTTGGAATAAGGGCCTAATTCTGATCTCCTTTGGTCTAGCATCACTGGAAATCAATTTCAGTGGAATTTACTTTAGATTTAAGCCACCGTATTTGTAGCATAAGGTGATCTTTGTGGTTCCTAAAACAGATGCATGGAAATATCTATAAAAGTAAAATGTATATACCTTAGCTGATTTTATATCATAGCATTTATTTCTGTACACTCTACTGTATTCTACTACACACCTCTGATCTTTAGCCATTGAACTGCCTGGCTGTTGTAGTTTTTCTTCTGAAAGTGACCTAAGTATAGTTAGGAAAAGGTTATGGGCACTGAGTCAGCCTCAAGTTTACTCCACTGCAATTGTTCAGGTTTACATTTGTTTTGATTGTACTGTAAGCACAGGTGTGGTTACAATACCAAGTGCCAACCACTCAAACAGTGAACACTTCCACCTTTGCCTTGGAAAAGGTACTTCATGTCTCGTATCATCCCTTCTGCACTCTTTTCCCGCAAATTTACCCTGAGAACAAAGTGGGTAGATGAAGTGAGGCACCCTGGTTGAGGTATCTTCAGCTCGGCAAGACCATTGCAAAACAGTAGAAGAGGTGGCTGAGATGCAATGTGAAAGCGTGAGGCAAGAGGTGCAAGCTCTGGAAGCAGTAGCAGCTACAGGGAATGCAGGAGCCAGCCTGATTGCACAGGAGGGGGAGTGAAGCCCTGGTTCTCCACAAGAAAGTATTTTGCGTTTCAGGAGTAAGTTATCCTCAGTTTTACAGCAGACCCACACTGTGCACACTTGAGGCAATGCCAGAGCCTTTTAGCACAAGAAATGGCCATACTACTGCAGAGTATAAACTGCTCAACAGGGAGTTTATTCAGACTGCTGCCATTTGGCTACTTCCAGGCACTTCCCACACAGGAGGCATTCGGAGAAGGACATCTAGCTAGAGGGATGTTAGCCCTCCAATTATCCCTGTCTGGTATAATGGCTCCCAGAGGCCAATTCTTTGCTGCTATAAATTGAATAATCCTTAAGGTTGACTAATTTGGCCATGCCCTTAGCCGTGGATGAGGGTGATACATGGGAGATGTACAGCTGCCTTCTCCCCTCATAGCCTCAGGGCTCCTTTACCCACCTCAGCTCAGCTAGCACTGGATACTCCTGGCTTAACACGAGCTTGGTTAAGCCAAGCTAATTGCCCTTCTCCTGCTGGCTACGTGAGCAAACAAATAGCAGTGACAAGGTGTGTGTTTGTGGAGGGTGTGCTCCTTTCTGCCTCGCACAGGGCACCCGGAGCTGCGCTGAGGCACTGGCTGGCGCCGCATGTGCAGGGTGACCCTGAGAAGGCAAAGACGACAGTTCCTGTCCTCTGCCTGGGGTTGTCTAGCCCTATGGGAGCCTGCACCTTCACATGAGTCGTCCCTCACATGAGTGATGGTCTGTGGCTAGGGGTACAAGGTTTCTTTCTCCTTTAGTTATGTACAGACCTCCTTCTGCCTTTCAAAATTTGTGTTTCCACCATGGAGACAGGCTGTTAGGAAACAGAGGAGCCGATGGCACTGAGATCCTGATGCATGTGTAATTTAACAGGAAGGGTAAAGAGCTTTTCTGAGGAAACCTTCACCTTACAGGAACTGTGTTGTTATGTTTTAATCTCTTTTGTTTGATTAACCCTTTCCAGCAACAAACCTGGCCAGGCAGCAAAGGTCACTCCTCCTGAAAATGTGAAGTGGTAATAAGTGGTAGTGGTGAACATGCAAGCAGGGATATGATCCCACCCTAAAAGAAGCCCCGTAAAGTGCCAGTTACAGTTTAAAAAGCAGTTCCAGGTAGGTCTCTCCCAGCACCCCATCCCTGGCTGATGGAGGCTGGCACATGCAGGGTCTGCATCAGGTTATGTGCAGGCCCTGTACTCAGCAGCCTTTGAGCAGCTTGGGTTGTCCTGTCCCTCCTGTGCTCCCTCGTGGGGTTGCGCAGTGGTCACCAGCTTGGGGAGCGGATCCCCCTCAGCAGTTACCATGGGAGGGCAGGGTGAGGCTCAGTTATTTTTCCGCCAGATCTGTTCCCAGATCTACTTCCCACACTGTGAAGCAAGCACTAGTCCCAGCAGAAGAGCCAGGTGGCGCGTGGGGAGAACCGGTGGGGAAGGGAGAGGAGATTGTGCACTCCCAAGCCAGCACTGCCACCAAATAAGCATGCTTTGAACGGCAGCTGCTGGAGGCTCATCTGCCAGTGTTCCCCACTCAGAAAGGTGCCTTTTAAGAAGACAACAGGGAGCAGAAGCTGAGTTTGGGAATTAATAAGCCAATTTATTGCCTCCATTACCTATGAGTTTCGGCGCAACTGAATCTGTGACATGGGGAGCTGCCTGTGCTGCCTAGCGGGTTAGTCAGAGGAGAAGCGAATGCACCGGCGTGTCTTCACCCGAGTGTTTGTACAGACACTGCCATTCACCGTCAGAAAGGGCATACGTGAAGACAGGCAGGAGGAGCAGGTGTAGCACGAGGAGGCTGATGCTCTGTTACCTGACGTCCATGGTTTATCAGGAGACTTCAATTGCATCCTTGTTACTGGAGTGTAAACCAAACAAACAGTGAAAAGAACCAGGCCAAAGTTGGAAAAAGCTTGACTTTCATGCCTTCACCTGAAATGACTGCCCCCACCTCCTGGCACAACATAAAGTAAACATTATTAAGTTACTTCTTCACAGTCGCAACTGGAGAATGACGCTCCTAACAGCACTGAATTCTGGTCAGACCTCAGCCTTCTGCTCCCTCATCCTTCCCCTCACATGCACGTATTTTTAAAGGGCCTGCAAATATTGCAGATGGTTGGCTACTAGGGGGAGTTAACAGACCACCATGAGGCTCATTTTTTTTCTCTCAGTTGTACCTCTGAAACCTTTTTTCCTTTTTTTTTTTTCTCAGCCCATTTCCGTCTGTGACTATGTCAAAGCAATAAGGAAGTCATAGCCCTCGCATTGGAGAGCAATCAGACCTTGTCCACCACCTCGGTAATGTTTGGTTAGGTATCACTGAGGGAATACAGTCTGCTACAGTCTCTAGATTTGTGGAACTGAACAGGACAGTGGGATGTTTTTCTTCCTCGGAGTGTTTTCTGAAAGCTCAGTGGACAATCTGTTTGACTGGCAAAACTTTTCCAGATTTCAGAATGTTTTGGCTTATTCTGCATCTTATCTCATGCTAATAGGTCAAAGAGCACAGAAATATTTCTCAACAAAAAGTTTCCTAAAATAATATGAAGAAGGCCTCTACCTCAGTCTCACTGGTTGGGAACCCGTGGTGGAGCTGGAACCCCTAACTCTAGCAGGATTTGCCAGTTCTCATTCCCACTCCTCCACGGTCTGGGGTTATTGCCACCTCCAGGCACGTCTGACTCCAGCCAGCCAGCCAACTGTGTTCTGAATTTGCTGTTGCTCCTGGTTCCTGAAGAGAGCTATGGTCTCTGAGGCTGTTCTTCCTGAGGAACCAACAGTAGAAGTGGCACAAATCTCATGCACGTGGGCTCCATCCTGTCCTGGAGTGTTCTTTAGCTTCCCTTTTAAAATTTAAGGGGGAAAAAAAGGACACTGATGGTCCCAGAAAAGCTTAATGCAGATGGTATTCTCAGGTGGTGCAGATTACCTGTCTTTCATTGGACTTAATTCCAGCCCAAATTCTCATCCCCACTTTATTTAAATGCAACCAATATTCAAAAACACCATAGAACATAGAAGAAGGGTCTTCTTTTTACATATAACACATGACCACCCATTTGGAGGTGCTAGTGCTATTTAATTCTTTTGCTCAGTGTCCTGCCAAAGAATTCAGTGCTGGATAATACAAGCAAAAGCCATCCTTGTTCTGTAGGGATCACAACTCATGAGACACACTGTAGACTGTTCTTGCTGGTGAATAAATAAGTGAGTATGATTTCATGTTTAGTACTTTTAGTAGTGATGAAAAGTAGGACAGATTCAAAAATGAGTAAGTCTGTGTGACTTTTTTCCTCCATTTTTTCATGGAAAAATAAAATATGCCATCCAGTGAATTTAGGAAAGTTCAAATGGGGAAACAACTAAAATGCAATACTTGGCAAGGGAAAGGAAGATAAACTGTTCAGTACAAAATCTCCCCATAGGAGGAAATCACCTTAGAAATTCCCTCTTAAATAAATCAACACTTCTTTTCCAAGTAATCCAATTTAATGCACAAATACTGCAAACCAACTGTCTAATTCATTACTCCTGTATCAAAACTCACACAGTTAAACCACATTTTTTAATTTAACTAAACCATCTGACAGCAAAGGGCCACTGAACAAGTTAACACTTCCTCAAAGGTCATTAACAATTGCCTGAGCTTACCTTGCTCTCCTGGCCACATGAAGCTTATATTTCTGGCCATGCCTTTACTACAAAGCTGCAAGAATGACTAAGGAAAGTAACAATAATCATCTCATTTGTTGGCTATGTAGCTATATACCCCCCCACAGAAGGACAGACAGCTGAAGCCCTACAGTAAAAGAAATGACACACTCTTGCATAGGTCTAGATTGAACTGCTCTTACTTATTGATTATTGCTCTGTAGAAGTTTTCAAGCTCATGTCCACATTTATAAATGCTTGTGTAAGCCGTACTGGCTTCCTGAATGGAAGTCAAGCAACAATCAAGGGATTTACACCTGCGCTTCACACAGTCCTGGAGGTGATATGCATCTTTAGCTGCATGTTTTTGCCAACTTGTCTGTGCAGCTATCGATGCAATATTTATAACACACATTTCCACAAAAACAAATTACATTTGGTTATCTGATCAGAGGCTTTCATGCGTCACAAACCATGATTAAGCATATATTCAGATGAAGAGGGTAAAAATGACATAGAAAGCTGTGTATTAAGAGGTTGTACACGTGCACAGATACAATCATTTGACAAGGTGATTACCATGGGATTGAAGATTGAGTGGTCTGGTACTTTTAAGAGCCTTCAGAACCACCTGCTCTTAGAATACACTGATATTTTAATGCACCTTCTAATATTAGAAATAAAGCATGAAATTTTCATATACTAGTGTCTCAGGCTTATATTCTTTATGTGGAATTCATAGAGATTTACTGAGAATGTGGTTCAGGCCTTGCTGTGTTTATCTGTGTTGAAACTTTAGAATAAACAGAAAGATAAGAATAAGCATATAAGAATTTCCTGAAACATAAGAATAACAATATATGTACAAATTTTCACTTTCATCACCAGGTTGATATGAATAGTTGGTCATTAGTTAATGATGATATTAAAATTGACATTTCTGATAAGCACACTGTTCCTGGAAACTTGCTGGAAGGCTTCGATCCTATTAGTCAGATGATGCTGCAAAAGTTGTTTTTTCTAATTATCTTTGAGTTGAACTCTGCCCTCACTGAGCTACTAGGAGTTATTCCAAGATACGTTTCTAAGGGAAGGATTTGGTCTCTATCTTTTAATTAAGATCATGTTTAGATAGAAGGTAAGCCAAGAGCCTTTTATTATGGTACCCAACATCTTTCCTACTTGACCATTCCCAGGTCACATACTCAGACTTATCTCCTATCTCTCAGTCAACAACCTTCATGATTCAGGGTTTAACTGACTTCCTTCACGTTTCACCCACAACCTTGTGCCTGCCCCCACTGACATACTCTGTGGATCTGGGCAAGGAGAAAAGATCACAAAAGAGTCAGGGGCAAGGTCTATGCTACATTGATAAGTGATCCCCCCCAGTGAGAGGGGATCTCAGGACAGCATGCTAGCGGACAACCAGGAAGAGTGTATCAGCTACTGTGTTTTGTAAACTATCAGAAATCCTTTTGTCACTGTGGATTGCAAAAATGGCAGTGCTGCCAATGTTTATATGCTTCTGGCATCCTGACCAAAAATCTTTTTGTTACATCATAGGTATGTGCAATAGTATTTGTTTTTCTCTAACTAGCAGCAAGATTTGGAGTAGATGAGAGACAAGGGGATGGGCATGCATTTGCACATCAAAATTATAGCTAGGGCTGAGCTAGGTACCAAAGCAGATACTCTTTTGCAGTGCTTGAGGTAGTAAAGGGAGGGAGGGGGACAATGCTAGATCACAAACCTAGCCAATAGTAATGTATTCTTTTCTAGCTTTTGACAGTGTAATGTACCCTTAGGTATGGTACTAGATAAGTATCCACCTTATCCACAGCCCCTGGAAGTTGCCCAAATGAAAAGATGGGACATTATCTTTCTCTGGATATAAGTCTTATGCTTTGCAACAGAATTCTGTATAACAGAATTTTGCTATGCTAAAGCTTATAGATAATAGGAGTTGAAGGCATTGGCCAGGCCCATGCTTTTCTCATCTAAATGAGATTAAAGCATGTTGGTAATAAAGGTAAATGTGTTCTTGTATGCTTTGTCAGTCTTCAAGGCTCTATGCCATAATGTCTGTTAATGCTGAGCTCAAAAGCTGCATTGGGAGCATAAAACTGTAGACCAAGAAGTAACCCTGTCTAGAGGGTGATGTTAAATGTGCCCTGGATCTGGTGTACGTCTTTCGTGGGTAAGGATTAGATGGAGAGTGTGTCAATTGCAACTTGATCTGAAGAGTATCAAATGGTAGTTCAGTCTAAGCTCTTACAGAAGGAGTCCAGCAATCTTTCAGCAATGCATCAGAAAACTAAAAAGTCCAGTATTCTCACTTTGAGAATATTTTTATAGAAGAGATCATTTAATTCTTCTATTGTTGGTCATTTTCTTCTTTTTGCCAGCAATGGAAGTAATTTTGTACCATCTCTTTCTAAGAAGGCAAGTGCTATCTTATATGATCAAAGCTAGTCAACTGAGCTAGTATCTCTTCAGGATGATGGTACAGGTGGAAGAAACTTACAGTGAACACTCTTCAGTTGAGTTGTGGTCCTGAGAGAGACAGGATGGCATGGCAGTGAGGAAAGTAGCCTTGGAAAATCCAAGCTTTGGAAGATCCAAACACAGCTTTCTACTCTACCCTGGCTTGTGTGTGACCTGAGGTGAGTCTCTGAGAGCAGACATAGCAGCTTTGTTCCTCGCTGAATGGGGGTTCAGAGAAAACTTGGCTGGTCACATAGATATGGAGAAGTGCTGAAGTGGAGAAGTGGCAACCCTTAGAGCACCTGCAAGTAGGGGTACACCATGGCTGCTGACGCAGGTAGACCTATTCTACTCTTGAAGCCAAACCCTACACTGGTTTTCAGTTCTTTCATCTGTAAAAAGGAGTAAAAGAGAATTGTTCTGCCTCACAGACATGAAACTTGGATAATTACAGATGCAAGACAATGAAATATCATGCTAAAAGAAGTTCCTCAGACACAGAGCTGTTGCTTTGTCAAGGCTTATGTGATTATCTCCATCTTGTTGTATTCCATAGAATTCTACACAGCAGAGATGTGATTTTCTTAAACGCTATGGGATGATGCTAGAGCTCTAGTTGTTGGATTTTATCTTCCATGATGGTCTATAAGGTCATCTATAGAAATCTATAAAGGATCAAAGCATCTCTATAGACTTTGCTCATCACATCCTTCTTTCTTCTTTTCTCCTTTGAAATCCAACATACCTTTCCATGGAGCATTCTGATAAGCAGCAGAAAAAGTCATCTTTGGTACTAGTTTTACATAATTTAGGCTTTAGAGTTGCAGTGCATCAGTTTTCTGTGGGGTAAAAAAGTGAGTCATTCTACAGTGAGGGTAACACTCCCTACAATAAGGTCTTAGGTCCTAAACTAGTAAGTTTCCAGAGGGAAACTGAACTGTTTAGCTTCCAAATCCTTCCCAAGCATAATTTATACCAAAATAGGGATCTCTGGTTAATATCTGAGTTTCTTCTCATCTTCTGTGTCATTTTCCTGAAGTGACTGCAATACTAATTTAATCTTTTTGGATGTGAGTTGATACTGCACATTAAATTTCTCTTTTGCACTTGATAAGGGCCCAGTGGTTCTAGCACACTTCAAAAGGGATTTCAAATCCTGTAAAACACCTCACATTTCTGTGTATCAAAGACTGACATTTTTTTCCAGGGCTGTACAAGATCACAGTACCGACAGTAGTCTGTCTGTCTGCATCACTTTCATCTGTTTCTGAAGAGCTGATGAAGGCTACATGGGCCTCAAAGCTGGCAAAGGTTTCCCCTCAACTGAATTTGCACAACCTGAATTAATTCTCCTCCAGAAATCCCAAAATTTCCTTGTTCCTTCTTAAAATTGTCTCAAAAGGAAAAGAGAATTTCCCTTGGCAGTGAGGGTGGGATCCGCAAAGTGCAGTAGCAATGCTTTGCAAAATATTATATGGAAATGCACAATATGGGGAGATGATTGCAGGTGAAATTCACCTTTTGGTTCTTCTCCAGCTGATATTAAATCTTCCTGTAAAATGTTCTTTGCTTAGGAAACTTTTAACACTACTCTTTATAATGTAATATCCTAGAATGCCAGTTTCTTACTGGAAAACCACTGTAATCCCCAAAAGTGCAACTTTCCATATAAACAACTCCTCGTATTGTTGCAACAATTGTGGCATTGTGTATTTTCTCCCTCCACTTTCTGCTTATCCTGCTTAGCGATAGACTTTCTAGTAAACCATCTTCTGTAGGAAGAGCAGCAAAAGGTATCCTCCTTTCTAAAGTTGTCTCTGTTCCCGAGATGGGCTCAAGGTGGTGGCTGTGTTTTTCTACAATATTGTATGTTCACGCTCTGCCAGGGCACTTTCAGACTTTGGTGCTTACATGAGATGTACTGCAGTCTGTTTGTAACAGCACTGCGATGTGTGTATACTCAGTCCTTCTGTTGAGGTTAAACTCTAGCAGTGTTAAATGCTCTATCTGTTTCTGTGTCTGTCCCCGTCTCTAGCTGGGTCTTCCTGCTCAGCATGTGACGTCCGTTGAATTTTCTGTGTAGGAGCAGATCTTCTTTCTAAAGCATTGGTGACTGAAGGGACTACAAGAAGGATGAGCTAGCAGTGATGCAAGGAGTGTTTGACCCTCTAAATNGCATGCGACGTTCGTTGAATTTTCTGCGTAGGAGCAGATCTTCTTTCTAAAGCATTGGTGACTGAAGGGACTACAAGAAGGACGAGCTAGCAGTGATTCAGAGTTGAGCAGAAAGGAGTGTTTGACCCTCTAAATTTATTTACTTATTTATTTATTTATTTAGATGAGGCATTATCTGCTAACAGATTTGCTCCTTACTCATTAGGTCTGCCAAGAATCACATCAGAATCCTTTTCTAGGAACTTATGTACATTAGTGACCACGAAAGATACTACAAAGTGAAGAAAAAAGAAAATTCTAGCTGTGTAGTAAACTGTTAGTAGTAGAAATTTCTCCCCAGTGAGATTTCTCTTCTTTATTTAGGACAGAAAGAAAGAATTAAGGTATTTCCAGAATGCAATTAATTCTCTATACATTTTATATAAGAAATGTTCATGAAACTCTTTATCCTCTATGAAATCAGAATGCGAAGAACCAAGAAGACATATAGGACTGACCTCCACAAAAATGCATGCACTTACTGTGGGATATGACTTGCTAGACCAGAGACTGGGGCAGTCACCTAGGAGAGAGGCGTTCCAGTGTCTGCGCTAAGAACTGCTATTAAATTTTAGCCTAGAGTTGCTTAGTGTTTAATGGGGACCATCTCTCCCTAAGTGGCAGCCCTAACCTGCTTCTTCTTGCTGGCCTAATGAATCCTGTAGTTTCTATCTAAAGTAGCCCAGAACATGGGCTACATCTCTCATATAGGAGAGAAGGAATATGAGTTCGCTTTCCTACACACAGGGGAGACATATTTAAAACCCTCTCCTAGGTCCCAGGTGAGTATACTATTTACCCTGTGTTAAAGAATGACCCCTCTTTAACTTCCACAAGATTGGGGAGCGATGGTTGCTTTTAGGGGAGGACCCCAGTTTACATGTCCCAGCTAGCAGGAGGTACCTTACTTTCAGAAAGGGGTGGGATTTAAAAATAGGCCCCTCTCCAGCTTTCCCTGATGGATAGTATTTAGTATCTCCTCAGCTCCCTAAGATGACCATTTTGGGCCCATCCCAAGATGCCTGCAAAGCAAGATAGGAGGAGTCTGGTCTAGGCCAAGCACCATAGAATAAGGGTTGGGTTCTTATTTGACACTATATCTAAAGCTTATAATAATTTTACTGCAAGATTAAATGATTTAAAAGGTAGAAGGATCTCTGAATGGCACATAGTGGTCCTCTACATAGAGATCTGGTCTGGTGTGTCTGCAAGGCTGAGTGTGGGGCTATCCAAGGAGGCTGGCACAAGGCCTGGAAGCACCAAGTGTGTTAACATGGTCTTTGTCTTTGGTTGACTGGCCTTTGCCTTTTGGCAGAGCCACTTACCTTCCTTGTTGTCACCTTAACACAGCTATCACCTTCTGAAAACTAGCTTACTTGTGCCACATCCTACATTTTAGTGGTTGGGGCAGGGATACCCAAGTTTCACACACGCACTGGGCTTACCATGTGGCATTTTCCACTTCAGTTGGTGTTGTCATTTTCCCTGGCCACTCACCAGCTCCCTGCTTCTGCCAATTCACACAGCTCCCCAAAGTGGCTGGGGGAGCCGCAGTGCTGTACTGTCTTCAGCCTGGGTCCCTGACTTAGAGTTTGATTCTTTCTTGATATTGGCTTCAGTTCAGGGTAATGTCATCAAAACAGTACAAATCAGAAGAAATTCTGCTCCACATATCTAAAGGATGCTTCAGATTACTGAACAAGCCAAACAGGAAAGCAATGTATCTTCAGAATTAAAAACACAGATGCATGACCCTGAATGTTTTCCTTTCTTTCTGCAGCCTTTTTCTTTTCCTCCTTGATTTTCTTGTCTGAAAACAAAGTAATTAATAACACGGGGGACATGTGTTTGTTGCGACATGGTGACAGAAAAGATGCCAGAGCCCTGCAATAAATTATTTCTCTGAAACGTTAAATATCCAGACAACTAACTGTCAAGGATTTTCCATGCACAGACGGGAAGAGCTGTAGAAGAGCAGATCTGTGGGGTCTGAATCTCATGCAACAAAAAGGGAACCCTTTCATGTTACATGAAAACACCCTGCAGTGTTTGAAATTAATTCCTTTGGATCAGGGGGAATCAATTTTGGTCAAATAGCCTTCAATCAAATGAGTAATAGTTTTGCTAAAAATCTCATTGTCAGTCTCGAAGAGAGAAGTTGATCTGGATAAGCTGTCCTGAGCTTTCTTTCATTCCCTCACTACTACTAGCTTGAGAAAACTCTTCAGAAAAATATCCCATGCAGTATATCATGTGTTAGCACATCTAATTCACTGAGCAACCTAATCTGATCTTAAAACGCGTGTTAGCTTTGAAATAAAATAATCCTAATTTCCTGTTGTTTTATTATTTTCTTCCTCTATGCCTGTTCCTCAAGTATACTTTAAGACAACCATATTTTTCCTTCCTTTATCATGAATATGCATTATGTTCAGGGTTACATTTTGGAATCTGGGTTGGGTAAAGCTGATGGGGTTTCTCTCTTGTCAAATCTGATTGACTAGGGGAGCTGGGGTTTGTTAATTCTCTAAAATCCAAAATCAAACATAATGCAATTCTGCATATCTTTATTTGATCAGATTTTGATGGGGAATTAGATAAAAAAGATGCCCTTATGGAGTGTGGCATTTGAGTTTTGAAGAAAGAATTACTTCCATTTAATTGTGATGAATGTTATATGCCTTTTGTGTGCAGGTCTTCTATTAGATCCAGTGGGGGTTGCTTTGGATAATAAGGAAGGGATTAAGGTGAGAGATAAGTTGATTATTCAACAATTCCCCAGGAAAAAATTCTGAAGCAAATTCAGGTGATAAATACCATCTGTGTAGGAAACAAGAATCTGTGAATGGATATGCTAAATATCTCATACGTGTGTGTGCGCAATTTGTTCTCCACATTCCAAGTCAGAGGCATCAATTTTCAGGGGACTTGCTTACCTAAAATGTAGAGCACGCTATGATGAACATAGGTTTTCTGCAATGGTTCTAAGGGGACCAGGTACCATTGGAAAGTGACGCAGTCTTGGACAAGTTGCACTAGACTATGCAGCTCATGACATATTATCCTCATGAGTCACTGAAACTATATTTCCAGGCAGGTCCAAGGCTCTTCTCCCACACTGCCCTCACTGCTGCTCTCACCAAGGGATACTTTAATCACCCTGATTAGTACAAGGCAGCAGTTAAGGAATGCTTTCCAGCATTTGGGGCAAGGTGGTTTCTCTTGCTTAAGTTCACATACACCCTTTGAGCCTCCTGACAATGAGGTAAGGGTAAGGTATGATTGTTTGCTATGCTAACACTGTCTTTCCCTTCCTTTTCATGCTTTTTTTTTGTTCATGTTTTGCAAACTGTAAGTTTTTTAGGCTCTTGATTTGGGCTTATTTTCAATACATTGCTATGTGCTTATTTTGAGTGTAGTCTAGCAACAGCAGGGCTGTGGTCTTACTGCTATTTGTGATTAGTGGTATTTATGATAGACTAGATGTATGACAGTATTACAAGGGGTATAGTAGAGAGGGATGCTGCATGAAATTCCTACATGGCAGAGGACTGGAGAAAATGACTACCAATAGGACAAGAGGAAATGGCCTCAAATTGCATCGCAGGGAAGTTCAGCTTAGATATTAGGAAGTATTTCTCCATGGAAAGAGTGGTGAGGCACGGGAACAGGCTGCCCAGGGAAGTGATGGAGTCACCATACCTGGCAGGGCTCAGGAAACATGTAGATGAGGTACTTAGGGACACGGTTTAGCAGGCATGGTGTTGAGGAGTTGATGGTTGGACTTGATCATCTTGAAAGTCTTTTCCAACCATAATAATGATTCTATGATTCTAAGGTGCTACTGCAACTTAGAATCATAGAATGCTACTGCTTCCTTCTTTAGTTCATTTTTTAGTTCCAATTTTAGTTCAGCTCATTATAAAAGAACTGTCTTGGGGCTCAGGGCCCACAGTTTCTATCTGTAATGCTCTTGGAGAAAGGGTAGCTTTATTTGTCCTGATGGATATCCACAACAAAGGAATGTCCCAAAGATTTCCTTTGAAATCCAGTCAGGTTCTTCCAGAACAAACTGGGCTGTGTGGTCATCTAGTATAAAGCAAATAATGATTCTCCTGAAGAGATTATGTTTAATTATGTTAATTATATATAAGCTGTGTTTAATCCAAGTGTCTAGCACATGGAAGAACCATGTTTTCTGTGTTGGTTTCAGGTAGATGTGAAATAATGATTCAATTATTTCTTTTGTTTGTTTGCTTCCTTGCACGGTTAGTTGTGTGCGATGGTGAAAGCAGGGATAACCATTACCTTACAGGGATGTGTATTCTGTTCATCATTTCTCTGCCTCGGTTGGCACGTTCTGTTGTTGGATCCAGTGTATGAGCTTGTCTGCCAATCCAGCCTGCCACATGTATATCCCATTCTCAATTAGGAAGTGTTAGTGAAATTAATAACATTGACATAGCTGCATGGCCAAGTGTCGTTCAAAAGTTCAGCCTTTGAATGCTTCCAGATTTTGCCAAAGGGCAAAACAGCAGCTTTTGATCTAACCCTGGGAAGGGATGACAAGCAGCATGCACTATGCAAGCATGAAGAAACAAGTATGTGAGGTTTTTTGAGAATGCACATGGAGAAGTCTGCTTGAGCAGATGCTACAAAGGCACAGAACAGCACAGGATTTTGGCTACAGGACTCTCTGAGGAACAGTAGGAGGAAGTGGTGTTGTCTTCAGGAGGCTCTAATTTTGCCCAGCTATGGTCACCCAGACTCTGGGCTCTTCTCTGGCAGGGGGAAGATTACTGAATCTCTAGGTAGAAGTAGACTCAAAAAGGCAGAATCTGAGAGACAGAGCTTTTCCCTGGTGTTTGAAGGCAACATCTTGGTGAAAAATCTAGATATCCTGCCAAACTCATGCTAGGAAAGCTATTTTTACCTGTGTAATATCTCTTGACCCTGCCAAGAGACTCCCATCTCTCATATCTGCTCTGGATAGTGGGCATGTTGTAAGCATTCACCTTCAGTCCTCACCTGTCGTATTTAAAGGAATGAGAAGAGGCATTAGCCAGTCACAAACGCCCTGGAGAAAGTTTTCCCAGACATCCAACAGGTTGCGTTCATATATGGTGCTGTCTTTCCTATGTAGCAGGACACTCAGCTCAGTCCCAGAGCCTGGCTGTTACACAAGGGCTTTTCGTCTAGCCTTCCCAAAGCACTTGACAACACTGGTTGTCCAAACTCAGTTTTACAGGACAGACTGCTAAGGGTCCAGCAGCGCAGCAGAGGCAGAGACCTGCCCTCCTTTCTTTTGTGCCCCAGCATCTGCAGTATTCAAGTAAAATAGAGTGAAGGTGAAGTCTCTGCAGTATTCAAGTAAAATAGAGTAAACTGGTGAAGGCTGAAAGGAGGGACACTGGAATTGCAAAGTGGATACTATGTTTGTGCATTCTACCAGCTAAGTGTGGACTCAAACCCCTCCACGAATGTCAGAGCTATCTGGAGGGGGGAAAGCCCAGCCACCCTTTGGGCTCTAGCACAAACTCAAGACAGCCACGTGTACAGAAAAGGGAGGTGTCAGATCGCACAAACCACTTCAACCAGGGCTCAAAAAAGCGCTTCAAGGAAACGTGCAGACAAATGACTCCGAGGAGCTAAAGGAAAAGATGAGAATTTTAATGCATAGAATCGCTGCTCCACCATCCCCCCATTTTCCCCATTCATCAATCCTGTGCGTTTGCTTAAAAGGAGTGGACTTGTGCACACCTTGGAGAGCACTTGCAAACCAGCCTTCTGCCCAACCCCCCTGCTATTCCTTTTTATTGCCTCACTTCTACCTGTAATGAAAAAGGTCCCCACCGTGGGCAGACTTTGTGTTGTTTGATTTAAGCACGGCTCACACTGATGAGGGCTTACCGAAGGCCTTTTGTATGGGTTTAACGCTACAGCTGCCAGAGCGAAGAGAAAACTCGGCGGACTAACTAAAATGGTCTAAATACTAATAAGGTCTACGGGTGATTGGAAGGAGTGGAAATGGGGAAGCCCACAATCCAGGTAATTAAGTTGTAAAGCCCACAGGGGAAGGGCTGTCACCGAGTCATCTGATGTGGGATGAAGACCAAAGCACAGTGTGATTCTTTGTCTCTTAATCCCCTCCTCCACTCCCCAGCATGTTCTTATTTCCCTATAAAGTCTTTATAAGAAAGGTGGAAAAAAAATGATTAGAAAAAATCCTGAAGGATAAATCTTGTAATTCAGAGCACAGAACAGCTGGTAGTTTAAAGCACAGAACAGCAGTTTAGTGATTAATTTACCTCCTTAAAATGCTGAACAATGCAATGCAATAAAATATAAAATTTTATTTTGTGTGGCCTCCTTCAAACCGACTGTATCCTGGAGTGCTTTCTAAAGTTAAAGCGTGGCTATGGAGTTAAATAATCAGCAATACAGAAGGGAGAGGCATAACAACAGAAGTGCAAGCCATAAAAAGAGCAGTGCTTCAGGAACCCCCCTTTGGTCCATTGAATTTTAGTGAAAGAAAGGAGCCTTTGCGTTTTCGATAATTTTTTTTACACAGCGACGGATTTTTGCCTCACATGCCCTTTCCCTTTCCTTCCATCTTACACAAGCATTTCTGTGCTGTCGGCTCTCCCTCGTGGCACCCGTGTGCAGCTGATACGGCTACAGGCTGTTGTACTCTGGATAGCTGCCAGCGGTCGGCTCTGCCTTCCCCCGGCTCGGGATTAAATGTTACCTGAGGTGGCTGCTTGCCTTGGCCCCATCACCACAGGGCACGCTGCCCTGCCGTCCCCCTGCCCCATACGGAGGATGCCAGCAACCTGCCCTCTATTTGCATCTGCTCTCCCCAGAGCCACTGAGGAATGAAGTTCAGTCCTCTTGCACAGATAGCTCTGACTGACGTGCCAGCGAACAGGACTGCATGTGTGCCTATGTGTGTGTGTGCGCGGGCAGAGGGGAGGGATAAGAAAGTGGAGGGGAAATCAGGCAGAGGATAATGATTTTGGTTATGAGGAGAATTGCATTAGTGTGAGGCATATGTGGGCAGATTCATCCCCGGCGTAACATTGTGGAGCTCACAGAGACAGCATTGGGGATTCATTTTTACCCACAAAAATAAGAGCCAGACTTTCCTCGTTTGTCAAATGCAACACAAAGCAAAGGCTTGGAGAGTCCTTTCCAGGGGGTGTGCATGTCCTGGGAAACCTTCACATCTGCAGTATTCAGGTTTTCCAAAGTAATGCTCTGTCTGTGTTTTTCCTCTTCCACTGAGTAATAATAATAAGGGAGTTAGCAGGCAGATGCTAAACCCACTCTTACTGCGTTTACTATTTCAGAATAATGAATAGATTTAAATGCTGTTTCAAGGCTGCTCCTTTTTCAAACAATGACACCACTAATGTTCCCGACTCCTTTGACTTTGCAATTGTCTTTTTCACGCAGCAAAATGTAACAATTAGCCTTGCTGGGGAGGGCAGAGGGGAAATGTTATTTGTAAGCAATTTCAGAAGTCCTGATGTCTTTTACAGAGGAGCATATGCCGACAAACTCTCTGTCGAGTTGCACTATGCCCGTGGCAGTGCTCTGAGTTTACACCCATGTAATTTGGGAGGCAAACTCCTGACTTCAGCGGTGCGGTTTCTTCCCCGCTGGGCTCTTGTCCCAGTGCACACGAGCTCAGACTGCGGTCCCGAGGGCGCCAGGCGAGGCTGCTGGCTTGACGCACAGCAGGGAATGTGTCTGCACTCTTATGTATTCAGCCCGAAAATCTTGACAAATCTCATGGCAGGGTTTTGAAGGTCACCCTCCCTAGAGCAAAGCATATACTATGGCAGCCAGCAGCTGAAAAGGCACCTTGTGCTTTGCAAAACCTGCCTGGCGTTTGCCTCTCCTGCTCTTGCTCTCTCTCTTCTCCTCCGCCAACTGATCTTTAGCACAGCTCTAATTCTGGCTACATAGCAGCGAGCGAAGCCCCATTAGGCAATGCAAGGAGGCTCACAGCGCCTTCAAGCATGATAAACTTGTGATTGCTTCCTCGAAGCTCTAACGAGCCCGTGAAGGCTGAGCATGACGGAGAGCTGCTGTAAGCAAGCGGCCAGGCGTCTCCTGGCCGGCCTCAGCAGTGGTGACAGGGGACTCCCCTTGCTGGGGCGGAGAGGGGCAAGTAGCACACCGGGTACATTCCCTTTGGGATTCTGTTCTTTCCAACCCTTCTTTCTGGCCTCGGACAAGGGGAATGAAGCCTCCCCTCCAACCTTTCTCTCAGAGACCTCCCCCCTCGAAACCCCGGTGCCATGTGGAGCGGTGAGCAATGCCTTATCGCGCCTCTGCCTGCACCACACTGAAAGGTTGCTGCAAAGGTGGGACATTTTAATGATTGGTTGATGCTAAACAGCGCTTATCTCTTTAAGAAATGGAAATGAGGCCTAATTAGCATATACTGGTTGCAATTAGCATATAAGTCCCGTTCTGGGACCTGGAGGAAGGAAAAGGACCGAGCAGCAACTTAATGGGATTTTATTACGTGAAATTAGCCACCACTGAACAGTCATAAAAATATCTAAATTATTAGTAGCACTGCAATTTATCGTGAGCACTTCCTGGACGCGCTAATATCTCTTGGATCTGCGTCGCTCCTGCTAATCACAAAAACAAACTGTGAGACAAGCGTAATCCATCTGCCGTGTGTTGTTATGCCATAGCGTTGTTACGCTGTTGCGGGTTTATACAGATATATGTGCATGTGTGCTTGTGCAACTTGAGTGGAGGGATTCATTTTTTCCAATGTGAAAACGTTATGGGTTTTTTGAGTTATGTTAATGGGATATATTTGAGTGAAAAATGACAACCTGATCCCTAGAGAAATGATTCCGCCAGTGATGCTGGGGGGAGAAGAGGGGGCTGAAGCGCACAGCTTTTGTTGAGTCAGAATGAAATGCAAAACCCCCATAGTGATGGCAATCACCAGCATTCACAGTCCACAAGAAAGGCCCTTCTCTATACGGCAGCAATCCCTGGAGACAAGAAGGATAAAGAGAAGCCAAATATATGTATTTTTTAACAGTTTCCTTCTTTCCTTCATCTTCGCACAGCTTGGATGCTCCTTTTAATGAGCACTGCCTGCACCTAGGATGGGGCCTGGTTGACTCTCCATCTCTAATGGTACCCGGCTGGGGGTGGACACTGGAGACGAGGTGCTGGAGAATCAGCATTTTTAATTTGCAGCGGGAGGTCAGGCACACTGACCCAGGAGAAGGTCTAACAGAAAGTTACTGCAAAGGCAGGAAAATGATGCTACTGATAAGAATGACCATACTGCTGTAGCTAAGGTGCCTTGCTCAGCATTCAAAGAAATAAAACTGTTCTTGTGAGCCTTTTTTTACAGGATACTTATCCAAGTAAGGACCTGCAGAAACTTAGCTAACCAGCAAGGGTGGATGCTGTGGCATTGAGATGACACTAAGGACTATCCTTCTTGTTACTTTAAGAGACGATATGGGGTTATCTCAAACACTGCCAGGACCAGCTTGAGCTGCTGTCACTTGGTCATGGCTGTGGTTTTGCTTCGAGGAGGGCCAAGGGACATCTAGTGAGAGCAGTGAGAGCTCTGTAATGCGCTCTTTAGGGGTCAGGCTCCTTGTGTTAATTTACAAATGTTGCATTTTGTGGCATTATAAATGTAAACAGCTTCATTAAAAGGGTCAGGTTTGTCTAAGGTTGGCAAAAAATGTAGAGACTGATTTAGCACAAGCTAATAAGGTAAAAAAAAAAAAAAAAAAAACACAGGTAAAAGTCATTTTAAATGNAAAAAAAAAAAAAAAAAAAAACAGGTAAAAGTCATTTTATATGGCTGGCACAAACCACCCAGCCTCCCATTTTGGAATAGGATTTGGAACAACTTCTGCATTTCATCTGTTTGATATGTTTAGAGCATGGTAAGTGTCTCTGAAATGTTGACTGTGGTGCCTGATGAGGAGCCCAATTTACATATTCTCAATTTAATCTAAAGTAGGTGCTAATTGATTACTGCTGAATGTCAGCACGCTCTGATTATCTGTTCAAGATGCTCTGGAAAAGAAAAAAAAAAAAAAACACAACCCTGAACAGCAAGTGCTAAAGGGAGAAGGAGTGGATTTAGTATGCCAAGGAAATATTTTTTACTCTTTTACCTGGATATTATATAAAAGTTTTAATTATCCAGGCCCAAGGCTCTTGCATGACTGCTGTTTTGTCATGTCCTTCCGAGGCAAATGAGGTGAATACGGGATTGTCTGACTTGCCACCCTGAATGATTTTTCTCAGCCTAGACCTCTTTTCTACAGGCTTTTCTCATGTCCTCCCAACTCGGTCCTTAACACTTTTGGGCTTTAACCCTAAATTGCCTTTTGCTGCCTTTGAAGGCACAATGTGAGCTCAGGGGAGGCAGGTTAAGCTTGCACTGAATATGATAGAATCAAAGAATCACAGAGTGGTTGAGGTTGGAAGGGGCCTCTAGAGATCATCTAGTCCAGATGCACGGGGCCAGATGCACCCAGAGCACGGGGCACAGGGTGGCATCCAGGCAGGTTGGGAAGATCTCCAGAGAAGGAGACTCCACAGCCTCTCTGGGCAGCCTGTTCTGGGGCTCTGTCACCCTCACAGGAAAGAACTTCTTCCTCACATGGAGATTAAACTTCCTGTATTTCAATTTGTACTCATTACCCCTTGTTCAGTTGCTGTTCTGTTCTGTCACCAGAAGAGTTTGGCATCATCTTCTTTACATTCTCTCCTCAGGTATTTGTACATGTTGATAAGATCCCCTCAGTCTTCTCTTCGCCAGACTAACCAGGTCCAGCTGGCTTAGATTCTCCTCATATGACAAGTGCTCCAGTCCCTTAATCATCCTCGTGGTTCCCTCTGGACCCTCTCTAGAAGCTCCACGTCTCTCTTGTCCTGGGGAGCCCAGAACTGTACCGATACTCCAGGTGCGGCCTCACCAGAGCTGAGCAAAGGGGCAGGATCCCCTCCCTTGATCTGCTGGCAACGCTCCTCCTCATGCAGGGCAGGATCCCACTGGCCTTCTTGGCCACGAGGGCACATTGCTGCCTCATGGCTAACTTGTTGTCAACCAGGACTACCAAATCCCTCTTCATGGAGCTGCTTTTCAGCAGGTCAGCCCCTAATCTGTGCTGGTGCCTGGGGTTATTCCTCCCCAGGTGTAGGATCCTGCACTTGTCCTTGTTGAACCTCATGGGGTTCCTCTCTGCCCAGAGGGTTATTCCTCCCCAGGTGTAGGATCCTGCACTTGTCCTTGTTGAACCTCATGGGGTTCCTCTCTGCCCAGCTCTCCAGCTTCCCTGGGTCCCTCTGAATGGCAGCACAGCCCTCGGGAGTGTCAGCCACTGCACCCAGTTTTGTGTCATCTGCAAACTTGTTGAGGGTGCACTCTGTGTCCTCATACAAGTCATTGATGAACAACTGGAACAGCACTGGGCCCACTACTGACCCCTGGAGTACACCACTGGCCACAGGCCTCCAACCAGACTCCACACCATTTATGACCCTCTGAGCTCTGCCATCAAGCCAGTCCTCAATCTACCTCACTGAGCGCTCATCTAACCCACACTTCCTGAGCTTCCCTATGAGGAAGTTATGGGAGAATATGCCATGCTGGGTATCAGGATCCAAAAAATTTAGAGGCAGCAGGTCTCCGAATCAGGGGTACTGCTCTGAGAGGGAAGCATGCTCTGTGCACAGCTTGGCACAAAATTCGTATCTTCTTTAAATCTCGGATTCCTCTTTCATCCCTTGACTGTCTCTTCTCTCTAGGTACTTAAGGACCATCTCGCACTACATATAGTTGTACAGCACTTAGCGTAAGGAAACACTGATATTTACCCGAAAATATCCGGGTAAACCCGGAAAATTTATCGTGGTTGATGTAATACTAGTCAGACTTGTCTATTCAGTACTTTTGTGCATTGTTTTTTTTATCCTCAGACCTCGTGCATCATTTGCGTACTCTCTTCTTTTGCTGAGACCTGATCTTTGTTTGTTTGTTTGTTTGTTTCCAGTGAGGTTTCTTCTCAGCACTGAGCCCAGCTTTAATTTGTTTACACACTTTACAGCATGCCAGATTCTGTACTCGGAGGTGGGTATCTACCCATTTTCAAATAGATACCTACATTCTGCATAAGGAATAAACTGCCATGAACAAAAATAAAGTAGCTGAGCCAGATGTAGTGAGGAAATGCTCTCTTACCGCTTCCTTTTTTTTTTTTTTTTCTTTTTCTTTCCTTTTTGTGGCTGGCTACAATTAAGTAGCAAATTGCCGCTTCTTTGGGTCACGGTAGGATTAATCAACAACACTCCAGCAAGGCCATTTTTTCCTGGCTCAGGCTTGGTATGTCGGGCTATTTCCCCAGTAGAAGTGCCTTCCAGTTTAAATCCTGTCATGCAGAAAGCTTTTTCTTCATGTATGCTCTCCCCCTGTGATTTCCACAGGAGCTCTGCCCTCCAGCTTTTCCAATTCAGCATTCACGGTATGAACTTGAGTACTTGGGAAGCTGCCAGGGGATGGGGAGCTGAGGCAGCAGCCGGTGCTGTGTACTAGTGTGGGTTTTTTTGTTGTTTTTTTTTTTCTCTTTTGTGTAGTTAATCTCCATTAGATTGCCCGCTCCTGTTATGCATCTTTGATACGGATAAAGGACTGAGTAGGAAATGCTGTCATTAAGAAATTTCCCTTTTTGTTAGTGTTGTTAAGGCCTGAATGCTGGTTAGCTCCATCAAGCAGTGGCTCTAAAAACTATTTAGACTCTCTTTCTATTCCGTAGCACTTTGGCTTTCCCTCTTGTGTGCATTTCTAATATGTTTTGGTCTGCCCCAAACACTTGCCTCCCTGCTTCCAGCTCCTTTGCCTCCCTTTGTTGGGGGAATGACCCATACTGTCTATTGCTCAGCAAAATCATCTCTGCTACCTCAAACCCCACCAAGCCTGCTCTGATGGAAAGCAAGTAGAAATTAGAAATCACCCCTCCTTTCCTCTCTCTCTCTTTCTCTCTCTCTTTCTTTTTTTTTTCTGGTTTTGGCACAGGTAGTACAGGTAGTAAGCTATGTAAATCCTTCATGGGTAAGAACAGTTCCTATTTTATCAGAGAGAAAAAATACTACAGCCAAAATGGGAACATGCTATATATTGTCACTGTAAAACGCTGCATTAGAAAAATTAGTACAAATTTCAATGCCTAGCTGATGATTTCAACAAAATACTAGGCAGGAATTGCTGGAAAACATAATTAATAATTAGTTATTATGCTATAACTATCACCATAATTAATGTGCAGTGTTTCGCTTCAGCAGTTTTTTTCAAAATATTTGATTATTTCTGCCTTCGCTGTGTGAATTTCAGGTGCTGAAAATGAGTTGCTTTGCAAGGGCAGACCTCCTGAATATGCAATGAACGAACTGGCAGCAGCCAGGAGCCCTAGCCAAGATGGGAGATGAGACAGTGAGCTGGGAAACAAAGGTGAAGGATAGAGGCAATGAAAGCAAAGAGCTTGGTACAATAGCTAAAATACAAATCTCCAGGGACTTAAAGATATTGCATGAACATCAATTTCGCATGCCTATTGTCTGAGCAGTATTAGTGTGCAGAGGCCTCCCCGCCTCCATCTCTCTGAGTGAGGGGAGCATCACAGCACATCAGGATCCAGCGCACGGCACATAAGGAAACAGCAGCATTGAATCGGCTCCGGCACATGCCAGAGCCTCAAACCAGGCTGCACTGGCCACCAAAATGACCACGTATCACAAGCACCTTGCACCGCCCGCCCCCCCAAATTACTTCTGTGCATAAAGCAGGTAGGGTTTAGACTGCAGCAGAGACAACCCAACGGTGGATTTCATTAGAGGTCTGTTCTGCCATCCATGAGACTTCATGGCTGAGAGGCTGGATGAAATAGCTTTCTAGAAAATTCTTTAGGGAAAAAAAAAGAAACATCTAAAAAATGCGAGGCATGTTTATGCCATTTACAGAGTGCTTATTTTGCCTTTAGGAATCAGACAAAATGCCAGTAGTTCACAGCTTTCTCTATATGAGATAGCACATGAGTTAGAATGTGTTGCTGCGGGTTGGAGAAGTCTGGCTCCTGTCCTTCCCTCTCCTTTTATCCTTATATAAAAGTTGACAATTAGTTTTTACTGCACATACATGAAGGGAGATACATGCTTTGGCCTCCATGTGAGAGCAATAATTCTCTTAAATTGATGTGTCAGCGAACTAAAACTCAATATTTTTTTCGCACAGTGTATTTTGCAGTCAGAGGACCTTCACTAATCGGAATAAAGCAATTTGGCTGCCTGTCATTGCTCACTGAAAACATATGAGCTGGTTGGCATGTATGGCCTCCTAGATTTATCAGTGTCTCCCATCTAGTGCATGGGAGGTTCAGGGCTGCAGCTCAGAGGAGTGAATTTTTATGAATGCTTTTTTCCCCTCCCTCAGAATTCCCAGAGCTAGATTTATTCCTTAGTTTCAGAATTATTTTATTTATTGTCAATATCCTCTTTAGGTCAAATCGAAGTCATATTTTAAATTTTTGATTTGTATTACTATGTCTTTACTGCTTTGTTCTCTAAACAAAAACAAAACCGCCCCAACTCTGGGAGAGACACCATTCCCACCACTCTTCTTTCCTTTTATGCAAGAGCCCTGTGATATGAACAAGTCCTTTCAGCAGAACCTGTATAAAGTGTGCTTGCTGTATCTTGCATGAGGGTCACCAAAGGCTGGCTTTCATTCTGTGGCTTCGTCATGCTGCCTTTGAGGAAGACTTCATCTTCCAGTTGAGCTTGGGCAGCTCACAGTCGCTCTGCCAAAGTAGATGGGCTAGCCATGATTTTATAGTCAGTCTTCACACCTTGATTGCACCATAATATGGACTTTTTCTCCCCGACTGGGTACCCTGCAATCTCCCCACTTCTCCCTGCAGCACCAGAGTTTGCTCTTTGCCAGCTCTTGTTCTCTGCTTTTGCCTGGAGAAGTGGTTCTCAGTCTTTGGATAATATGAACCACAGAAATATTTGGGGGCCTCACTTGCACCATCTTACCACACTTCTGTGTATAAAGAAAGGGACGTTCTGGATCAGGTGTTTCAGACATTGGTCACTGTATGGCTGATAGGCAGTTACTTTAAGGTCATGCGATAGAGAATGCCTGTTTTGGGGTATGAAGCTCTTTGAATGTCCGGGTGATTCTTGTGCTTTCTCATGACTGAAGACCATCCAGAAGTCTCCATTCAGGAGAAAAGTCATGGCTGGATTCCTGTCCTTCTCTGGGCGTGTATGCAGCCTAGCACGGGCATGGAACCAACACTCTTGGTACCACCATGGTGACAATCCTCTCTCTATAGTGATGATATATTTCAACATATCTGTACTGTGCTTTCCTTTCAGTGTTTCCCTAGACCTGACCTGATGGTCCCAGTGAGCAGAGCACACTGTCCTTGTCATGTCCTGCCTTTGTTCCCCTCTATACTTCATGCTTTGTGGAAGGAATGCTAAGAGGATTAGCTAATAACCAAAGAAAAATGGCCCAAGCCTTTGGAAGTCCATTTATCCTTTTAATCACACTCTCTCTAATGAGCTATATTTTTCTTACTTATCATTTCCTTTGTTCATTTCCATTAAGGTGTTTTTAACTATTTTAGTTCAAACAATAGCCCTTAAATAACAGGATAGTATTAAGTGCCTTAGCACGAGGAGGAGAAACCGCTTTTAAGAACTGAAAGTACTGCTTGACTTCCATTTTCAAAGCATTTAATTTCACCTGGCCTACAATTTTAATATTTTCCAATAAAATAACTAGATGGGGGCACATTAAAATGGTCTCAGTTGAGCTACTTTAATAAAAGGAGAAAGTTTAAAGAGCTCGGCCATGGATGAAAAGCTATTTAAAACAAGCAGGTTGGATATTTCTGGCATGGATGCATGAGGTATCTCTCTCCACCTCTAATTAAAAGGTCTTTATTGTTCAGTTCTACAACACTCCACATGATAGACATATTAAAGACTCAGGAGACAGCCATGTTGTCCTGTGCCGCATCTCACCCTAGCAAGGTCCTGTACATCTCTGTGTAACCCATCCTGCCTATGCTCCTGGGCAATTCAGTGATCCAATGCACATACTTCGCAGTCCCACCTGTCTGGCAAGGCAGTTCCAGCCTCAGAAAGGAAATTCCACTCCTGCAGTTAGTGAGCTACCTTTTCCATGTAACGCCTTAAAAACTGCACAGTCTTTCTGCAGCTGTGGACATGGTCACATGTAAGGCCTTTGTCACAGTCTGCCACTGCCTTCTCTGGGAGAAGCTGGCAGTTCATGGCTTCACTGGGTGAAAAACTGTCTGGATGGTCAGGCCCAGCGAGTGGTGGTGAATTAAGTTAAATCCAGCTGGCGACTGATCGTGAATGGCGTTCCCCAGGGGTCAATGTTAAGGCCAGTCCTCTTTAATATCTTTACCAATGTTCTGGATAAAGGGATCGAGTGCACCCTCAGCAAGTTTGCAAATGACACCAAGGTGGGAGGAAGAGTAGATCTGCTTGAGGGTAGGAAGGCTCTGCAGAGGCAGGCTGATCAGGGTCTGAACAGGCTGGATCAATGGGCTGAGCCCAATGAACGAGGTTTAAAAAATCCAAGTGATTGGTCCTGCACTTTGGTCACAACAGCCCCATGCAGCACTACAGGCTTGGTAGTGAAAACTGATGAAGGGACTGGAGCAAAGACCTTACAAGGAGCAGCTAAGGGAGCTGGGGTTGTTTAATCTGGAGAAAGAAGGCTCAGGAGACACCTTATCACTCTCTACAACTATCTGAAGGGAAGCTGTAGTGAGGCGAGGGCAATCTCTTCTCCAGAGTAACTACAAATAGGACAAGAAGAAACGACCCCAAGTTGTGCCAGGGGAGGCTCAGATTAGATATTAGGAAAAATTTCTACATGGAAAGAGTGGTGAAGCATTAGAACAGACTGTGCAAGAAAGTGGTGGAGTCACCGTGCTTGGCAATGTTCAAGAAATGTGTGCATGAGGTGCTTAGGGACATGGTTTAACAGGAGTGTTGAGGGGCTTACGGTTGGACTCGATGAACTTGAAGGTCTTTTCCAACCATAATGATTTTATGATTCTATGACTCTTTTATGAAATACAGAGGTCCAGAACTGACAACAAAATCAGTGACATGAAGAAAACTTACTTCCTGATGCAATTCAGAATCAGGGAACGTATCAGCTGGATTTTAAAGCACAGACGTCTCAAAGTGCAGAGTCGTAGGATTTCCTTGGTCAGAGAGAGAAATTTATGAGTGATCATAAACCTGTACAGAACTTCCTTAAGAAGCTGGCAACAAATTTCACTTTGAATTGAGGGTTTCTTTGGAGAAAGAGAGCTTTTGGAATTCCTCCACAAAATTCTCTCTTCTTGGATGTCAGCACCCAATGCAAAACATGTTTCTGTTTGTAAGTTATTTAACATCTATTGCATGACTTCATAGAAACAGTGCTAGTATTCTTATATAATGGAATTGCTGTCTAGTAGGAATTCTCTGAGGGCAGTAGCAACATTAGACTTCTTCATACAAAAAAAAAAAAAGGAACTAATTAATTCTGGCATCAAATTAAGGTGTAGGTAGTTAATTGTTTTAAAACCCATTTTGCAGATAGGTGTTGGAGCAAGTTAGGTAAGTCATCTCATGGAAAGAAAGGTCAAGCAAGTTGTGTAAGACTACACAGTCAAGTAGCTGGCAAGAGATAGATGTGCATATATGTAGTCTGTACTTCATCAGCATGTCTATGAAGCTGCAGCCCACTGCATCGAGGCCTCCAATGTGGTAATGGTAGCTGCAGGCTGCCTGCGAGATGGTGGGGACTGTGCCCTGCAGCATGTCACCAGAGTTGCAGAGTGTGGAGACACCGTTCTAAGCAGAGTTTTCTGCCCCCTTTCTGTACACCTTAAATCCCATTTTGAGATCTCATGGGATCACAGTAACAAATAGTGTGATTGAACCTTGAAATGCAACTTTGACACCATGGAGCCCTTCATGTTCTTGTTCTGTATTCCTGAGTGTGTTAGTTCTTTGCTCTGTTTTGTCATGTGAAATGTAGGAAAGGAAGTGCTTTGAGTAAGTCCCAGGGGCTTCAGAACAGAACGAGGAATATATCTGAAAAACAGAAGAATATCAGAGAACAGAAGAGTTATCAGAATGAGAGACCTCAAGCTGAGTGACTAAGAGTTGACATTCCTTCTATTTATTTATAAAATTTGTAACTGTGGAAATTAGCCTTAGAAGCTGTAGACCCATTACGGTTAGTTTTATCGTCCTTCTAAGACATACCCTGAGGCATTCCTGGAGATTGAATCCTATTGTACTTCGCAATAAGCCTATAATTGATTATGCTATGGAGCTTTAATATGGATTGAGAAATGGAATCCAGAGTAAATACATTCAAAATTTTGCTAGCAGCCCAAATTTAAAACTGATTTTCTGAACCTACCAGGATTATTCCTCCTCAGATAATGATTTAATTTTAGCTAACCACCCTGAGAGGTATAAGTCCACCCTGCCTGCTTCCTGAGCTTCTTTAAAGTTTATCCTGTCTACTGCAGGATAGAGGACAGACTTCTGTCTACCTCTAAGTTTGTAAAGAAAGAAAAAAAAAATTCTAACATGATTCATTACAGAGGATTTTAGGTCCTGTCTGGCACTTCCTCCTGTAATGCTTCGGGTGTCTGTAAACAGTGCCCTCAGCTGCAAATTTGCTGATTCACTTCATTTCTGAAAAATAAGCAAATTACACCATATTCTCACAGACAAAGAACTCGTTCCCAATGACGAAGAACTGAGTGAAGCGGTGGTGGTGATGGCTTGTCTTTATATTTCTCAGCTTGAAAGAGCCCACATCACTTCCTGGTCTTCTATAGATAGTTCTTTGTCTTCACTCATTTGATAAAAGTGTTTCCCTTATAAAAGAAACTTGTTCATTTTGCTCATTACTGAGGGATGATAGGGTTGTTGGTCTCTGCTCTCCCTTTCATTAGAAAAATTCTTCTTTATTTTTCTCAATTGCTAAGGACCATTTTATTCCCTTTGATATGTCGGTGGCTCCTGCTGATTGTAGTTAATTCCATGGTTTAAACTGGTAGAAAATGAAGTTTCTTACAGTATGTCATTTGTTATCTAGGAAGAACTATAAACAAGCCTTACAACCCCAAGAACTTGGATGCAAGCAAATGAAATATTCTTCAGAAGTTATAGAATTAGCACTGTTTTCTGACCATATTAAATCCTGGATTTGTTTCTCTACTTCAAATCTCTAAGGCAAAATTTGCTTGTGAGATTCTATCTTAACAATTGGTTTAGACTTTTTTTTTGATTCACAATATACATTTATTTGAAAATATTTCTCATGAAACCTTGTTATTATCTGTACAGAGTCTTAAGGGAAAAATGTTGTTTCCTATTTCTCATCTGGAAAATAATTCTTTCTTTCTGGCTTTCCTTCTCTCTCTTACTCATGAATAGCTTGAAATGTGGGTATTTTCCTGGAACTGCTAAATTACTGGGTCTTCTCCAGTGAGAAATGGTATATCAGAATTTTAAGAGTCTGTGCCAACATCTGATAATTTTGGTAAAGTCTTATTTCATGTGCTTTTGAAATCTGATGATATTATATATTTGTCCTCTATCACCACAGATGAAAGTGCAGATTAGAGAAACAAAATTTCTTCATCTCATTTGCTGAGTGGAATGGCAATGTGCTGATAGGCAAGTAGACTGAGCTCCACTTGAGACAGGAACAGAACTGACTTGCCCTAGAACAGATCTATCCTGGTCCACTGCACACTGACACATCTTAACTTTCCAAAGACTTTACATACAAATCCCAGTGATGATTTTGTTGCTTGAGTGTGTTGCTGTCTATTACCAAAGTTGAAGATTTTCTGTCACCATTGCCTTTGCAGTATAAGAGATATTAGTATCTTGGCATCTTGCTTGTAGGGCGGGAATTGCCTACCTTGCAGCAGCTGACATGGAGTCAAGACACTGTTGCTCTGCTGATGGATGATACTGCTCTTCTCTATGTGAACTGACAGATTTCTGGAGCAACGTACACACACACGCATGCACACACATACACATGAGGGTTACATATGTCCATGCATACATGTCTGAGTTTAAAATGCAGAAATTTGGAGGGATGAAGAGTAGCCCTTTCTCCTTGCTATGTTTTTATGTGGATCTTTAAAGATGCTCAGCAATGCTTTTTGCACAACCATCAGTGAGCTTGCTTGATTCTGCAAAAGAGAACTCAATGCTAAAAATTTTGAGCTCTCACTATCATTTGTAACCTGGCTTATTTGTCCCCTCTTTCTATACTTTAAATGGAGAAACAGCAGTGTTTGATGAAACAGTCTGTTTTAGAATGATAGTGTTCAGCCCTCCATATGTCCCATTGTAATTCATTGGTATATTTATGAGGTCTTTATTAAGACAGGCCAGATTTATTTTTCATTTGCTTTAAATTGTTTATGCCCTTTTAAAAGTGCATTGTATTCTCAGCATTTGGTTTTTGGTTATCTGCCTGACATTGACAAAGTGTTATGTTCTAACAAGTGCATTAAGATCTCATCCTGTTGGATATTCTGTGCTGTTTGTGGAATGAGAGTTATAAGAAGAAGACAAGCAGACAGACGGACAGACATGAAGTGGATCATACATACGGATATCTTACTTCATAGTAAAATTTTCAAACCCAGTCCAGCTTCGTGGTGACAAGTGATTACTGTCATTTATACAGCCAGGCAGCTTCCATGAGAAACCAGACTTCCCAAAGGATTTTCTTCCAGTACAAGCAATAAAATCAGAATCAGATGTGTGAAAAAAACTTATTGTCCAATTTCTAGGGTGTTTATGAAGATCTTCTTTCTTATTTTGATGTCAAGATGACAGTGGTTTCATTTAATGACTCTGATGATACTGTCCTATTTCTAATAACGTAATCCTGGGAGTAGCTTCTAAACAGATCCTGGTGTGAACTTAATCATTTTGAATATGCTGGTCAGGTTCCTAGGCTTGTGTGTTCTGACTATCCTCTGGCTATCTTGGGAATCTAGTACCTTGCCTGTATGGTGCAGCCTTCCTCAGGGAATATGTAAGAGTAATTAACAAAAGCCGCCATCTGTCTATACTAGTAGGATCTGTGTTGCTGTTCCAAGTCTCTCTTGGTTGATGAAAAAATCACTTGTCACACAAGCCAGCAGCCTCAGCAGAGGTTGGAGCCTGACTAGACCTACAGTCCAACGTAGGTGTTTTTTACAGGAAAGCACAGTCTAGCTCTGCGCGTGCACTGCAGTAGACCCAGCCATAGCATGTGAACCCTTTAGACACAGGCAGGGCTGTAACCAAACCCTCAAGTCACTAGAGGCATCATGCAGTGTGTGTGGGAAAAACAAAGCTGATGCGTGCCGTGATGCAGGGTGAGCCATGCTAATGCTACTTGTGCATCTTTCCTCCTGACACAACACACTGTGTTGTCATTTTATTAGACAGCAGCACCGCATGGAGTAGAAATAGAAGAAATCTCAATATGTGAAGTACACATAGGGGGGCAACACAGGATAGAAGACGCCTATAAAATCAGCTCATAAACACAGACGTAGAAAAGAAGGCCATTAATTTGGTAAAAGAACAGATGTGATTTCCCATTGTGATTGAATGGTCTTTGCAGCATACAGCTTTGGTTTCAGAAAGGTTTGCTCTGATTTACAGCAGAGAAAGGAAGGAAAGAATGGAGGCCATTGTGTTTAAACCTCATCTGAACACAAGAAAGTATCCTTGAGAAAAACTTTGCAGGCCTTTGGACTCCTGGTTCTTGGTTTCTGTTGTTATTTCTCACTAGTATCAACTTTCCTGAAATCCTATTTAAGTAGTCTATGCTGTGGAAGGAAACATGCTTGGCTCTAACTTTGCCTGTGGTATCTTTACATATATGCTTAAGAAGAAGTAAAGTGGAAATAACTCTACTGAAGAGAGACCTGCAAAGAGATGTACAAGACTGAGAAGTCAAGGGGTTCCATTACTGATCGTTATAGCAGTTCTGGCACATACATGCTCACTAGAAGAAAAGATGTCTAATGACCATGTGAATGCGTGGGTGCTGCCTTCATGCAAATACCAGTAACTTGATTTTAGGGCTGGTAATTGCAGTTCTGATTCTCCTTGCAAGGACAGCAAACACGGCCACTGATCAGATATTCATTTACATGCTAAAGTTTGCTTTTTCCTTTTCTACTTGTGTTTTGCCCTAGAGATACATGAAAAGGAACTGCCTGACAACCTTGGAAGAGAGTAACATGCATAAATACCCACATGGCGTTCCCTTGGCTGATGTTGCACAGAGGCTGTGCTATTCATGATTTTGCAAGTAGATAGAGGTAGGACTGTCAGGCCTTCTCAGATCTCATGTGCAAACCATGGAGGGAAAACAAGAGGGATATCTTCCAAGACAGTCTCTTCCAGGCTTTTGTGGCCACCAGTCAGATGCAAGCTTATGATTAAAAGCTTATAATTTCTTAGGGTATCACACTGATGGCAAAGTAACATCTGAAGAAATGCATAGGTATGACACACCTCTAGATATGTTAGTGAGATAAGACCCTTAAAAGCCCTGGTGCCTGCAGTGTCACTGTTCTCTTTAGGATTACATACCAGAAGCTGGGATGATGTGGCTGACCTTCGGAAGAAGACACCTCATGTCCTGCCTTGTTGGGGTTTAGAAGTTCTGCACTTAAATTGCCTTCACAGAGTCTCACATGGTAAAAGTGTAATTGAATAATCTGGTTCCAGGACAAATTTGAAAAACAAACAAAAGCTGCAGGGAGTGGCCCCTATGGATACTGTGCCAGTGAACAAACAGCATCAGAGGATTTCAGCAATGTTTGTATAAGGAGGATAATGTTTGCTCAATTCTTGTGGGCTTTGATCTGGCTGCCATCCTTCTATAGCAAAGCAACAGGATCTAATTGAAAGAGACCAAAACCAAATAGAGCCATGATATATTTGGAATTTGAAATTCAATCTGTGTGATACATTTTTGTTGGGACAGATTATGCCACATTGAAGATTTATGTTTATTAATGGGAAAGTATAATTTCTGGAAGATAATTTCCTTTGCAGATACCTTTGTTTACTCATAGAGAGCTTACGGTTGGAACTAAGTATGTTGAAAATGAGCAACAGGTGCAGATTTCTAGGCTTGGTAACTTCTTTTTGGCTCAAGTCACTAGCAAAACTTGGGGAACCTTTGAGCTGTTTCTGTTAAAGAACAGTTGATCATAGTTTCTTCTTGGATGCAGTTCCTTTAATCTAGAGACTCTGCCCAAAGACCTGTCCGATTAATCACGCAGCAGCCAATAGCCCTCTTTGTCAATTTTTAAAGGGCTTCTCAGATCTCAATCCTCCATTCTCTCATGTGTTTCTCAGGATCCTGCACTCAGTGTTTCTGTATGCATCTCTAGGGCTTTGTTTTTACTTTCATCTGTTTTTTTTCCTGTTGTTTGCTGTTTCTTTTTTCCTTGTGCATTTGTGCATATATGCACATAGAGAACCCTTTATTAAAACTATACCTAGCAAACCTCATCCTTCCATGCAATTCAGGTTCCTAAGAAACCTCTTTTTTTCTTTTTTTTTTAACCTTGGCGTGAACACACATTTTGGCTGGATGATGCTATTGCTTCAGGAAGCTAATTTCATAAAAGAGTTACTAACTTCTCCCAATTACCTTAAACGAAGGGTGGATGTTTCACCAAAATATCTTTTATCTGATTTGGATGCTTTCATAGGCTTGAATAGGTTTCTAATACTTGAACTATAAGGTTATAAACACAGAATATCTTTTATTCCTGCAAAGTACAGTGTCTGCTACAGAAAGGCCCAAGTCCTAGTTCATGTACTCAGGTGCTATTTGTACCACTGTACAGTAACAAATAGTGATAATACACTACAAAATAATTTTCAAAGTGGAGAGTAAAATGCACAGGACTTGCAAAGGTGAAAGCATCTGTGTCTTTATTTCATGCTTGGCACTATAAACTGTGGTATAACCTTGCCAAACTGGAAATATATGGGGCTGAAATCAGAAGAAAGGAAAAATAGCAGAGAAAATCTTAGGTGAAGAGAGGCAAATGTTAAAGAGACAGTGTGATAGGCTTTGTAGCAGCAGCCCTAACTTCTACCAGGCAATGCCGAGGGCTGGCCTCCACCCCAGAATTTAATTGCAACTTCTCCTAGGTCTTTTGGAGCAGGTCATTAGCAATCCTAGTCTGCCTTTGCGTGGCTGTGCGTCACTGAGCTACCATGAGCATTTTCCAGGATTAACTCTGCTCTGCTCTTCAATTGGTTTCAATGGGTTTAGCAAGCCTTTTTTTAGCTGGCGTGGAGAAACTAATGCTCTTAGTTCTCAAGCTTTTTAACAAGTGCAGGAAGCCAGATCATCCCCTCCCAGTTCTGCCACGGAAGCACTGTAGCTAGCAGAAAGCCCCCAAAGACAGCTGGAAATACGCTGGAGGAAATGGAACGGAGCTGAAGTGGCCTCAGCCTCCCCCTTGCTCCTGCACAAGGTCCTCAGTGAAGGCTGGGCGGATCACTGAAGGCAAGTCCAGGGGAGAACTACTACTTAGCACTACTCTTGGGAAACCTATAGAGAAATACTTCAGGAGGGGTAAACCAGAAATCTCACTATTCCTAGTGAGGCCAATCCACAGTGATGACCCTGTCATCATTGATGACATCAATGACAATGATTCGGGCTGACCCAGGGTGTTAATCTTCCCATTCTCAGGGGAAAGGGGTTAAGGGTTGAATCCCAACAGACTGGCTCTGTGTGCAGCGCCCCCAGCCCTAATCAGTGCTGGGCTTCTTACCCCACATGGGAATGCCAGACTGCTCTGTGTTTTATTATGCAAAGAAATGTCTCCTTCCTTGCCTCCTCCACAACCTCTCTGGACAGAAAGTTATTGAGACAACACTGGGAGCAGGCAGCAATTTAGCAAGAGTCTCTTCATCCTCAGCTCCTTGCTGTCAGTAGGGCCTGGGGTCCTGGGGCATGACCTCTGTGCACCTTTTGCACTGCATGTGCAAAGCTGCACAGCACCCTCAATGCCCTCCCTGTGTCTCTTGTCATTGGCGTTACTGCTGACCGCAAGTTAAAACAAGGCTTCTCTGGCCTTAGGCAGAGTCTTCCTGCTACACCCAGACTGAGACTGCTAACACCAAAAGTAACTTCAGCCTTCTGAGTACTGGTAAATCAGAGTTTGGACTGGCACAACAACCCTTTGGATCCAGACCTCACTTTATCAAAACACTAAATACCAGGAAGTGATAGAGAGATCTACGTTCCTTCCAAATTTCCTCAAAGAAAATAATATGAAACCCAAACAACCTCTTTAGATTTCTGTTTTGTTTGTTTCCAGAAAGAGCATAGGCACTCTTTCTGAGCACCTTATCTTTGCTTACTATTTCTACAAGACCGCTACCTATACCTTTCCAAGCACAGACTGTAAGGCAGCCCCAACCTTCCTACAAAGAACTGGCCCTCCTGCTGAGCTTGGTGAATGACACATATGGACTGTCATTGCAAGAAGTCCTTCATCCTAAAGTTGGTGCAGACCTGCAAGCTCCCAGCTGTGGAAGTTGGGCAGTGATATGACCTTGGAATAAGGGGATGGTCCTTGTTCAGTCTTTTCCTGCTCCAGTCTCTCTTGGATGGTCACTTGGAGAAAGAACTGAGAGAGGAGATGTCTGTGGCTATCAGAGAATGCTGGTGTGGTCACTGCCACAGAGTCACATTGCTGTCACGCTATGCGTGGCCTAAGAAGACTGGCTGAGAAGCCTTGCACTGTGCTCATGTGTTGGCTTCCCACCATCCGAACTGTGTCCCCTGTAGGCCAGGAGCAGAGATGGAGGGAGAATAGCTCTCCTGGCTTCTGATTGGGTATTTTTTTCATGGGTAAGAGGGGTTTCTTACTTGGATAACTTCAGTGGGACCTTTATTAAACATACATACTGTGAAAGAGCTGAAAGCACAATGATTCTGTGAATCTAAGGTAGTCAAGATACCCTTTGCGAGGTCCAATGCAAACACCTTCAAGTGTTATCCTGTAAAGCTTTCAATATAAAAGAGATTCATAATAAAACTTTTTTTTTGTTCCAAAATGTGCTTTCAGTCTCTTGAAAAGTAGTGGGGGCCTGATGTCCTCCCAAAGGAGAGAGACTAAAAAAAAAGCACATTCAGGGGAAAAAAAATCTTTTTTTTTTCGAGAGCCATACATCTGCTGCAGATTAGGAATTGTCTTGATCTATGTGATTTGAAAATTTTTGCAATGCTGGGTGGAGATCACAACTGGCTGTGGCAAATCATCGGTAGAAATCAATCATCTCTGATGGCATTTCTGCTTCCATGCTCTCTTGACTGCCATAAAGGTTTAGAGGGAGACTGGTATAGGAAGAAGATTCATGTCCTTTTCCTCCTCTCTGCCCTTTCTAAAGAAAAATAAAAGGAGAAAAAAAAAAGAAGAAAAAACAAGCCCTAATAGTTAGTTTAAGAGCAGTCTAATAGTTCATTGCATAACCTTGTTAAGGATACAGCCAAGCTATGGAAAATATCCTTTCATTTCAGTTTCCACTGACTCAGATATTTTATGTTTGTTAAATCAGACTATAACGTAGCACTGATGGAATAACTCTTGAAAACTAATTGAGTTTGGACCACTTAAGCAGCTGGCCTGGCTCTGTGCTGCAGCTGGTCACACAGAGTACACCACGTTGTCCATTTCTAGGGGAATTAGGATCATGTTTTTGCAAGTGCTAAGTGTGCAGTTAATCTCAGATGGAGAGTTAAAATCATGTGAATAGTTGAACATGTGTGCAGCACCTGATGGGGCTGGCCAAACAAACAGGACAGGACTTACAAGATACATTTTTTGTCAGAAAACATCTGCTAAAAGCATTCATTTTTCATGAGTTTTCCTTATCTGACCTAGAGATGTTTTAAAAATATTTTCCTATTTAATCATTTTTTGTCTGTGGTTTTGGTGGTTGTGGTCTGTTGACATACAAGTGTTGGCTTATCTTTCCCATCATCCCAAGAAGAGGAGTCACATGAACTGAGTGAAACTTTGGCAAGAAACCCAGAAAGCTGAAAGTCCCCATTAAATCTCAATATTGGGCTTAGGAATGTTGAGAGGCTCACTGAAAAGTTTGTAATTTTCAGAATGAATCCTGGAGAAAAGTCCATATGATTTTCTGCATGTAAAACTGCCTTCAGGCCTTCCTCCTCCAGGTACAAATCTGTTGGGTAACAGGGATGACACCTGTTTATCTTTTTCTTGGGGAGCAGCCAAGACCTTGATCTTTTTTAATCTTTGAGACAGACATATGTGTACCTATCTCCTGCACCTAGGATGGTGCGGGGTACTCTCAGGAGCAATGGCACAGGGCGCGGAGCAGGCAGGACTCTGTCACCTCCCCTTTGAAACACTGCTGGTCACAGTGATGCGCTGCAGAGCGCCACGAGGCACTGAAGACGATGGCTGCAAGGCCTGGCAGGCTTGTTGCAGCCCATAGGCCGTAGGGCTGCATGTGGGGGCAACGTTCCCAGCACTAGTTTGCGTGAGGAGTAGCAGCAATGTGCAACAGCCAGGGGAATAGCCCCTCTTGAATTCATCCATTCCCACCTGATGGGAAGCAAGCCTCTGACATGAAAATGGATGGCTTGTCTTGCATCGTGCAGCTGTCCTGAGGGAGAGAGCTGTTCTTTGCTCAAAGCAATCTACATCTGGATTTCCTCCCGTTTTCATTTTGGTTTGGGGACTGCAACTGGACCAATTGCAAACAAGAAAAAATAATGCCTGTGCCATGATTATTCCAACCATTCTGTCTTTTTTTTTAATTATTATTGATGTTGGGATTCTAATGAACATTCCTTTGTGCTAAAGAGAAAGCAGTGTTTAAATAAACCTGTTGGACACTGCCCCAGGCCAGGGAATTCTGCTCCTTTCCCTTCCTCCCTCTCAGCTGCTTCAGCCTCATATGGCATGGTGTTTAAGGTCTTCCCTGGCAGGAACCCAAGACATATTTTCACTGTCTCCATGTAGTTAAAAATAAAAAGGGGGGCTACAATTTTTTTTTTTTAATCTTTTACTTTACACAGATTCTCAGTTTTGTGTTACCAGTGGTTAAAGGGGATTCCCTTTTACCCCAAAATGCCCTTGGTTTACTTGGACATTCATCCATGCAAGCTGTAGCAAAGAATTGCTTGGATAAAGACNTGTAGCAGACACCCACCACAGTGTCTCCCACATTAGCCTGCCCTTTAACCCTTACCCACAGGCTCAAAGAAATCTTCTTCATCAAAGAAATATCAAGGACAAAATTTAGTTCAAATTGCAATGTTCACATTTTTGAGAAGGAGGGGAATGGTAACTTCACAGTAAAAGATTTGAACTGTTCATTCTCCTCCTGCATTCTGCAATATCTTCGTTTACAGTGGCACGCTTGCCCTATATCTTTAGCTAAAAAGTACTGTGAGTTCTGTGTGCAGGGCACTTTTTTTAGCAATGTGCAAAGGCCACGAGTCCAGACAGGTGCCCTGCTGCACCAGCATAAATCTGGGAGGCTTTGCTTCCCTGAGATGCCTCTGAATTTAAATGAGCATTAACAGAGTATTTGAATCTGTTCCACTGTCTCTGCAGTGAAAAGATACTGAAATGGACTCGTGAGTCGCAGATCGGTCCCTGGAGTATCCTACTCCACGCTGTAAAACTACCGTATGTGAATCGTCACAGTGAGATAAGTTGCTCCGGAGAGAAGAGGGCAGGGGGGTCGGAAGCAACCTGGTGCTCGTGTTGGTTTTCAGGCAGGGCTGCCCTGCCGGTTCGAAGGTCACCGCAGCAGCAGGGAGGCATCATATGGCTGCCGTATGGATTATGCTTGACAGATGGGGAAATCATCTCTGTTACTCCCACATTCTACAGAAAAACGGAAATCATAAATGAAATGTGAGAAACCAGTCGCTTCCCATGCAGCCCTAGGAACAGGGTGGAATAGGAGAGCAGGCCTTACTTTCAGGGTGTTGTTGTAAGGTTCGTTAGCTGGCATCATCCCTTATTTTTCCTCTCTTCAGGGGAGTGTGAAGAACTTATTGCTGATCCATTAAAGAAGCTTTGAACTGTGATGGAGCAAGGTAAATAAGTGGGACCCCTGCTTGTTACATAACTAGAATCAGGTTAAAATGCATGCACAGAAACTGCTGCTTCCCGCAGAGGGTAGATCTCGACACGGAGCTGCACATAGGACCACTGCAGGCAGGAGCTCCTGGCCATCTCTGCGCAGCGGGAACCCGCTTTTGCCCCAAACTATTCCCAGCAAAAGTATCCGGTGGGGAATCCGTTCTCTCAACCAGCATTCCTGTCTCCCACACCGCTCTTCCATCCATCTGTTGCTCCATCAGGACTGCCCCTAGGTCCCTGCAGCTCAGCACAACTGATGAGCAGTGGCTCCCTGCTCTGCCACTCACACGCTAGATAAATCACGCCGGCACGATGATCTAAGCCTCATGAGCATAGTCCTCCCCAGGGAGACGGGTGCCCAAGCATCGCCCCAGTGCTGAATCCCTGCGTCCAGCCCAGCAACAGCACCTCCGTGGGCTCTGCCTGCTGGAATAGCTCGCCAGGGCACCCGTGGCGCACGGGGCTTAGTCTTGGTTCTGTGGATTAGCTGCAGTAAGTAGGAATATTCTTTTGTAACAGCTGCAACAGCCAAATAAGATGGTTTGGGGCGAGTATTAATTTCTGTCTTCTAATTTCATTAAAAACTTAAGCCCTTTCTCTGGAACTACTTAGTGTTTTAGAAACATAGCGGGGGGGAAATAAAGCAGCATATAATGATGAGGGAAATTCTAGGAAAACTTCTCTCCAGCAGTAGATGTTCATTCATGCAGCACAAGGGGTTTATTTGTTTGCTCTCAAACCTTCACATGAGAGGAAGAAAAATCCTACTCCAAAATATATAATCATGCATGAAAATCAGACATTTTGAAGATCATGCGCAAGGACTGATGTGCCCAGGTGCCTGAATCCAAAAAGAGTCACATTAATGTCAATGTGCTTTGATCATTAGCTCTTAAGCCTCTAATGACGTTCCCTAATGACCCTACTGTTCTTCCTCCTCTATCAGACTCTCCCTTACTTGCAGGAGCTGTACTAACTTTTCAGGATTTTGTTGTAAGAGAGCCTTTGAAAAAAACATGTAATTATCCCACTCATATATAGGAAAGGTTGCCCACTGGGAGCCTGGAATGTAATTTATGAGAGGTTGTATCCACAATATTCATTATGTGAAGGTTCAGGTTCTTAATCATTTTTTATTCCATTCATTTATTCTGCTACAGGGACAGGAATAGAAAAGAACACCTGTCCCAAGTTCAAGACAAACTTGTCATTATTTTTTAGCTACAATACAGATGCTGGTTACAAAATCAGTAGCTTCACTCTTCTCATGCACTTTACATGATAACCTGCAAGCAGAAGTTTTTGCTAGCCAAGTGCAAGGCTGGGGTAGCATCGTCATATTGCCATCAGCTTTCTCTCAATGGGATTTGGTGGCCTTGCACTTTCCTCTGCACCAAAAGGAAGCTCCATCCTCTGCAAAGTCAACGTGCCACAGAGGTTAGTCTGACTTTGCTTCAAGTCTGTCACCACATCTTTCACTACGTTTCTCGACATCCTGGATCTGATGCACTGGATGACCCCAGCAGCTGTTCTCCATCCACGGGAGTACAAATACTTTTTCAGTGTCAGCACAAAGTAGATTTAAAACACCCACTCTGTATTTATGGGCTTTGTGAGCACCATATGTATGTTCAGATTTCTCTCCCAAACCAAGGGTGACCAGAGATCTACCCTGGGCAGTTAGAGTTAACCCTGTCCCCATCCTCACAGCCAGGATACTGCCTCCGGGCTTCTCAGTCGGACACTCTTGCTACTTACACCGAACTAACTTGCAGGAAAATTGCTTTTGATTTACAGCAGTAACAGGGAGACTAACTTGGCTGTTTCTGCAAGAACACATGGGAAACTCGTAGGGCCATATGCAGTGTATAGGAAATGGGCACTTTCCCTCTAAATCATGTCCCAGGGATTTCTCAGGCTATTTAGTGGATTCATAATTTAGTTTACTGCTTTCTGATATGTCCTAAAATATGGCGCTATCAATAGTACAGAGGTTGCCAGATTTTCACATTTAGGCATATTTACTGAACATAGGCTCTGACCTCATCTCTGCCCATCTGGTCTCTTCATACATTTTTGTCACGCTACGAGCACCAGAAGCATCACTTATTATAGGAGGTAAGTCTGTTTTGCTGCCTTCTGACACTGCTGTGGCTCAGACTCAGATAGCCAGCGAATGGGACTTTTGCTGGAAAAAGCATGGCAGGATAACAGATCCAACTGCGGCAAAAGAAATCCTCCCAATCCTTATGCTGACCAGAAAAAGTATCCAGAAAAAGTCACAGGAAAAGTCTTCACTGGGCCAGACCTGGAGGGAAATGCTGGTACGTAAATCAGCAAGAAACATTTTGCTGAGTGACTAAATGCAAATGCAGCCTGGCCAGTCTGAGCAGTCTGAGCTCTGCCTGTGTGGGCAGAGTCACCTTGGGAAGGCTTCACTGAAGCCGCCTTGGCCAACATGGAGGGAGGTGCCTGGCTTACGCTCCCTGTGGGAGAGACAGCCACCAGAAGTGGGATAACTTGCTCTTTGGAGGTGCTTTGCTCTCTCTTCATTGAATGTGAAGGACACCTGGACAGCTAACTTGGACCAGGAAGTTTAAATGGCCACAGTTAAGTGAGGTGACTCCTCCATAAGTCTCCAGAAACCCAGTCTGGAAACTGGGTGAAAATTGACCCTTTTACAATCACCTGTCCTCACAATCTAAGATCTTCATTGGGCGCTTCATGAATCTTTGCTCAATTTATATTAGTACTAGCAAACTGATTATGGCTCTAAATACACACATGCCAAGAAAAAAAAAGAACGATCTACAAGAGGTCTTTGTGGTAGCAGAGCTTCAAAGCTGAGGTTGTAATCACACAGAAGCTAAGGAATGCAAATGTGTGGTAATCAGGGTATTATAACTCATCCATCCAAATGTTAATAGTATTTTCTCACCATATATTACATTAGCATTAATGGCTTAGGTTCAAATTCTTCACTGTTTTCGGCAATTACGACTCATTTTTCTGCTAAGGGGACTATCCATGGTAATCACCATGGCAGGAGCAGGATTTTTAAAGGCTTATGTGAGCATACCATGTATGCGTGACTCTCCCTGTAATAGCTTTCGAATCCTCTGGCCTAAGCCAACCAAATGTAAAATTATGCTAGAGGTTGCTGGCGTAATTCAGTTCCTACCAGTTCTGTGAAAAGAGGCAGTTGCAAAGAGGAGAGAGCTGCTGCTGGAGAGGATGCCATGGTGCTGAATGAGCTCGGGCATTATTATGTATTGGAGAATTCATGCCGGAAAGGCCACCTTTCTAAATCAAGAGAAAAATAATCAATCACATCTCAGGGCCCAAAATCTTTCAATGCCTGTAACACACATCCACGTGTTTCACTAACATCGGTGCCAAGGCCCACAGAACTGCTTGTCGTTTGAAGTGTCTTTAAGAAAGTGAGAGAACACATGCATTTGAATGTTTATTTGAATATACCACATTCCGCAACCTGTCCTGAAAGAGAGGTGAAATGAGCATGTAGGTTGCTTTGGATGCACAGCCCTCCTGCTGCCCTTCCAAATAGAGACAGCATCAGAGTGACAAAGAGCGCTGGTGTGCCCCGGCTCTAGCATATCCCACACTGGACTGTCTGAGTGACAGTCCAGTGTGGGACTGAGTGTCTGGGTAAACTGCTTTGCCTAGAAAGCAGTGGGCCACATGCCTTGCTTTCAGGCAATAAAGTTTGTTTCCTTTCTCTTTTCCCTACCTGCTCCGAGTTTGAGGAATCTTCAGGTTTGGGTAAAATATATGCAAAAGTAGATTCATAAGCAAATATGATCTGAGTTACCTGCAAACAAAACAAACAAAACCATACCATGTATTCCACTCTGAAAGCTGCTTGAGTGAGCTTCTTGTTTTTCTAAGTTATAAAAACCAATACTGAATGGAAGGGGGAGCAGCTGTGCACCATAGGCACAGTCATAGCCACTAAGATGCTCTAAGCCAGAGGGTATTGTCTTTCTCTTATTAGAAATAGTCCTAGTTTATGAAGTTTATTCCTATATAGATAAAGCAGCGTATGTCTCCACCCCTTTCCTCCTGCTCCCACACCATGCACTCCACAGAGGAGTGGCTTTGATGGGGTTTTGGCTAAAGCTTGCTCCTAATTAGGGTTTACTTTGCAGTTCTGCTGCACCTTGCCTGTGTAAATCCCTGAGGACATGGGGCAAGGGTCTGCAGCCCCCAGAGGATCCAGGCATGGTGAGGGTGTTTTGGTTCCTCCCCTCCAGAAGTGGCTGAACTCAAGCAGATCAGGGCGAAGTGCTGCTGCTTGTCCCGGGGACAGCAAGGGGCAGAGCCTGGAGCCTCGGGCGAGACTAGACTAACCCCAGCGCTGGATGCTCTTCCACCGCTTTTTCCCTGCAGAACACAGCAAGGTGGCAGGGCTGAATGGGACCCAGCTTTTGTGCCCCAATGAAGGCAAAGCTGCGCAGAATTTCTCAGGCAGACAAGATATTATTCTCCTCAGGCTTTTAGCCAGCTGTACCCCAAGAAGCACTGTATATCCTGCTCCTTTTTAGAGCATGTGGGAAGGAGGGAAAAGGTAGTTAACCCTGCTTCTAGGATTTACTTTCAGTTTTCTGATCTCAAGCTTGTTATTCTTTCTATCCGGAGCCACCCCTGTTAGAGCAGCCCGTTTTACCCTTCCTCGGCCCTGGCTTTATTAGTGACAACTAGAAGGACTGTGTGAAGAAAATACCCATATGCCGGAGGACGTTCTCTTTCCATGTCTTCTCTTGTATTTTGACATCTTTGACTGTTTTCATCTTATAACAAGGAGACAGAACCCAAATTTCAAAGGTACTTTGTACCTGACGTGAGAAATAACATCAGATGAAGCGTGGGTGCTATGTTTTACACAGTCAGGCCCACAGGTAAATAGCATAGGAGTGGCATGAGATTTGCTCCCGGCTACATTTCCCAGGCTTCTACTTCATTTTCAGTCTGCCTCCCAAAGGAAAAGAGGCTCTACAATCATATGTTTGTTCATTCTTCCTTCCCGTAGCTTTTGAACTTATTAGCAGATTTTCACTGAATTTAAGAGATGTCTCCAATATATTAAGATCCCAAGTTTTCAGGCCAGGCAACCAAAGAGAGACCTTATTTATTCCCCGGTGTGAGAAAGACCATGATGTGAATCAGCCCGGCACAGACGTTAGCAAATCCACTGGGATATTCGCTCGTCCTAAGGACCCAAACAGGCAGCAAATCAGACCTTGTTGGCTCAGTTGCTCACAAAACAAGCTTGTGTCACAGGCCATGAACCCAGAACCCACTCCCGTGGATTTGCAGACATGAAGGAACTTTGTTCTCACAAGTAATCCTGCCCTTGAGCTATGACGAGAAAGTGCCCAGACCTCCTGATTTGGCTTTGGAGGAGCTGATTTGGAAGAGTTCTTTATTTTTGGAGGGCTGAGCCTGGAGTGTTACAGCAGATTAAGTTCTCAAGCTGCTGCAGAAAGGGATAGATGATACATATCCACCAGCTCCATGAGGGGAGGGAACAGAAGCATCTCAATATTGCATCAAGCTTAAAAAAATAATAAAATAAAATAAAGTTGGATTCACTAACTCACTGAAGGTGGCCAGGGAAACATAGAAATGATTTTTTAAAGAATCCCTTAAGTCAATAACCAGTTCGTCTTTGGAGAGGCACGAGGGTTCAGTGGGTGTAAGTTTAATTAAGTCAGCCAAAAACTGAAGGGAATATTAGAAACCGTTTCCAGCGGTGCTTTACAAAAGCTGCCTGTCGAAACAGACACATTAATTGAACAGGAGCTGAGCTGGGCTTTGGTATGTGAGCCCAGGGCCCCAGTGCCTCTCCTGCAGCAGAAAGCAGTGTCGCAAGGTTGCATTTAGAAGCAGCAATCCTTCCCGATTATCCTTTCCTAGACGGCAAACATCAGCTCCCCCTCCCCACCCCATTTTTTTTTCCTCCTCTCTCTTCAATTAAATGTTTAATTAAAGTAGCACGACTCCTTTTCATTCGGAAAAGTAATTGAGGACACTACCGTGTAGAAAATATGCTGCAAGCCGGGATAGGCACTGCGCAGAACAGCAGCACGGCCTGCAGAAATGCAGCTCCTAATTTGCCCTGGTGTCACATCCATTCACGGCAAGGGGGAAGTGGTACAGCTGCAGGAACATCTGGAAGGAGCTGATAAACACTGTTGGGGTTGGGTCTGAAGCATGGATCGGGTAGAACTCGCTTTTTCTGAACCCGAACTGTCAGCTCAGCAGAGCTGAGAGAAAAGGGACTTTCGCAGAGCATTTCCCTGCTGTGATCGAGGAGGGCTTGTTGTGTTGCGCGATAAGCGAGTGGGTGAGAGGCTGATGCTCTTCTGATTTTCTACAGCATCTTGTAGAAGAGTCTTTGTCCTGTAACATGGCATCTCATTGCCCTGATGTGCTTCAGGACCAGCGAATATCTCTGCTCTGATGAGCCAACTTTTTGACCAATATCTTCACAAGGCCTTAGCAGAAACTTGGTCATGCAGTTTGGCTTCTGATGCTGCGGCTGGGCTTCCTGCATGCACCGGGCTGCGCTGCCCACACCTTAAGAAAGCAGTGCGAAATGCCGGGCCTGTATTGCTATCAAGGTGGATAGGTTTGCTCCTCTTGCTGCTTCAGCTCTCTATTTCATAGATGGACAGGGTGTAAGCCAGTATTTTCTAGTTCAAAGTACAGATGATTAGAAATTTTCTGGCATGCCTGTTGAAAAATAGACTACCTTGGCATTAAAACTGTGGAAATCTGTCAATTTTGATGAAATCCTCACAGAAGCCGAGCAGATTTGGAATGGCATCTTCCCTACCAAGGAAGTATTGAAAGCTTGTCTACCTTGCTTTCTGGCAGCCCACCTGGCAGGCTGGGAATTGCAACTGCCAAGATCCCAGATCCTTTGTTTCCTGGCAGTGGGATTCCTTGGGCTTCCCACATGCTGGAGTTTGAGGTCAGTCAGTCAGCAAGCCCAATGAATGCTATGGATTAGCAAGTGGATTGACATATTATCTTGGGCAGGGGATCACAGCTCTTTATTTATTTATTTGTTTGTTTGTTTTTTTACATTTTCATTCTCTTTTGGAATCAAATTTACTTGAGGTTTGTTTGTTTGTCTGGGTTTTTGTTCATTTTTTTTTTGTTTTATTCAGAATTTCCTGTAGCACAGAAAGATTTTTTTCTAGTCATCTCTCAGGTGATAACTTTTTGTGAAAGGAGACCAAACATCTCCTGGACTTTCTGTTCTCCTGTGATACTTCTCCCTCACAGGTCAAGCGGAAGAGAAGATAGGAGCCAAGCATATGAGGCAGCAGCAGACTGAACAAGTACGTTTGCTGTGTCCTTCCCACACAGTGCCATGTAGAAACACACTATCCAACCTCATGAAGGAGGACCACAATCACACAGTTCTGCACATGTTGAGAAGAGGTGTGAAGGACCCTGTGCCAAGATGGAGTCTTTCCCAGACCAGCCTCTCCCAGGGCCAGAAGTATCATTGTGCTACCTAGTACTGTGGGGCAGCCTTAGCCCCAGATGGATGTTTCCTAGGGTAATGCCACATTCATCCAACCATCACACTCTGTGTGATGTGATGTGAGTTCCAGATGAGGAACTTCACATAGATGGTGCTCCAAATCACTGTTTGCCATTATTCTTAAGGTTATTTATTATGAAGCAGTTAGTGGATTTTGAGGATTTTAGGTACTGGGAAATATTTAAAGGCAGTTCCGAGGCATTTCTGATTCAGATCTGAATGTGGCCCAAGTTCAGTCTGTAGAGTCTGAAGCATCTGATAGCAAGTATGCCTTGTCTGCTTTTCCTCATGGGACAGAAATGGAAGATGAAGCAGACAGGGAAAGGCCAGCTTGTACAGGAGACAGAGTGGCCTTGGACGGTGTTAAGGCTTCTCTCTGTTGCCAGCAGGATCTACCCTTCATTAAACCGCAAGAGGTCTTTGGGTGATGTTTCTTTCTTGGCACAGCTGCAGATATGGTCCGTTGCCTCTGTTATGCTCTGCTAACATTGTTTTCATAGTGACTTTAGTGTTGATCTAACATAACCATTACATCTTATTCCCATTCTAAGAAGAAGTATAATATATGGGAGGCCTGTTTTTCATTAGTGCTAAATTTGCTGCACAGGAACTTTCTTCAACACAGTTCACAACCGGCAAGGAGGTGGGAGGCCGGGTCAGTTACTACCTCTGCTTCCTCTGCTGTAGGCTTCTCCATAGAGTTCTGCCTTCTCTCCCAAGGGCCAGAAACTAATTCCTCCATACCCCTGCACTCCTGAGCCTTTCTTTAGAATAGACTTCCAATCATGACAAATTATCTGTGCTGATTTTGTGACATGAACTGTTACCCATTAGGGAATGAACTGACACCGATAAATTCATTTCACTTACAACCTCACACTGAGCATGAATTGAAGTTCTAGAGGTGAAAGACATAAATATACCAGGTGGGCAGACACACAGCTTCCCCCTAAGACTGCGCACTTCAACTTTGCTATGTGTGCTGCTTCTTCTAGGCCAGCCCAACATTAATTTTGCATAGCGTAGATTTCTCCTGTATCACACACAGCCCGCATGATTTATATTTACCTCAAGTAGCTGTGGGAACAGCCCCACTGCAGAACAAACTACTGGCTGCATCTTCACCAAAATAAAAGCTTCAAGTCCAAATGCTGCTGTTTGCCTTACAAAATGAAAAAGAAATCTGCTAGTATTTGCATCTTCCGACTTTCAGGCTATGTTGTGTCAATAATTAATGGATCTTTCCAATGCCCTAATGGGGCAAGTAAGCTAGTACTATTTATAAGGTAGAAAGGAGTTCCCATATGCACAGATCTATGCCTTAGTCATCATGATGGTAAATGCATCACATCATTCCAACAGTTACGACATTCTATCCAAACACTCCATCAGCCAACTGGCTGAAAGATTCAGTCGTTTGTCCATAATAATCTCAGAGCCCCTTGGCCAAATAGAAACTTCCCAATATCTAGTTAAAAGTCAATTGTCATGTAACTCAGAAGAGGGAGGATTAAAAAAAAAAATCTTTCCCAAAAGGGACAGATGCAAATACATACAGAGAAAGAGAGGAACTGTAGTTATTTTCTCAGAAAACCTGGAATCCTGTCATGTTGTGTGAGGTAAACACCAGAAAAGGCACTCTTCAGTCTGAATCCCTCATTGACACATGCAATTTGTTTGAAAAGAAAAGTTGCTGTGATGACTTGATGAATTTGCTGTGACCTACCCAGAAGCATACACTTGATACTTTGCTATAGATTGTACATCTTGAATTTTTCTTCCCTGCCTACACATTTTGACTATCCATTTTGAAATAAATCTTATTGGACAAGAGGTCTTGAGGGGTCTTGAGAACGAGGTCCCTCCTTTTCTTAGGCACAGCTATTGGAAGGATGAGACATCCTTAGGGGTCACAGGCCCATAAACAGATGGAAGGGAAGGAATAGGGAGGTATATACCCTCCAGCATCCCTAACACGTCAACAAGTATAGGTGCCAGGAGATAAATGAAAAGAATAGGGTCACAGAAAGTTGCAGGTCTCCTGTGCTTTCCTTAAACTGCTTCCCTTAACATGGTGCATTGGCCGTGATGGACTGCTCAGCTGACCTGGCAGGGCATTTCAAGTTCTTATGTTAAATGAGCCTTTAGAAGTTGCAGGAGAGAAGTCACTTTTTTGAGTCTTCCTTCGAAACACCTCCAGGACCACTGTTGGCTGAGCAGCTTCATGTTTACTTTCATCCAGCAATCACATACTTTCCCATACATCTGAGGAGGAGGCCTCCCAACAATAGCATGTGAAGAGCACATTTCTTGTGGATGTGCCAGAGAACTTAAAAAGAGACAGCTGTTGGACAGTGGACCTGGTCAGGAAGTAGTCATTTCTCTGCCTTTCTGTTTTTTTTTTCACACATTGTGGCAAAACCATCAAGTATTGTGACTTGGGAAAACTGCCTAGAGAGGTCATAGTAATTGTTTAGCTGCTTTATTCCTCTCTTCACTTACATATTCTGTGCTCCCTGCTTGAACTTTATTAATTCAATGAACTCAACCTTATTTTTGGTAAACATCCTCTTGACCTCTCTGTAACTGTAGGAAGTTCTTCACCACAATCATCTCTCTTCAGTCATAGCTTGTCAGCTCCACAGAGGTTGTGGCCTCCTCTCTCTTTTGAAGGAGTTTATCCTGCTGTCATAAATAAATAGGGTAGGCTGGGAGTGGGTGAGATGCCCAGGAGAATCCCTATGGGAGAAATCAACACCCAGACAGACACAATTCTGAATACCCAGAGCCTGGAGAGGGAGAACACCATTATGGTGAGCCACAACCAAGCCACTAGACGAGGAGAAGCTTCTCCTCTTCTGCTGTGCATGCTTCCTGGGTAGGGTAGGGGGATGCCAGCCCTCACTTTGGGTTGTTGGCAATGGTCCCCTCCAGGCAGGATCTGTTCATTTTGAAGCTCTGGGGATTGAAGAATTACACTCTAGTCTGATTGTTTTATAAAAATCTGTTGCAGCACCTGTCCAGAACCATGATCACATCTTCAGTCATGTGGCCAAATGCCTTTTCGTTTTAATCATTTGATCAAATGCCCTAGTGAAATAGCCATTTGTTCAAATGATTGAAAGTTTGTCATTTGACCAAATTACTAGTCTGGCAGGATGACTAATGGTTTATGCCACAATGTCAAATTCCATTAATGTCACACCAGAGAGACAGGTGAGTAAAGAAGGGGTTAAGGAAGGAAATCTGTAGAAGTGTTTGTTCCCTAATGACAAACCTTCCTCAGACGCGTGCAAGTGTGTTCCAGAAACATGGGATGCTATCCTGGCTTTGTACCACCTAAGGAGACATCAGATATGTTGGATGGAAGGGTTTCACGTGGGATGTCCCTCAAAACTTTCAGATAACAACTTGTACCACTAAAGGAGCACAAAGCTGCTGGATCAGGAGAGAAAACTGGAGCTCCTACCTAGATGTTGGATGAAAGCTGCCACAAATGGATTAGATGGAGAAGAAAACCCGACCAAACCATCAGCTAGGCCCTGCGGCTCAGTGACAGCACCCTAGTCACTTCTAGCACCCCTTGGGTCATCACGCTTTTTACCAGCTGGGTTAGTTGGGGACACTGGCGTTATTTCTTCATTCCCTTTCTTGCATGTTTCCTGGACTGCATTTCTTAGACACGAAGAAAGGAGGGGGTGGAGAAAGAAGAACTAAAACAAAGCTGCTGGCAGAAGTGAGAACTGACAGCAGCCATATAAGGGTGTATTAACCTTTCATAAACCTGCTCTCTGGCCTGTGACTGGAACCAGGGAATAAATATCACTCTTGTAGTAGGTCTCCTGTGTGCAGCACTGCTGTTCCAGCACACATCATCTTCCTGTGAACCACAGTTACATTTGCAGGGAGTTAGCATAGTATAGAGATGAGACAGATTTTGCTAATGTTAAAGCAGCAGCATCCCTCAAGCCAAAAGCCAGGACTGAGGAGCACACTTCCCTTATGCTTTAGAAAGCATTTGCCAGGTGAATGCCACAGCAGGTCCCTGCCAAGGTGAATGCCAAGGCAGGATCCCCCCACAGTTGGGTCCCCCCACAACTATCCCCACATGGGGCAGGTGGCCCCTGTGGTGGGACACGCTGTCCAAGAGCACTGAGAGCCGCAGATGGAGGGTATGTGCAAGGGATTTTTCTCCCCTCCATCCTGACTGCCCATGTTGCTCTTCAAGCAAAACATAGGAAAGTTGCACATGGTCACTGCTCAACTTTGTCCAGATGCCAAGAGGACAGAGCCTGGCCGTGTGGACACTGCTTCAAACTCAGCAAGAGCAAACTGGTCATCTGACTTGCAGTCCTCTCAGGCTACAGAAAATCAGCTTCCACAGCTGACTCTTACAATAACACAAGGGTGCTGGATATACTTCCCACACCTGCTTGTACTTGAAGATTCTGTGTATTAGGCCTGAAAAAAATACATAGACACAAGCATGGAGAAAAGAGGTACCATGAGTGTTGCAAATATCTATATTGGTCACAGAAAGATTTCCAGTTTGGCCTCAGCATGAGGTCTCAAGCAAACCCATTATGCATTCTGTGTATATGCAATGGGTTTGATTTGAGATGTATTTATGCTCAAGAATATTATGCATTCCCTTTATATGTCATGCAAGGTTAAATTTTTTTTGAAAATGTATATTTGCTTTTTATCATACAGACATACAAATGATTTATGGCCAGCCCTGCTGAATCTGAATCAGTTTGAAAATGCCAATTTATTCTTGATTAACTCCAGAAGTGCTGGAGATCATTAGTTTACCCCCTGCTACTAACATATTTAGGAGCAAGGCTTGTAAAAGTTTAGTTTACTTAAAGCATTGCAGAAGGAAGGTGAGTCACAATATTTCAGGGTCCAGATTTGGCCTATTATAAATGTAAGGGCCAATACAAAAAAATACAGCTTCATTTTGTAACTCCTGATAGGGGGCATTCAGATTTATAGGTGTAATTCGGACCAGTCCCTAATCCATTCCTAGATAGTGCTTTTTCATCAGCTGATTTGACAGCACAAAGAAGGTCAGGGTCATAAATTCCCCCCTTTTTGAGTGTGGGGAGCAGAGATGAGCAGTGACTCACTCCCCCCAGGTTAGCACCGGGCCTGGGAAGAGAGGCTCAGGCTGCCAATGGAAAGTGAATAGTCATGCGAGTTCCGAGCAGGATGTCAGCCTGGGACCTCAAGACAACCCTCCTTTCCTCAGTTTGCATCTCCTCCTATTCTTACACCTTTCCTTAACCTCTGCAAGAGCCTGTTGTGCTCCCCAAACACCTGAGAAAGGCAGTGCAAGCCAGGCTGTGCTGTCCTTTGCAGGAGGAGTATCAGCAGAAAGGACGCGCTTCTCTGCACGCAAGGCAGGAATTGCAGAGTGCTCCAAAGTTAGACACTGTGTTCTATATTTAGCCATCTAAATAAGCCGCCTGTTTTTGAGAGCTATGGATTTTTGTTTCTAACTTTACACAGAGCTCAGCTAACACTGTGCGAGCGGGTCTGAGCTGCCAAGCGCTCGGGTTTGGACTGAGTCCAAAGCAGATACTAAGCAGAGAAATAGCGAGTGTTTAGCACTCCTGAGCCTCCTCTGCAACTCTTTTCCCTACACCAGTATCTGCAGCCTCCAGAGATGATCTCTGCCTCTTGCCAACTCTCTGAAGTCCCGCCTGGTCCTGTCCACCTCCCACAGTGCTCAGAGCCACCCCTTGCTCTGTGCAACCTTGCTCTTGGTCCCAACATGCTTCCACAGCCCGTGGGTATTCAGCACTGTTGCTCTCTGTCCATGTCCCAAGGGGCAATGGGGGTAGCTGGGGGCGCTGGGGTATTTGTGCCTGTGCTCCTGACAGGACACCCTGGGCACTCCTCCACCAAACCTGGGATGCCCTTGGGATCTCCTGGGATGCAGGGAGAGCTCCTGTGCTGGTGACTGAGTCCCTGTGCCCTGTGACAGGATCCTGCATATGCCCCATAAATGCGGAAAGTGGGAAAGGAAACCCAGTCACCCATTCCTTCTCCAGGGGCTGGAATGAATGTGAAATGGTATGTGCATACCCATCTAGACTAAGATGTTGCGAGTCTTTAAGGACCACTGCTGAATAAGAATGAGGCAAAAACATCTGGCTCAAATATAGACTGCTTCAAATAATGTACAATTTGTGCTCTCGAATTAAATGCTGACATACAGTCTGTCCCTACTCAAATCTGCAAACTAGCCAGTTTGGACTTTGTAACATCTTCATAGTAACCTGGTACAAATCTGCACAGCTTATCAAAAACTAAACTAGTATTTGGTGCAAAAATAATATTTATCTCTGACAGGCCGCATTGTGAAATGTATCGGTCAAGAAAAATTCCCACAGAACATCTCGGCACTCAGCTTTGTGCAAAAGCTGCAGGAGGCTATGAATTATTATGATTATTTTTAATCCAGCAACAGATACAGTTGGTGCAGTCAGGGTTTGCAGAGTAGCTCAAGCTCTTGATAAATATGTCACAATCTATGATAACTTTGCCAAGTCCTTTAATATCCTACGGTTCCAGTTGCTGCCGTCTGACTCCTGCAAAATGTGGGAAGAACAAATGTCAGTAAAATCACTTTTGTCTGCTTCAGGCCAGTACATAATCTGCCTCAAGGGTAAATATATTCAGTCTCATTACCCACTGGGGGATGCAGAAAGGGTTCTTTGTGTACCTTGCTCTTATCTGAAGGTTTTGCCCAAGTAAAAGGTCTCTCCTATCTGATTTTTTAAAATGATTTAGAGCCCACCCACCCGGGGTTACAAGGCTCCGGTATCCATCGATGATAAAGCTTTCAGATCTTCAGCTTCATTGGCATAACCTTTTGCCACTCTACTAGGTCTGCATAACATCTCAAATGCTTGCCTTCAAGAACAATGCTATATCATTCCATTTCTTTGAATTTAACTGACAAGGACAGAGAGGAGCACATAAAAGATCGCTGAGCTCCACAACAGCAAGAGGTGACCACCCACTGCCAGGAAAACAGCGTGGGCAGATTGGTTAAAGGAACCAGCAGGACCCAATGCAGAAGAGGTCTGGGCAAATACTTCCGCTGGGAAGTATTGCAACGTGCAGTCCTGGGAGCGCCTACCTGGAAAATGAGCACTGCTTGCATGCATGGGGATGAATGCATGGGGAAGTGATCAGGTTTCGTTTTTTGCTTTTTTAATTATTATTATTTTTTATTATTTTTATTTCCCACTTTGTCCCACTGTTTCCAAACAACTGCTATCACATTACAGATAAGCAGTATCTCGGCAGCACAGGGCTGGAAATCAGGCTAGCAAGCGAAGACGACGAGCAGGATCTGACCTGTACTTTCCCATGTGTTGCCTAATAGACTTGCTGGGATGGATGCTCTTCCTCTGTTTGTGGTGGCTGCCTGCAGATATTGCAGCTTTGGGCAGGAAAGGGTCCCTTGGGCAAGCAGATAAGCCTGACGTTTAGGGCACAGACACAGTGCGTGTCTCCTGCGCTCGCCACAGCTGGACTCGTTACGGTGACTGTGTCGCTTCGCTGTGGCCGGCACCATTCCTCGTGTCATGAGGCACCTATAACTCACGGAAATAAACCACGTCCCAAGCCCCTCCAAGACATGTATTCTATATGAAAATTTGGTTTATTACTGTCACATCCACAAATCTGGATCTGCTGTGTAATTCTACTGGCGTCCATCAGTCAGACAGACGCATTTAATGAGAATGAGGATTTATACCCCTACTTCGGATATTGGCTACTGCTGAAGTGCAATTGACAGTCAGGATCATCTATTGCCAAGAAAATTGTCCCTGAAAGAGTGTCCACATTGCAATATTTCGGGAGAACAGACCCACAAATGTGGGTTTGCCTCTTTGGTGGATGTAATTCTCTCGTGCCAAAGACAGAGAGAGGGTATTTGTTCTGTATAGGCAGGTGGGAGATATGCAGGCAGTCAGCAGAATAGATAGAAATGTATAATGGATGATCTCGCTCAGTGCCTGGGAATGTATATTCCCCAGTCTTCTCAGGAAGCAACATGTTTGATTTCCTCCAGCTATTTTTTTTAATGCAGTGAGTTGCGAATATTGACACGTTTAGGTGCATTTGCATCAGGCTGTGGGGGCAGGGAGGCTTCTGGAGATGCACGTGGCAAGTCAGGTGCCTGGATCTCATAGAGGAACACTGCTGAAAATCCCCTCTTTCCACTCTTCCTTCCTGCACTTTCTTTAGAAACCTTTACTGCCCTTTCAGCTGCCCCATGGAAGCAGTGCTATTTCCATACCTGAAAAGCTCTCCTGGGTGTCTGAGGGACAGCTGAACTCAGGCCTCTCCTGCACAGGGTGACCATACTGCACTTTACATTAAGTTTGTTCCCCCAGGATTGTCCCACCACTAAACTAAAGCCTCCAGCTCCATATGGCTGGGTATTCACATATAGATCTTTCACCTGCGAGCAGCATAGCCACCTTCCTGCTTTGGGCACACAACATGCAGCAGCAGCAGCAGCAATCTCCCTGAGCAAGGAGGCATCCGTGCTTCAGAAGCGTGAACCTTTCGGGATGATTACACTTCTGCATTAAATGCTTCCTCTCTTCCTACGTAAAAGCAGCCACCTCGCACTTCGAACCATTCAGGAATCAAGAACATAAAAGAGGGAGAAAGTCATCCTTTAGAAATTATCCTGGTTGCACATTTTTCTCCGTGACTGCACTTAGTAACATTTGCACTGGAGGAAAGAACTTTTTGGCTGCTCGGATTTTGAGTGAGACAAGAAACTGAAAAAGACACCTTTTGATCCAAAGTCAGCTTGGACCAAGATCATTCTGTTGCCAGAGCAGTTTTCTGGCTTGGAACCAAGCACTTCCGATGCTCACTTCCTGCTTTCCCAAGAAACAGGGGTGATGGGGAACCAAAAGACCAAAACTGCACTGTCAGTATGTAGGGTTTAACCTGACCTGCCTGCACTGTTACGGGGAAAGCCCACACAACTATGGCCCCTGCAAAGGCACTGAAGCTGCAATCTTTGCACCTTTCCAACTCCTTAAGTAAGCCTTGAGGAAGGAACCAAGTCCGGACCATCTTTTGCATGAGATCAGATGCTGGCTGTGGTGCAAGACCACAGCCAGCCATCCCTAACAGCTCCGCATTGGTATTCTCAGACACCTCACAGGTAAAATGGGAAAAGGGAAAGCCTAGCTTTGAAAGTGCTGAGCATCCCTATTTCCCTTTGGTTTGCAGAGGAGCTGAAGGTGCACAGTGCCCTGATGGATTTGGCTCTATATCAGGAGATACTGGCTGATTTTCTCAGGGCTGTCTTTGTTTCCCATTTTTTTTTTTCAATGTGGAGAACTGTCTATGCCTTTGCTTTGCAAAGGCACAAGAAGGCAAAGGTCTTGGCCTTTTGGAGCCTTCCTTCTAAGGGCTTCCTATGAATAGCTTCAAAGTTTAGCTCAGTGATCCTGGGTGGGTTTACCTGCTAACAAAAGATCAGGCACGTGTATATCAGGTGTGTGCACTCAAACAGTGACGCTAAAGCGTTCCTGAATGGTTAAAGTACCAGGCTCCAAAGTAGGAACCTGCCAGGGGGGTGCCAGCATCTTCAAACCTGCGAGAGGTTCTAACTGGCCGATAGGGCCTGGTTGCTCTGCACAGAGAAATCCTCTGAGGCAGAGGGGCAGTTGAACTACCCTGGTTATAACTTTGATATCCGAATGAATATCTGCTAGCCTCAGGCAACCAGGCTTCTGTTAATTTTGGCCAGGGAGCATGATACACTGTGGCAAGTCGTGTCACTTAGGATTGTGTCTGCTTAGACGTGATGCCTCTGAGTAATGTAATTTATATTTCATGCACAATTGAAGCAGCTAATGGTATAATTCTCCAAGGGGGAAACAAGTTGTTACAGCATTAATTACATTCAGTTGCCATTTTTTTTCCCCCTCTGCGCCGAGTGCTTTGGAGTCACCAGCTCAACAGCAGCGTGTCTGGTGTTACGCAAAGGGTTTCTTCTGGTGCAGCAAAGGGGCAGGCTCGAGTTCCTGCCTCTTTCTGGTGGCAGCCTGATTTTCGCTACCAAGGGTTGCTCGAAGCGCTCGCTGCCTGGCCCCGCTTCACTGCTGGCTCCTGGCTTGCGAGGGCAGGGTGCCTCTTGCGTGTGCAGCCAGAAACTGCAGCCTGAGATTGAGACGCTGGGTTCGCTCAAGCAGCCAGGCAGGCAGAGACCGCGTCACGAGAGAGGATGCTGATGCTGCGTACCCCAGGAGGTGGTGGATGCTCAAACTCCTTGGGGTTTGATGGGGAACTAGCACCATGCATACCTACCTGTGTCCTAGGGGGCTCGCTGCAGCAACGGCAACCTGGGCAGGAAGGATAATGCTGGAAAGAGAAGAAAAGCGGATGGCTGTGTCTGTGACTTCTCCACTTTGCCCACGAGAAACCACAGACTCAGCAAAGAAAAAGAGTAAACATAGAGTTTCATACTGAGATATGTCCAGGCTGGATGAAGACTGAGAGCACGCTGCTGTCTGACAAACAAGGAAGAGGGAGGGAGAAGCGAAGGAATTGCAGAATTTAGGCTGCTATGAAAAGCTCTGGATTAAAAATAAGAATGTGTGTGTTTTGGCCCAGCAGCACATCTGGAATGGAGCGCAGCGTGTTGTGCTGCCAAGTCCGAGGCACGGATGGAGAGAAGCGTTTGCTTTCGGGTTTCCCACACTGTCAGGAGACTGGCACTACCGCACAGGTGACATCTCTAATGAGGAGGAGGAGGGCAGTGTGACAGGCTGGACTGGGGGCTGGCCTTCGCCTGCACTGAGAGCGCTGGCTGCAGCAAGGACAGAGAGCCGAGAGCCAGGGACTACTCGCCGTGGTCAGAGGCTGGCGGCCCAAATCACGGCGGTGCAGAGCCCCAGGAAGGATGCTAAGGGACATCCCTGTCCCCTGCGCTCAGGCACTGGCTTTATGCCACTGCTTAGTCCAAACTAACAAAAAATTGAATGCAGAACTATGTGGGAAACGGTGGTGTGCACTGATGCAGAGATATCCCAAGCATACCACACGCTATAAGATCTGAAGGAGGCAGAACTGGAAAATTATTTATTCATGGAGAAATGCGGTCTCTAGGAAGCCAAGACTATTCAGTGTAGTTGAGATTTAGACTGGAAAACAGTTTTGGCAGGAAATAATGTGGAGAAATTGTTTTGAAGAATTCATTAATATCTAACTGTTTCATACGTGACTTCCAAAAAGAAGTATTTGTATGGGGAAGAAGGATTCAAGCACCATTCACCAAGGTACTCAAACACCATTCTCCAAGCAGAGAAGGAGCACACGTGCACATATATAATGTGCCCTCCAAGTGATTAGGTATAAATCAGTGATTAGCTAATACTGGCACATTTACACACTGATGTGAGCACTCCACCTTCCCAAGCGGATGTTCTCCCCCAGGCTGCGGCATCCCGCACATTTCCCCCAAGCTCTGAGGGGACATCGTTATTTATAGAGGAGCAGGCGAGGGAGAGACGGTGACCCCCAGCCCTCCAGGATGCCCTGCTGGCTAATAGTGGGATAATGTGCCACAAGATGAAATACCGTGTTTTAGTCCCTTTCCAAAGCAAATAATACACAAATGAGCCTCTGCTCTCTAATAAGCTTTATTGTCCAGTGTCTATATGGGCTTTTTTTAAATTGCTATCAGGGCTAGAGGGCCCATCAAAGCCCATCACCTTGGAAAGTCAGACTAGCAGCATGGGATACCCCCAACACCCCCACATGCTCTGAAGCTGGTGACTCCGAGCATTACAGTTTTTTTTTTTTTTTTTTTGTCAGTGTTTATTTAACAACCAAAGCTGGAAGCTACAGTGTTCGGAGCTGGAGCTGAATTTCTGCTTAATCTCCACTTGCGAGGAAAGCGTGTCTGTTTTTCCTCTCCTTAAGTAGCGAGGTAATTAAAGGGAAAGTGAGGCAGGTTTGGCATCCTGGGAATGGCTGCTGCATATTTGGGAGTCTCCCTTCCAGAGGGAATGTTGGAAAATACACTGGCTGGCAGCTGGGCAGAAGCCACCCTTTGAGACAGGAGCATCCACCTGCGCTGCCGGGCACCGTGCAGCACTCCAGCTGCTGCCATATTGAACAGCCCAATCCATTTTCAAACTCTCCTGCTTTGCAGTAGCCAACAATCTCTCCATGTGCAAGCAAGGGGCAACATTAAAACTTAGACTGCCCTAATCAATAACTCCTGAGCACACGTACTTCATAGTCCTGGACTTGCATCGGGGCTCTATTCCCACCAGCTCCCCCCAAACCCAATGGGCTTTGCTTCCAGGATTTTCCAGGGCTCGTTTTTTCCAGCCTCACATGAGAGCTTTGTCACTTCTAATAATTGCGGAGGAGCCTGGCGGGTGCATGAGGCAGGAGTGACTGGTCTCTGCCCTTCACCGTTCTCCACCCACGTCTGCATGAGCCCTTCCTTGCCGAAGCTGCAAGCCCAGCACTGGGTGAGGGCAATCCGGGCATTTAAATCCATCGGCCTCCTGCGAGCCCAGTGCCTTTCCTGCCCCCGCTGCACTTCCCGCAGCCTGCTTGGCTTTGTGCGGAGGCAGCTCCGCGCGGCCGGCTTCCAGCTGGCGCCGTGCCAGGCGCGCGCTAGGGGCTCGGCGCACAGCTGGGAAGGCTGGAAAAAACAGCCAGGAATAGCCGGCGCTTCGTACGGAGCCTCGCAAGGGCTGGCCGCGCCGCCCGGCTCCGCAAACCAATGGGGTGCAGATAAGCTTTGACTAAGCATCCAAATTCTCTCTTAATTTCAGCCTTTTCTTGCTTTTGGCTCTGCAGCAGCCTGGCGGCAGATCCAGCAGAGGGAATGGAAAAGAAAGCCTCAGCGTGCCTGGCTAAGAGGAACCTCACACTTTTACACATGCTGAAGCGATTTTTGCCCCAGTTTTAGGCCCTGTCCACGTCTCTAAAATCTCCTTGGAAAGCAAATGGTGACAGATTTGTGTTTAACCTGCAAAATTTTCCACCCTTTAAGGCATTTTCTCAGAGTTAAACAGGTTTTGCTGTGTTTGCAAGATACAGCCCACAAGAATGGGGGATTGATCTTTGCTGTCTGAGCTGAACCTGGTCCTGCCCCAGAGTCCTACTGACTTGGACGGGGACCTGATCCTGGGATCTGCCATCTCCCCTTGACCCACAGGCATCAGCTTCTCATGAGGAGAAGCCAAGGTGTGGAAAGGAGGTGATGACTATCATCTGCTTTGTATCCTGGTGCAAGGACTGGATTCAGACAAAAAAAAATCCAGACAAACCCAACGGTCCACCAGCTCAGTCATCACAAAATAAAGCGAAGGCCGGCAGAAAACAACCTTTGGTGGTTACTGGATTTGGCTTCCTCCAGCATGCTGGAGGAGCATTTAACCTTCATGTCCATTCGGGACCTGTCCAATGTAGCTCTGGCTTTCAAATAAAACCTATTCATGAAGCATCGGCCTGAAACCACATAGTCACTTCACCAGAGACACCCCAAAGCTTTTCATTTTTGATCTCTTTCAAATCTTGCCTAGAAATACAACAAGCACCCTTTCTTGTGGCTAAAATAAAAATTAGACTTTGGTTTGGTTGCCGTATGCCCGCCGCTGACATGCGATCTGCCATCATGGCAAAGAGCACTGCAGAGAAAGAAAAAGCTCCAGCAGAGGGTATTTTCTGTAGCTCTGGCTGGGCCAGTGTCAAGGTATGAACATTTATATGCGTCAGTAGATCCCTTGCCAGCTCAGTGAAGAAACCCGTAGGCCACATACCCATGGTACCCCATGACCAGCAGGGCTTCCTCCCACAGCATTCCTTCCAAGGTGGAGCGGGCACACTGCAACACTCTGCACCGCTCGCCAGGGCCTCTGGAAAAGAACTGGGCAGCAGCTAACAGCAGTCAGGGCAGCCCAGGTGGTCGCCCCTTTGCAGGTCTCTGCAGAAAGGAAAATACCAAAGTGCCGGAAAACTCCTCCTGCGCACCAAAGTGCACTGCTAGCGAGGCTGCTTTATATAATATTCACCTTGCATTGTACAGCAATAGAAGAGCACCTTGTTTGCACGCAAACAGAAAGCAATCCTTCTGGATTTAATGCAACAGCCATCTATAATGACGCACACAGTTCATCACAGACACAGGTAGCAGGGCACTTTGTGCTCATTCATATGAATACAATGCCCGTAGCAACACAACACGCCGACACTTTGAGAGAAAACCATTTTACTTTTATCACTCTGTTATTTCTGATCATTTTCAACTGCTTTTTTAGCATCGTGCTTCCTATGCATTTTATTTCAATGCAAGGAAGAGGTGTTCAGCAGCTAATACTTCTGTTTTTCTAAGGGCTTGAAAATAACGAAGGAACATTAAGCAGTTCTCGGGCCTTCCGGAGCACTGGTATTTTTAAAGATGAGATTGATCAAAGGGGCTGTGAACTCTAATGGAGATTGATTGGCTAAGTATTGCAGGGCCGCCGCCGAGGCCGGTTCAGCATGCATCCCTCCTCCTCTTTTCATCTGCTCCGCACTCCAACAGCCAAGGCCTCTCCCCGGAGCGGGGTTCCGGCTGTAATTAAAATCCTCCATTTCTTATAGCGGTGCGAGGGGTGGGAATTCACTCTTACACCAGCTGATCTTGCGTGCCCACTCGCCTGCATCCTGAGCATCCTGGCCCCAGGGGGAAGCCAGGCAGGAGTCACAGAGAGCAGTGGGGCTCAAGCAGGGCTCCTTCCCCACAGCCACCCCTCCAAAACGCACTGCTGCTTCGCGTCTCAGGAGCCTGTAAACCCTGTCAGGGAGAGCCTTTATGTCGTAGATTTAAGACAGTGTAGTGACTATAAATATTATGCTTTGAATAAAAGAGTTGTGAATACTAGATGAGTCCATTTATCGTTAAATGTCATATTTAAATGTTTTGACACTCGGTGTCCCAGGTGATGTAAGAGCAGGTGAGAACACACACACCCCCATGGCCAAAAAAATCATCTTCACTTCCAGTGGGTGGGCGATGAGCACAGGGCAAGGAGAAGACGCCACAAGATGAGATATTGGGGCACAAATCTCCACCAGCCTCATGCCTTCTGGAGGCAGCTCAAGCTCCGGTCACCGAAGTGCTACCCACAGTCATAGTATATGTGAACGCAAAGAAACTGCCTCCCATGAGGCAGTCCCATGGCAGCCCAGTCCCTCGTGCACATCCCGCAGTCGCTTTGACGAACCAGTCCTTGGGGTCTCCGGGCACTGATGCTCTGGGGAAGGACACGCTAATTGCAGCGGTGGCGGTGGGCGAACGGCAGCAACTCGCCTAATTATGTCACAGTGCAGAGCTCCTCATTTGCACCACTCCTGTGCCTGCGTTTTGCATAACGCTGATAACGCAGAGGAAATAAATACTAGCAACTGCGGTGCTTTGGCGATTGCCCCATGCTGTGGGAGGAAGGCCTGCTGGCCAGGGCACATCGATTTTTTTTCCCTGAATCCATCCTCGCTGGATTCAAGGACAGGACAAAACGCTATTAAGCCAGCGAGCAGAATGCAGTAAATAATGAAGGAGCCGGAACGGTACGAGGCTCCCTTCTCACTGATCCCGTAGATAAATTTTGTTGAGTGATGCATCTCAGCACCACGTTGACGCTGTCTCTGGAGCATAAGACAAACCTGGATGGGTAACAGGGGCTGAAAATATAAAAAAGGGATTTTAGTCCCAAGAAGTTTTGCATGCTGCCAGGGAAGCTGTGTGAGGAAAGCCCTGCGTCTGCCCACAGGTCCCGCTGGTACAAAGCACTTTGCTGCCGCTGCCTGCTGACACCGGCACGCTGGTTACGTGCTCGTTGCTGCGCAGAGACGCTCTCCAGCCCGAGGTTGGCTTGCGAGGAAGGAGAAAGGAGAGTCCAGCAGACAGCAGCTTGCTGTGGAGCAGCAGGAGGGAGGAAGCAGCCCTCCAGCTTCCTCGCACCTTCTCTGGCCTTTGCAGTCGGCACCCCTCCACTGATTTAGTCACCAGACTTATGCTTTATGGTGCCTTTCATCCAAAAAAAAAAAAAAAAAAAAAAAGAGCACATGAGGTAGGAATCTAGGAATCTTAGCTTTCCTTTTCTGGAAAAGAAATCTTCCTTGTCTTTGCAAAGAAAACCTTGGCACTGCTGAATGCCAATAGACAAGAAACTGCAGGGTATTAAAAAAAAAATGCAAGTCGCACAATGTACCTTTCTGGGAAAGTCGCATGATCTGTAAACTGATTTGGTGATTTGGGACACCAATATGTGCTTGAGCTCTGGGACAAACTGCTGACACTGCCCAAATATATTGTCTAGTGCATTTGAAAACAAGTAGTGTTTATTCACATTAAAAATATAAAAGAGGGAGACTCTTTCAATTAAATTAGAAAAATGTGATCTCAGCTTACATTAGCTCTGGGAAACAGTGGTGCTTGAGCGCGATCACTGAGATTGCGTTTATGTTACACGGCACCTTGAGACGAGCCGTGCACTCTCCTCTCCTCAGAGCCGACTCTGCAGCCATTGGTCTCGGCATCCAGCTCTGCCTTGAATTTATCTTTCTTCCCTTCCTGGTCTTCCCTTCTTCTTTCTTTCCTCCTTTACCACCCTTATCCTCTCCAGTATCCCTAGCAACAAGCTCAGCTCCCCCCTTGCACACACTTATTGTCAGGCCAATGCTGCAGGGCTGGGAAAAGGAAGCGAGATTCAGTGCGAGCTCAACATGAGCTCCGTGAGAGCTCCCAGGAAAGCTCAATGATGCGGGCTCCCAGGAAAGCCAGCAGCCCTGTCCCTGTCCCTCTCCTTAATTCCCTCACCCCTGACGCCTTCAGCCACAACTGGGCTTTCAGGGGGGCGGGTGGTCTTTTGGCCAAGCCACCTGCTGGGGCATCACCCAGAGGGGCTGGAGGGCTCTGACCTCGCCAGGACCTCTCCCCACCGGGCAGATTAAGACTCTGTTGTGTGGAAACAAAAGCTGGTGTCAACAGGGACTGGTGATGAGATTTGGTTTTAGCCTGTCTCTTGTAAGCAGCAGCAAGCCATGCTCTCCAGTGTTGATGTCCTACATGGGTCCCAAGAGCATTGCAGAGCGGTGGCTTCATTTCCTTTGCCCCGTAGTTTCATTTCCTCTTTTCGGCCTGGGGAATCCTGTCCTCGCCTTTCTAACATAATGCGTGGTCTGCTTGGAAACTGGTCAGTAGCTTGGTACCTGGGACGAATGAGGAGCAACGGATAAGACCCATGTGTCCTTTACATTAAGAATTAAGTTGTGGAGGTCAAATCCCAACTCGTACAGTGTGTCCAGTAAAAAAAAGATTGCTGTCAAGGGTATTTTTTCAGTCTGAAGCTTTAAGGCTTCCAGAGGTAAGGAAGGAAGGAAGCAAGCCAAGAGCGGCACGTAAAAGCAGAGTCTCCAAAACATATGATGCAGGGTAATGCACGTCATGAAGTGGCCATGAAAAGACTCGGTAAGGCAACCTCAGACACGTTAAAGGGCAGCTGTGGCACTTCTAACCCAGATCCCCTCTCCTATGCACACCTTACCCTCAGCTGCCAAGGAGGAGCTCTTCACAACACACTACTGAGTCTTTCCCCCCACAGCACCAGTGGCAGGACTTGTTTCCCCTTACTTTCCTGGGCAAACCTAGTTAACGGGTAGGCAACACATCTCATTGGGCTTCCGATGAGTGGAGGAGCATGGAGCTGTCATACCAAAAGAAGGACCAATTTTGGACTTTAGAGTAGCAAATACTTCTGTTTTATGGGAGGCCATTCAAACAGACCCTTTTATATCACCCCTACTTTTACTGTATCTGGAAGCTACTGCTTAACACTTCTGCGTATCAGCATTTCCATCTGCAAGGATCCTAGCTGGGTTTCACTCTCTGGCTAGCCTCTAAGTCCTGTTTCTCAAGCATTTCTGAGCAGAAAAGGTCATTTCTACTTTGTGGATTATAGTAGTGTAAAGGCCAACATTTGGGCTCAGAGGAAGTTATTTATTGGACCACTCAAATACCAAACCCGAGCTGCAGCTGGGCTCTCCTGATAATAACCGGGAGTAATACTGATGGAAAGCACTTGCATTTGCAAAAGCCATCCTGCCACGTGGAGAGCACAACCCACATCTCCCTGGGAGAACGTGAGCTAATCAGATGTGGTTTGGACCAGGATATTTTGCCACCAAAACCCTGAACAGCATTTCCAGGAATTTGTTGCAATGCTGCTACTCCCTCCTGCCTGCTGAACGGGAATTCAACCATTTCTTCTTGCACCAGACCAGAGACACTGCTTTTCCTGGTGATGATTTGAGACAAGCTTCCCTTTATCTTTTTAGATCTCAGAAATACAAATGACTGTCTTTCTGACCTGAACCCCTTCAACCGACCAATTTTCAGTGTTTTAATGAATAAACTGTGTTGGGAAAAACTACAGTGGCAGTTCTGATGACTTGGTGAGTTTCTGTTCCAGTGAAAGCTGAATGTTGTGGGATTATCATAAACACAGGGATAGGATTAAGGAATTCTTTGTTTATCCGGTTAGGAAATCCCTCTACAAAGCAGAGCAGGTAGGAAGGTAGACAGACCCTCCAGCAGCCTTCAATGGGAATAGCAAAGGCATAAAAAAAAAGGAAGAAAAAGGAAATGTGTTTCAATGCAATGAGCCATCCTTACAAAGGGCAACAGGAAGACATCACAGCTTGCGGGCCTGGACAGCCTCTTCTCCCTTACATCAGTGTTCTTTGTCGGAAAACGTTAGTTGCTCAAGTATGAAAATCTGCAAGGGATTTACCGGTTCAGCTTTTTCTTCGGAAAAGCTTCCTGGATTTAGGACAAACTTCAGGATCCTGCCTCAAGACAAGACAGGCAGGGCCGTCCTCTCTGCATTTGCGCCTCTGTTCGGAACTGGGAAAAGAGACTTGAAACTCTTCTCTAGATCCCAGCTGGGTCTCTGTAACTCTGCTCAGGACCTTTTCCCTCTTTCCTCGCTTTGAGGAAGACCAGGAAAGTTTCAAGATGTCAGTGTTTCTCAGACCGAAAATAAACCCATCCTGTCCCAGCTGGATGGTAGGCTGGACTAGTTTCTGGCTGGCACGAGACCACGAAACCCCTCCTCGATGTGATGCTCGGCACTACCCAGCCACCAGCCTGTGCCCTGCGCTTCCCCCATCCCGGTCCCTCTGCCTCATCGGTGCTCAGCATCCTCTGGGCATCCCCGAGCAGGCAGATGGAGGAGGCAGCCAGGCCCTTTTCCTTGGCTCTTTCTGGAGGCCGGGCTGCTGGGGAACCCCTCTGCCTGGCGTCACGTCGGCATTTTTTATTTTTTAAGCTGTTGCTCACAAACAAAAAGTGTTCAGATGAAAAATAAACCTCTTAAAAATCCCAGCCTATTCACTCCTGGCAGTCTGGTATTCCTTCAAACTGTCAGACTTAGCAGATTGTTTACTGGAAACGGTTCAATTGGCAGGACCTTCTGCTGTGCAGATGAAATTTTAAAATCCCGTTTCTTGTTGCGTTCAAAGTCTCTCTTTTCACTACATGGCTTCACAGAATTATTATTCACTTGTTTCCCATTGAATCAGAAAATACCCTCTCTTTCATTTCCACAATAAAAAATGTGCAGGGGATATTAACCCTCATGCTTCAGGACACAAGCCAACAGCTAAGTGCTTGGGCTTGAGAGAAAACTTTCCTCTTTGGGCACGGTAATGACTAATGGTCTATTACCCCCAAAGCATCCTGCCTGGCTGCGATGAGGACTCGCACTGCTCAGCAAGAGGAACGAGTGGTGCAAACTGTTTGGGGCTCTGTGGCCCACACAAGGGCCTGCTCATCTGGGGAGATGTTGCTGTAGCAAGGCCTGTCCTGGCCTCACAGATTTGGGGGACTTCACTTCCTGTGTGCAGGCATAGCATGAGAAAGAACCTTAACCTGCTTTTGAAGGCTCCCAGAGCCGCCTATGCAGTGTGTCCGTGCGTAGGTAAACTTGTCAAGCTGAAGCATTGTATCAAACGTCTCACTCCATTTTTTTAGTTGGTGAAATGAATGCTTGCATGTATACACGTCAAAAGGCTACTGCAGGCAACTTTGGAAACCTTGTGGGGACTTAAGGCAGAAGAATCTACTGTGGATTTGGGGGATCGTTTCTATCGCATCAAGTTACTGGCCAGTGCCAGTAATTTGAGTTAGTTTTCAAATCCTACCTACCCTCTTCATCTTTGATTTCCTTGTCCTCTACAGAAAATGATAAAATAAACGGCATGCAACTCCATTCTGGTGGCATCTTTGTTGGTTGGCCCTTTGATGTCTCCAAGCCATCTTCTAGTCAGGACGTCTTTCTTTTGGGCCTCCCATCTTGTATTATTTCCTGCACACAATACCTATGCTCAGCAAGGTCAAGACTATAAGTCACGGAGGATTTGTATGGTAGATGAGACAAATTTGACCCAGAAGACACTTGTCTGGTCTCTCTGACTTGACATGTTTCTGGAATGTTTTTCTCTCTCCAGGAAGGTGCTAAAGCTGTCTGCTTCTCTGCCACAGTTTCCCCCAGTCATCTCTCGTTCTCAGCCTGCTGATAAGAACTTCCTTCATCATGGTGCTGAACTTTAAATAAGCTGGTTTCCAAACGGGTTTGCCTCTGAGGCGGTCCCCAAGGAGCCATTCCTGCACACAGCTCTGCCTTGACAAATTTAGGAAGATGGTGTAGATTTCCATTAGCACCTGCCGGTCACATCTCACTAACTAAAAAGCTGGCTTGTCCCGTACTGGTGTCAAAACAAATTGCTCCGAGAAACAGGTACTCATAGGGTCAATAAAAGAGTTTCCAGAGACCAGCCTGGTGAGCCATTCCCCAGCTGACTGGGGCGGACGTTATGATGGCCCATAATTACCTCACCAGCGGATGGAGCAACTTCTTTTATCCTTGGGCAGACTCGTTACCACTACCACAAACGGAGATCCTGTTCCCCTGGTGTTCCGGCTGCATTTCCTAACTGAAGGGACTCCATCCCACAGCCACTTCACTGTGATGGTGCCTCACAAGCACCTACGGTCTCTATGCCCTGTCTACCTCATACACCCACCCAACACACACCCGCGCTGCTGTTGTCCTAGCCCTGCAGAAAGGCTGCCCCTGCACCACGCTCTAGATTTAGCGGGCTTGTTAATAAAACAAAAGAGCAGTGGTGCAACCATGGAGAATTAACAGGGCAGAAATGCTTGAGCGACAACTGGCATATGCAGCCTTGAGTGTCTCTCCTCACCTCCCCACAACATTCCTGGGGGACAAATCCTCTCCTCAGTAGGAACGTCTGATCCACTGCAGGGGGACGGGCATCCCCGGGAGCATCACTGGGAAAACTGTCTGCTGCTGGACCGGGACGGGGGCCCAAGAGCCCGGGAGCTGCTTGCTCGGTGCTCACTCCAAGTGAGGTTGGGGTTGCTCCTGGGCATGCGCCACCAGAATGGTAGCAGCATCCCTCTTCTTCTTGCTAAACTAGCGTAGATTTTTTTTTAAGCTGTGCTTTGGGGTGGAAATGCTCTGTTAACCAGCAATTTGTATTTCCTCTTGGATGCAGGCTGTTCTTATTTTAGCTCCAGTACAAAGAGCTCCCCACTGATTTGAGCATCACTCCCCTCCTTCTCTTTTCAGAGCGCTTTAATGGCAGAAAATCAGCTGTGCCACTGGTTACTTACCCCTGGCTCCTTTAGGATTTGGCCAGGAGGAACAAGGTAAGCCTGGACCGCACACCCTCAGACTATGCTTGAAAAAATTTAGGGTTTCCCTCTGAGAAAGCCGAATCGTTAGGTGACTATTCCCAAATTATTGCAACGCTGATACCCCGATCTGGTAAACACGCCTGTGCCGGGAGATCACTCACACAGGCTTTTTTGGGAGCGCCATCAGTGGTGCTATCTCCCTCACCTCTCCCAGCGGTGGGGTGAGCCCGTGCCGGATGTCAGGCATGATCTACGTCCCAAGTGCTTGCAGCACAACGGGCTTGCACTGCAACGGCCGCTGATTGCAGGCTAAGAGACGCAGTAATCTGACACGGCGGCTGCAATAATTGTATCGCAACAAGGCAGCCCCCCTCGCTGCCGGCCTTATTAGAGTGAGCGATTGCTTGCATCACGGATGGAGCTTGGGCTCATTCACCTTTCCCAGGCTCTGAAACACAGATCGAGCTGCTGACCTTGGTAGAGGTAGCGGACGACCTTTCTCCTCTTTTTGAAACAGGGGGGAAAAACAGGCCTTCGAGGGCTAGTGGCTGCTTTCTGCAGGCCTCCTTTCGCCTGGCACCGCAAGATCTTCACCAAGTATTTGCACCAGTTGGGTGCTTTGGACATTTGTATTTCTGTGCCCAGGCCAGGGGCATCAGTGCTGGTGCTGGTGGCACTGCGATGGCCTGAGGCTTGCTCTGCTCCGAGGAAGAGACGCTGGAGGGACACATTCCTGCAAAACTGCTTATCAGTGGGATGCCATGGGGAAAACTTCCTCCAGGAATGGCCAGGGCATCCACTGCTGGAAAGCTGTTTCCTGCCCCAGGCTACTAAGCCTCCTCCCCTCCCTTCAGCGAAGAAGGGGAGAGGACCTCAGCCACTAATCCAAATTTCCTCCGTAACGTGCCACACAAGGCAGCTTTTCTGCTCCGCGACGAGCTCCATCCGGAGTTTTAACTGTAAATGTAGCTCGGAGAGAGATTCGGCCAGAGTCCTCCCTTCCCTGCAGCGAATCGCCTTCCCCGAGGTTAAACGTCAAACACTGTTAAAATATCGCCTGGGTCTGCAACCCACGCACGCTTCACCAGGTGGTCAGTGCAGCTCCCCTGGCGAGCCCCGGCCCTGATTTACGGGCATGTGCAGCGTGGCCCCATAAATCGGGGCATATATCACATAGTGTAATGGGAGGATGACGTGCGCGTTATCGGCGACGAGACGCTAGTGCGGAGAAGGAAGGAACACGGACATCTCTCGGGCACGCAGGCTGCTCTCGTTTCTCCCTCCAAGGCAATAAAAAAGGTGTCCTGCCCTGACGGCCGTGCAGAACATTGCATCTGAGCTCAGCAATCAGGAGATTCTCAGAGTTGTTTGCAATTCCCTGTACTTCACTTTGCTACTCCCTTTTAAGCGAAGAAGATGGGTGGCCTCTGGACCACAGGAAAATCAGAAAAGGCTGGTGGTTTGACACAAAAAGAAGAGCCAGGCAGAGAAAGAAATTTATGCCTTCTACTGTCCATCTGCAAAGCAAAACAAAAATAGCTGAAACACCGGTTTTCTGCTTTATCGGCTCTGTGAATAAGCATATAAATTTCTATGACATTTCTGGAGGCTTGCTGAAGGGGAAAAAAATTCATCCCTCAGGACCTGGCCAGCAGCAGTGGCAGCATATGGTCTGCTGAAAGCAGAGGCTGAGTGCATTTCGTGTGTGTTAGCATTAAAAAGGTGACTTTGTGAGTAATTTCAGAAGCAAGGAGGGGTTTTCTCTTTTTCTTATTTCTCTCTTTCCTTTTTTTTTTTTTTCCTCCTTTTTAATCCCGCCTGGTCTCATACAGCTGTCACAGCCAATAACTCTCTAGCAAGAGAGCCGCGCTGCGTTTTCCTGATGGGAAGCGCGAGGGTGCAGGCTGTGTGTCTGGCTCCTGGCTCCCTTGCTCCCGGTGGGCTCCTGCAAGCGGAGGTCTCCTGGCTAAGGAGCCCTTCCCAGGAGATGCGCCAGGGCCCGGGAGCAGGCAGAGAGAAATCAGGGACGTTTTATGTTTTCCCAGCCGCAGCAGCGCGCTCAGAGAAGGAGCTGGGCCCCCACAAGTTGGTGGCTTCAGCCTGCAGGCTGCGTGAAGATGTCAGAGGAGCGGGGTTTGAAAGATGATGGGGAAAAACAAATACAAACAGGGAACTGTTAAGGGTGGATTTTCCTCTTTCAACATCGACTACCATCTTGTGTTGTTGCTGGCGTGGGAGGCGCCGTCAGGGGGCCACCCGTCAGCTCGCGGCACCTCTGCATGTTTATCCCTGCCGCCCTGCTACACTCTTTGAAACGGGGCGAGATGCTGCCGCTAATGATGCTGCCGCCACCGCCGCTGCTGCTTAAAGATCAACAGCAACACGAAGTGCACTTTGTCACGTTTCCGCTTTGGTCTCTCTCCTCCGCTAGTGGAACGGGTGACACTCGCTCAGAGGGGAGCGCGCGCGCGTGGCCGTGCTTTGCTCGTGCGTTGCTCCTGCCCTTTCCCTGGGCTCCAACTCAGATGTGCATGCCTGGAGCCACCTCCTGAGCAAGGCAAATGGAGTGTGATGGAAAGAAATGCCAGTCCCCTGCGCAGCAATGAACCTCTAAGTAACTAAGATAATTTTTCCTCCCATGCTAGACCTAGATCACTTTTCCTCCCATACTGACCTAGATTCCTAGGTCAGTAAGCACAGCCCTCACCCCTTGCGGGAAGAGCAGACCTGGCTGGTGGGTCTGTGCCCTGCTCAGCAGCCCATCTGTAGCAAAGTGAATCTGAGAGGTGAACTCTCCTTGCGACAGCTGCCCAGCCTGTGTGCAGCTGACTTAAGGACAAGGGGCTATATACCACTAAGCACAATGCTATCTTTCCAGGACCCATCCAGCATGATAAATACTTATTTAGGTGGTGCTCTCCAATGTGCAGCTGGATACGACCCATAAATCCTGGTGCTAAAACAGTAAAATACAACCCCAGTGCTGTGTCAGCTCAGCCTGTGAGGAGGCAGAGCTGATAAATGGAGTTTGACTGGCTCTTTCTACGCCAGCACCCGGAGCAACACCCTGTGCGAGGTGCGATGCTACTGCAAGCAGCAGTGCAGAAGAGAGCGGCGTCCCCGTGCCAGCCACGGAGCCAGCTGGCTGGATTCACCTTCATTCCCTTTCCTCTCGGATGACTCCTGGTTAAAGTCAGCAGAAGCAGGCAAACTTAAACCTGCAAAAAATACAACTGTCTCTAAGACACCATGAAACTGGTTGAAGCTGAGCAGGTGTAAGGCTGAATGTGTCTGCTAAACGAGAGGACTGTTCATGCAATACTCTTGCTCAAACATCTGCCAGTAAGTAGGTTCTCTTGCTATTTGTCCATCTAAGATAATACTGGAGAAAAACTGTACAGATTACCCCCAAATAAATAATTCCCTATATGCCTACTTTGTATATAAAGAAAATGATACATACCTGAAATCCAAACTTCCTTGAGCATTCAGTGAGGGCAGAATAGTTGCAGTGTCTCTTAAATTTTCTTCCTTATTACTGAAATCTCAATTGCATCTTGTGCTACTTTCTCACCCACCTAAACTTGGAAGCAGTGAGTGCTGTGCGGGGGAGGGATGGCAGCTCACTGTTTTTAACATCCAACTCAGTAGGTTTGTGAAGGGGATTATACAGCACCTTGTCTGCCCATAGCAAGGGATTGAGCTTCATGACCCTGGAGGGCAGCTCCACGCTCATGTTTAATTCAGGCACCATTTTCTGTCTTAAATGCAGGGAAAGAAAGTTATGGGGTCACTTTGGCTGGAACAAGAGGTCAAGTTTAGGCTTGAGTTAGCTCAGCTCAGCCACCAATCCTAGTGTGATCACGGTTGCAGCCAGAAAAGAGCTTGGGATTTGTGCTCTGCCCTCGGGCTTTCATTCCTCCTACCCTGAAAGTAATCTGCGCTCAGAGCGTCCCTGCTCAACCAAAGGCAACATAACAGCACTAGGGACATGGCCACTGGCCAATAGTGGTGCCAAGTGCACAGAGCAGCCCCGGCGTTCCAGCCAAGAGGATCGAGGAGGGACTGCAGCTGCCTGGAAGCAAGGAAGAAAGGAGGTCGTGGAGGGAAATAGGAGGAAAACGCAATGGATCAAGGAGAAGCTGAAGAAAGTGGGGAGAGAAGATGTATACGGAGAGAAGGTAAAGGCAAATAGCGGTGGTGGTGGTGGTGGTGGCGAGCCGAGTGGAAAGGAAAGGCAGTGAGAAGCAGTGAGAGGAAACCAGCACACGGCGTGGGAGGGAAGAGCGGAGGAGGGCGCCCGCCAGCGCCAACACAGCTGCTTTACGCAGGTAGGACACCCAGCCCGCAGCAAAACTGATCAAGGGGAAGGACAAGGAACATGCGACAGATGCCAGTCACTCTGCGCAATGCCCGGGTGGAAGGCGTGGGGATGCTCCAGGTGCTGCGCTGGAAGGAGCCGTGCAGCACAGAGCAGCTAGCAGTGAGCGGCAGGGGAGGATGAAGGGCACGAGCACCCTCTTCCCACAGGTGTCCCCAATGCCACTAAATGTCTCACAAGTATTAATGACCCAGGTGCTTTGGACAGCAAACGAAGAGCCAAGCTGGCTTGTTGTGTACTTGTGGCTTCATGTCCAATGCAAACCAATTTTCCTAAATTTCAGTGTTAAGAAAATAAAACACTGTCGAGCAGAAAACAGCACATAGCTGTATGCAAGACCCTTGTCATTGCATGTCCTTTCCTTTTCTTTTTTAATCTTCTGCCCCACCTTTGAAAACACAAGTGGAAAGCCCAACTTCCCAGGGCCTGTTCTACTCCTACCGGCTCCCACGAAGCAGGTGCCGTATTAGATCACATTCAAATACAGCCTCAAAGAGGTCAGGAGCATCGTCTTAGCCAAACTGCTTATCTGCAGCCAGCCAAGGGGGGAGGGTGCTGCTCAAATCAATTCTCTATGCTCTGACTGCCCCATCTTCTTGACACTTAGATGTCACTGTACTGCTGGTGATAAAAAGGCCTGCCAAAAAGGGATGGATTTGGATTCATGCCATGTCCCATAGAGCCAAATGAGAATTGACAATATTAGTATTTAGGACAATTTTACAGATAAAATTAACCAGAAGAATACATCTCCAACAGTTTGCTTAATCTAATCTGCCTTCTATTGCACTGAATCTTGCTCCCATTCACCATTGCCATTTTAATACTTGCAAGTAGTTTCTCTTTCCTGTTCGTTTCATGGGATGAAGATTAGGTGTGTGAATCAGGATACAGAGAGAAACTTGCTTACATAGGGTAAAAGCAGGAGAAAAGGCATCAGTGTGTTAAATGTGCTCTTGAGATATGGAACTTGATATGATCTGAGACTTAGCTGCACCTATGTTCATCTGCTTTGCTAGTTGGATAATTAAAGAGCAAAGTCTGAACCTCACTTCCAGATCTGATTTTGAATTAATAGCTGATAGAAAGTTCAAGACTACTCCTGTCCTGGCATGTCTCTAATATAAACAGTGTGGATCCTTGCTCCTCTGTGACTGTAATGCATGGTATCCAAAGTAAGAAACTCTCCTACCTAACAATAATATATAACACCTGGGTAACACTTTTCATCCTTGCAGTACTACACAGATGACCAAGTGTCAACAAGGCTGTGAAGTGTTTTCTCTGTGCCGGAGATAATGACATTTTATCCAGAGGTTGACTGTATTGGTCAAGGACATGCAGACTATACAGGAGCAAGGGTTAGAACTGCATCGGAGAGCCAGAGCAGATGGGAAGCACGGAGAGGGGCTGGCAGGACCCCCCTGAAGGCCACCCAGGGTAGAGAGGTCCAAAGCCCCTATTAAGAGGACATACCTGCCTCCCAAACCTGGCAGTGTGCACCGCTCCGCTCCCTCTCAATGCTGACTTGCCTGGAGGGGAGGGCTTGCTGCAGCTCCCAGACACACCATTAGCTCAGCTGGTGGAGACCACTGCCAAGAGCGCTGCTGGGCCAAAGACCCGTTTGAAGGCTGGCAGCCTTCCCTCTGTGTCTGTGCGGGACTTTCTCCCTTCTGCTCTTCAAAAGATGCTAAGAACACAACCAAAAATTAAAAAAAAGACACAATCGCTTTGCTTTACAGGAAAGGCTAAGGCACAAGTCCTTAGCGGCCCTTTTCCTTGCGACAGAAATCAACTCAGACACCTTTATTCAGCAATACAGCTGCAGGCTTCCTCTCTGGGCTATGCTGCAGGATAAAGCAGGAAAGGGAAGCCTCGGACTTCGTCAGACACTGTGGCCTCTTAGAAGTGGACCACGCTCAAGTCCTTCCGTGGCTCGGATCCGAGAGGCCAGAGGCCAGAAAGCTGAGGGAGGAGTGACACTTCAGCCCTTGACTGAGCCAAACCACAAGAGATTATGCACAGGCACCTCCAAAAGACAACTTTTGGACCAGAACTGGGCACACATGCATTCCTGTTCTCGCAAAATGCTGCTGTTATTACACAAACGTAGGAAAAATAAACTTAAAAGCTGCTGGGAAACAGATTATCATCCTCCAGTGCTCAAAACGGGCAGCATCGAGGGAGGCAGGAGGGTTTATGTGGAGAATCAGGCTCTTGCATTCAGGATTCCTGCATCCTCCAGCACCCATAACACAAACGAGGATGACAGGAAGAAATGTCATGGCCATGGGACTAAGCCAAGAGAGCTGACACCCTGCTCTGTATCCTTGCTGCTACAGAATTCATGCTGGATACTAGCAAAGCAGCTTAGCTCAGAATCAGTGCAGGTGGACAGGAACTGAAAGAAATCTTCATTTTGGGGGTATCCAGTCTGCAATATAGCAGCTTCAGTCTGCACTCAGTGCTGTGGCAGGAACCTGGATACACAGGCAGTTACCTGGATATACAGGTTAGATATAGGTAGGTAGATAGATATAGATATATAAATATAGATATATTCCCCCCTCTCTGCCTCAAAATCAGAGACAGGCTTTTCCATTGTTTTGGTTTGTCTCCCTCTGCTATACTTAGCCCTTTCACAAGAGAGGCAATAATCCCCGTGAGGCTAAATTCCTGGCCGCTAGTGAAATGTTTGGGAACTAACGTAAAGATCAGCCTAGCGTGACCCATGAGGAAATGAGTGATTCCATGTACGGGGTGGGGGCTGCAGATGAGGGCAGGGGCCCAGCCGTCAGCAGGGATAAAAAGAAATATTGAGTAGCTATCCATCGCGCGAGCATCACTCATCGGTTCCTAACAGCCGGAGTGACAGCACGCAGCGAGCAGCGCGGCTCCTCGAATCCGGGTGCGGAGAGGGGAATGCAGCAAGCGAGCTGGAGAGATGCACAATGAGGAATCAAAACAGGAAGAACGGCACACTGAAAGCAGGAGACACGCTCGACGACGTGGCAGGAAAAGGAGGAAAATACCCTTCACAGGACGTGGAAGGGAGCAGGTTGCCTGGCCAGGATAGATCCGCGCTCGCCACTTGCTCCAGCCAAATTGATTTCCCTGCCGCTGCTCCACCCGGCGCGCTTGCACAGCGTGGAGCCCTGGGGCCATCACAGCGGGAAACGCTCTCATAAAGGACTGCTTTTTCAGACCGGTGTTTAGCCCTCCCTCCTATTCCACCGTGCTTTGCCCCTAAACTACAATTCCTCCTAAATTCTGGAAGTCCAGACCCCTGCCGGAGGACTTTGCCTCCCTGGCAGGTGCTGCCTTTGGCACCCTGGAGAGGCAGGTGCTCTCTGGGCATCGCGTTTTGGGGGCTGACGGAGGTCTCAGCTGGCAGCCCGCAGCTACATTCCCCTTATTATCATTCCAGCTTTCAGCTACTGATGCAATTTCCACTCCGGAAACGGAGCCAGGACAGGCAAGCATGAAGCCCAGGAGCGTTGCCTCGATTCAGCAGCTCAGCGCCTGTTTCTCTGGGCTGGGAGCTGGAGCGGGACCTGGATGCAGGCACCTCACATGTTGAATCACTTACTCGGTTTGGCAGCGAGGTCCCAGACGCTGCTTTCCAAAAAGCACCTGCAGATCCAACGCGCCGAAAGACAGCGCCTGCAAGTTCCCAAGGAGCTGGAATACAAATGCATTGTGCTGGCTTTCGTCCCTTACACTTTCACAAATGCCTTTAAAATTATAGTCATTAATGCTCTCACTTAAGCACACCTTTGCAGGGATTGGAATAACAGCAGTGAGGGTTGCCTGAGCAGGGTAAATCCGTCTTATGCTGCAAGTTTCTGACTTTCCAGGGATGCTTGTGTGTTGCCCTGAGCCCAAGGTGTGTGAGTAGCTGGCTGCTGGCTCTGCCTCTTCATTTCCTTCTCACATAAAGCCCAACCTGGTTGGTTGGACTGAAAATGTGAACTTCTCCTCAGGGACAGGAGAAGACCTGACACAGAGCTGTAATTTTTAGTGCTATTTTTCAACTCTTCCCTCTTCCCCAAATAGGTTTTCTGTTAGCCAAAATAACCCAAAAGCTCTTAAATGGAGGAATCCTGGCAGGGGGGGTTAATCAAAGCTCTTAAGACTGTACTTTTCCCTCTCATCCTAGGGAGATGTAGGAAGAACTCTCTATATTCCCTGAAAAAACAACACTTTTAGTGAAAAATATTAATCTGGAAACTCAACTGTCCACTTATGTCATTGATGTTGACTGATTCCAAACTAATTTTCATCATTTTTTTTTAGCAACTTTTCATAAGATTTCAGGACACTTACATCCCAGTTTTCCAATCTCATACGGACTCATACACTCAGACTACACAAGCCCCTTCTCAGACACTGCCAAGTGCATCACCACTCTGTACAGCTGGTTCATGGAGCCAGTAGCAGTGCATGCCTGTGAATTGCTAATCGATTATTTTAAACCAGATATATCTGCATCTTTGCAGAATATTTGGGGAGCTCGAATCCTTCCTAAGAACATCAGTCAGGGAGAGAGACGGGTCTTAAGATGAAGGGTCCTTTTGCCTCTCTGCTTGAAAAATGTTGTGTTCAGTAAGAGACGCCATGGTACCAACACAGCAAACTAACTGCAGTGATGCTACGTATGGCACCTATTAAAAAAAAAAAAAAAAGGATATCAGACCTCCTTTTTCTTACATCCTGTTAAAAACATAGGTGGAAGTTATTACAATAAGGTTTGATCTGGAAAGGAATCATCTATGAGAAAAGGCAATGGATGGAGCATTTGGATGTCTTTTAAAAAAAAGGCAAAATAAAGTGGTGATCATAGATGGAAGGAAAAGGCAGAAAAAAGGAGTGATGGGGAAAAAAGCAAAATGAAGCCAGGCAAATATTGTAGCATTGGAAGCTGGTTCTGAGGCATTGCAGTCCCAGTCTGATCTTCACTGGGTTTTTGGCGGGGCACCATTAGGGAACAGCTCCTCTTCAAGACCTGGCTTGACCCATTACTGTCGTAGGTGATAGCAGAATTACAATGAAAATCCAGATCTGATTTCCAATTTTGGAGGTGTTCAGATGTGAGAGTTTTGTTTAAGGCTCCCTTTTAATGAAAAAGTGGGCAAACTGTGATCAAGGGGAAGGAATTGTCTCCATTTTCATGATTCACATCTCCCGACACCCACAATATATGCATTTCCCTGCTCTGATCTGCTCACTTCTGAAGGACACAGCTGAGAACAGAGCAGGGAGCCACAGACTAAACGGCAAAGGGAAGAAATAAAAAAAAAAGTAGTTACATTTTATTCTTTCCAACATTTTGCTAAATTGGTTCTGCAAGCTTCCACAAGTCGGGAGAGATGGGGAAAGGAGGGAGAGAAATTTCATTAAGCAAAAGATTCCCGGAGATAATTGGGAGGCCAGGGATAATAGGAGCAGCCTGCATTGTGCTACGAAAGGAGGGCACTTGCTTTGCGTGCGCTAATTGAGCAAGCCGAGAGGAGCTTTCTGCAGGGCCAGGGCTTGATTTCGAAGCCTGACGGAGATGCATAATTTTGCTGGTTTAAATAGACATTAGGGGGCTCCATTTTTTAAAAAATAAGCCGCTGAGTCGCGCTGGCGATGCAGGCAAACGAGTACGGGCAGCGTGCACTGCAGCCTCCCCCGCGCTTTCGGCTCGCAGCTCTCTGCCCAGGTCTCGCTTTGCGAAATCCTTGAGGCCAGCCCCATGGCCAGGGATACAGAGGCGAGCTATGCAGTGGGGCAGAGGAAAAGAGGAAGGCACAGGAAATCCAGCAGGCACTCAGAGCCCCCTCTTGCTGCTTGCATGCTCGTAGGATTAAATCCCCCCTCAAGCTGGAGGTTGCTGCCTTAGCATGCTGCCATCGGGGACGTGCTAAGCGAGGCTGCAAGGCTGCTCGCTGCAGAGCGGGTGGCAAGGGGTTTTGTTTCTGCAGATGGCCCTTTCCTGCTAATACCACTGAAGAGGCATTGCCTGGGGATTTTATTTGCACATCTATCAGCTCGTGCCTTAAAATTATCCAGATAAAAAAAATCTATATCTGACTAATTAAAAATCATTAACTTTATAATGTCTGATTAGCTGCACAAGTACAGGCGTGTCTTTCTTGACTCTTCTGCGCAAATCAGCAACATCGCAGGGCTCGCCCTCACTCGCCCTCAGGCCCGTTTAATGCACACAGGGAAAGCAAACAGACCCAGAAGGAAAGCGGATTAGGACAGTGTCCACTCGGAGGCCTTCTTTCTGCTCCCGGCACAGCGCGGGGTAAATTTTAGCGCAAACGAGACCTGAATTCTTGCACATTCACCGCCGTGCCAGCCGCCCGCGCCGGCGCTCATGCCCGTGCCGGTTATTGTTTCCTCCGCAGGCCGCTCGCGGCGCTGGCTCCGTCATGACAATTAGTGATAAATCACTGCTGGGAGCTGGGGCCGTCCACTGGAACGCGCCCAAGAGCTGCTCGCCGGGAGAGCGCGGGGATGTGCTGCGGCGTCAGGCTTCGTATTCCCTCCGCTTTTAATGACGGGGCCGGCAGGGCTGCACTTTAGTTCCGCATATACCGTGTCAGTGTGGAATAACGTTCCCTCCTGGAGCACGCATCCGAAAGCTGCCTCCTTCCGCCGCATGTGCTGCCTGCCCCCATGGAAATCAGCGAGAGCCTCATGCAGGCATAGGAGGGCAGGATTTAGCCCGTAAATCACAGCCCGGATCATAAATACATGCTTGAACCTTCTCTTAATATGATTCATTAAGAAGGAGCTTTTACGGTTGGGGTGGTTTTAATTATCGTTGTGTAATTTTATTGTTATTGTTTCCATTAAACATTAACAAACGCTCCTTATTTTTGGTTAACAAAGATCTTTCTTAGATTGCACAGTAGTTAATGAAAACCACATAAACACATGCAGAAAGATACCAGGACTCTCATTCAATTAAATGTAAAACTTAAAGTAGGAAATCTATAAAAACACAGATTGCAATGAATCATAAATAAATACGGAAAACTAACAACTGCTTTGGGTGCAGCAGTGAATTTATGGTCCAAAGATTTGCATTTTTAAGATCTGAAAGGCTGTTTGTGTTCGCTGCAGCCCCCAGAAGAGCGCCCGCATCCCCTCCTCCATGTCAGAGCCCCTGCTCAGAGCTCGTTTTCTCGGTCTCTGCAAATGAGCTTCCCAATAGCCACCACAGCCTGATTTAAGATCAGCTTTGTCCGGCATGGCATCCAGATGTGCTGGCGTTATCCTTCTCGACAGTCAGCAGGAAGCAGCTGTTGGAGCTGGTGCTGACCTTTACCTCTAGGTGCACTTGCAGGAAAGGCTATGGATGACTCCAGACCTCTTTGGTTTATTGGGCTGCTGCCACAAAAGGGGGCTGCAGCATTTTGTTACGGAGAGGTTGCCTTATTTTTTCTCAGGTTGGTGTGGGGAGCCGTTCTCACGGAGGTGTCTCCTGCAGCGTAACTGCTGCCTTGCTGGCGGAGTTGTCCCGGAATGACAAGAAGCAGGTAAGAGGGATGGCGGCCTCAGCAAGACACAAGAGGTGAGTTTGCTGCAGATGGGGTGGCCTTCGTCTTTGGAGGTGGGGCTGGGGGCTCCTTCTGTGTGCCAGCTAGCGCTAAATGAGCCTGTGCAGCTATCTGGAGTTTTCTAACCATGCAGATGTGCCAGGGGCTGGACCCAACAGGTGAAAAAAACAAAGAAGCGGCAGCAACCTGAGTTTTAAACTAGGGTCAACTCCTATGAGCAAGGCAACAACCAAAGCTGTGGATTGAGTCCACAATATACTTGGGTCCACAATATACTTGGATGCAAACCGCACTGAATTTGCACTCCAGCAGCCGGGGCTGCATGAGCATCTGTGGGCTTGGATGCTTACGGAGCATCCGCAGAGTCCAGGTTCTGGCTCCCAGCACCACTGCTCCGTTGTTCCAGTGCAGCTAGCGGGTATCACCAAACAAGTCTCAAATACTCCTAGCAAACCATAAGCGTAAAAATAAGGGAAAACACATTTCCTCTTCTGGCAAAGGTGTGAGATGATAGTGTCTCCTCAAGCGCTGCTTTACTGGCGCAGTGACAATGGGGCTTGGCTGGAAATTGTTGAAAGGCGAAGCTAAGAGCAAGCAGCTGCGCTGGGGAATGTGGGCTGCAAGGAGCCACATGGGGAGCCTCTGCGCCCAGCCAGCCCCTGCGCACGCGCCGGCTGCAGCGCCTGCAGAGCACTTGTGTCCAGGCCCGAGCCGTGGCCTTATAAACCTCAGTACTACTTTAGTACCACTTCTTTAAGGGAAAGAAAACATTTTCTATTCTTCTAGTCTGCAGTCAGCTGAAATCATTTTCTACTCCTATTATTTTCCTATTATGCAGTGAGTTAAAGAAAGCTGGCTTCAATAATAACGTGGTAGGTGTGTTGTAACTTTCTCTTTTTTTTTTCTGTTTTTAATCCAGTTCTCCAGCATGAAAAGGGAACGTTAAAGAGATAAGTAATTTATATGCCAGATGCCATTTTCTTTAAATTGATAGACTATTCGCTTTTGAAGGTTCATTTGCGGATTATTTATTCTGGTCTCCAATGTCCGACTCCAATATCAAAAAGATGGAGTGCAAACCCTTAATTATACTTGCATGTCCAGTATATGTTAAGAACCTATAAAACAAAGCACGTGCACACTTCGGGCTCGTAATAGTTTGATGAAGATTTCTAAATTTCTCAAACTGTCAGTTCATTTCCAGAGATGGATTATTTCTGTGAGGATTTCATCTATCTAATTATTTCTGTCCTGATTACGTAACTGCTCCATATTTTTCACCCCAGTGCCGTACCCTCGTTGCAGCCAGCGCTCGGCGACACGGCGTCGCTCTTTAGCATATAGATGACATGGAGCCGAGGCCGGGCTCTGTGCACGCGACGATGCTCCGGGAGGTTCCTCCCTCCACGCAGAGGCCCCCTCGCAGCCCCACAGCTGTCCGGGCGCACGTGCGTATCCACAAGGACAGTTTTGTTTGGGCAAAGGAGTGCTTCCTCCTCCCGAGCCTTAAGGACACATACGGCTGCGGGCAGGAATTTCTGCCCTGGAGCTTCCACTCGCAGGGAGGGCAGCGAGCTCCACGCTCCCAAAGCCGTGCTCGAAACTGCCGTGTGTGGCAGGATATTACGGCAGTAAGCAAGCATTTCCATAGTGAGATGGTGTAATTGGGACTTCAAGCGTTGATAAACACAGGGAGGGCACTGGGCGTCTTCTCGCAAGGGTAAAAACGACCTCTAGCTACTGTGCTTTCCTCTTAAAGCAGGTCGGGCCGCGCACGAGGCAGCACAAGACAGCACTTTAAGTTTCTCTTCCACCACCATCCCCCCTTGCTAGTTTATGGCCCTTTTCAGCATGATGGCTGTATAATTCCTACGCAAGCTCCGTGAAAGCGCCTGTCATGTATTTTCCACGGAGCGGGGAGTTACAGCTTGGCTTTGAAATCCCGCGGTGCCTCGGGGCAGGGGCACCAGCACGCAGAGAGGCGCCGCGGCCGCAATCGCATTGCGTGCGGCGCTCGCGCGGCCCCTCAGCCTGCGCCGCGTCCTGGAGGGAAGCTGCGTCCTGGAGGGCAGCCAGCGTGGCCTGGGCCGCCCCGCGGTGGGCTCTGGCCCCCCGGCAGCCGTGCCGCTCCGGGAGCCGCGCAGGAGGGCAGCACGAGGGCAGCACTCGCCACGCGCATGGCCGCGGGGCAGGCGGTTTCCCGTTACACGCGGCTAGAGAGCGGCATCTGTTTCCAACTGAGGAGCTGCAGCCGAGCGGGGGGCTCAGCACTTTGTGCACCTGTGGTTATCGGCGTTGGGATTCCTCGCATTTAACTTGCGCAATCTGTTTATGTGTTTATTTCCCACAGACTTCGGGCCCGGCCTGGGGTAGAAGCCCAAGAGAGGGAGGTAAATTTGTCTAGGGAAGTTTTAAAGCGAGGCTGATGATCCCATTAAATCAACAACAAGTCCCAGCGATATGATCTGAGGGTTCAGAAGCTGGGAGTAAACAAGGAGCCGTGGCAGAGCGCGAAGCCAAGCAAACATATGGAATAAGTTACTGGGGGAAAAGACGGTTGAAGCAAAGTGCATAAATGAGTTCAAGAGATGCCCGGGCTTTTCTCAAGAGAAGGGAAGGACCCAAGGGGTTCTGCTTGAAAAAGCAGGAAGGAGGGATTAGGATGAAGGCGAAGGATGCAGGCCTGCTGTGCTGACTGGCCTTTGCCGATTCCTGACTTTTTTTTTCCCTTTGGAGTGTAGCAGATATTAATGTAATTAAAAGACGGGGAAATACTGCGAGATCTGCAATAAGTGAAGGGCAAGCAGAAGGGAGCCTGAGTGGGAGCTACCTAGCAACCAGCCTACGGGAACCAATAAAACCTACAGATAGGCAAAAACAGGGGGAAAATAATAATAATAAGCACCCAGGGTCATGAAATACGAGCACAAACATTGCACCCCCGAAGCCTCACAGTGGTGTAAGCGGGAGGCTCAGCAGATACGTGACGGGCCAGGTGGAGGGTGTGCAAAGAGACGCGGGTCAGCAGCCCCTGAGACGGGTGTCCCACCTGCCCCTGTCCCTCTGTCACCGCGGCCTTACGCAAGGGCTTGGCCACATTTCAGCCCCTCACTGTAATGATCCGCTGGTGCTTAAGGCCAGCAGCATCGCTGACCTTCCCAGGGAAGCAGGACGGGAAGCACCAGCCCCACGTGGCTGAGGGTGGCGAAGGAGAGGGGGGCGAGACATGGAAACCTAGCAGGCCCTTCCTGTAGAGGAGACATTTTTGCATGTCCGTGTCATTGCCCTGCAATAACACTTCCCAGCGCTGCGATCTGCCCGCTCCTCCGGCTGCCGCTGATAATTTGATCGGGGTGCTGCATTCACCGACCGGCGCCGCGGAAGGACAGACGCGAGAACAGTCGCTGCCGCTGCTGGAGACGCGCCTGACAGCGCGGTCGGAATAAATCTGCCCGGAGACTCTGGAACTTTACGTTAATCTACGTGAGCCGATGTACTGATCCGCGTGCGTGAGATAAAGGGAAAACCCGGTCAACAACGAGTGGCCCCGCTATGTTTTGATCAACTTAATGGCCTTTCTGTAAAATTTATTTGCAGTTAAGGCCATGCAAATTTTATTATAGGAAAGGCCTCGTGTTCACTTCTGTAATTGTGACATGATATATTTTTAAAGAACACATTACTGTGGATGATTACACCAGAGAAGAGCTTGTCCTCTATCCGGCAGTACTTTCTGGGGAGACAACAGTGTCTCTCCAGCAAGCACACGTGCACTTTCCATTTTAAGCTTTACTGCCACAATACGGTTGGATGCAAAACCTGCTCCGCTTCAAAATGGCTCAGGGACTAAGGCGAATTTTCCCCAAAGGTTGGCTAAAATCAGACAAGCTGTCTTTTAAATTACCAGGCTTTTAAAAAATAATTTCCCTGGATGTGAACATTGTCCTTGTGAATCCTTTCTTTAGCGTGTGACAGTACTTACCAAACTGCTGTTCCTACATCACTGGGCATTTCACACAGGTAAAAAAGTGGTGAGAAGATACTTGAAAGAAAATATGGCATGGTGAGGCTGCTGAGAGGAAAGGAGGGAGTTTTTGTGCTCACTTGGCTGATTGCAGCTAATGCCACCACCAGTGTCACCAGCCATGGGCTTTTTCCTAGGCCTTGGACAGGAGCAGCCATGGGGTGGAAGAGGAGGGCTGACCTCCACTGCACACACTAAGGCTGTGTCCCATTCTTGTCTTAATTTGGGCCCCATTCTTGCAAATTGTTCTGCGATAATGCCTGTAATTTCTGCTCTGGCTTCCCTTGGTGTTCTTGATAGTTAAAAGTAAGCACATAGATGCTCGCAAAATCAGAGGCTTGTTTTGCAGTAATGGATTTGTTGCAGAATTACAACTAACTATCTGTGTCTTCTGGAAAAAAAAAAAAAAAAGGTTATGCTGGGTTTTTCTTGAATTTCAGGCCATTAAAAATTACCCAGAATGTACAGTCACTCAGTAGCAGCTCCGTAGATAAGGATTTAATTATAAGCCCTGCACTCACTTATACCCTTTGAATACCAAATGCATTTTGTGATTGCTTTCAGAGCACACTATTTTTTGCTTTCAGAAATTTTGAAGGCAATTGGGCAATTTTACAGTCTAGAGTCCTGATTCAGCAGCCTTCCCATTTCAGCAAAGAAATGACGCGCTTAACTTCAGTAAGCGGACTTGAGCGTATGCTTAATTGGGACCAACATTTAAGATTCTATTAATTTTTTTTTTTGTGCCATCTTTGAGCCTTGGTGCAGAACACAGTTTGGTTCCATGACCCAAGCAAAGAGGGAATTTTTCTAAAAATCTTCACTTTGCTGTGGATGTCTTTATACATGTCACATACATGTCACGTCCATGTCACGTATACATGTTACGTACAAAGCCCAGAGGTTTGATGGAAAGTTCCTATGCAGATTTTATGTAAAATACTTTGAATACAATGTATGTACTAAAAGAAGGAGGAAGAGAGAAGGAGATATGGAAGAACTGTGGAGATACTCCTGGACAGTTAAAGGGATAAGTTCAGAGTAGGGGTAGCTGGGAGCAGGACTGAAGCTCAAAAATTTCCTTGTCCACAGACAGCTTCCTGTTTATCTCTATGTTTGGGATTTTTTGCTTTTATTTGGGGGATTTTTTTTTGCTTTGTTTTGCCTTCCCGATCCCACATCCAAATTCTTGGAGAATTAGATGTTTCAGGACAACTTTGCAATCCTAAGCAAGCCCAAGGCACCCACATACTGCATTGGTGACACCGGTTCAAGCATGAGTTCTGCTCAGCTAAAGGATTTACACTGAGGCTTTCCTTGACCTAATCATTTGGCTCCTGGCCAGTCAGGGTTGATATTCCATCTTCCTCCAAACTTTGGCTTTAAGTAGGAATTCCGTCCTTTTCTCTGCAAAACATTTTAGGCACTGCTTTGTTCCTAGGGGAAAAAATAATAATAAAAATATCAGCTCTGATGAGCTGTCACATTGCTTCATGGAAAAGACATTTTAATGAAAAAATTTCTAACCACGCTATGGTCAGTATGCTGTGCTTTGTCCCTCTCATCCAAGTGACGCATAATCTGCAGGCACTGGGGAGCTCATTTTGCTGCTGAACCCCAGAGATCTGGGAATAAACAGAGAGACGGAGCTACAGCCATGCCAGGGGTGATGGAGGAGGAAGAGGAGCAGGAGGAGGAGAGGACGCAGTGTGGCTGTACCCCCTCTGCTCCAAAGCATCTCCAAGAATTCGCCTTAGTAGGGTTCTCATTCAGGGGTCCTCCGCTGAGCCCAGCTTGCTAAAGGATGCACCATGGGAACCCTAAACTGCAGAAGGACAACCTAGCTCTGATCAAACCCCCACCAACAGGGAGGAGAGCATGTTGCTTCCTGTCCGGTTTCAGCATTGTTTCCCTGGGGGAACGTGGAGCTGGACGGGACTACAGGGCTGGAGGCCAGCCCCAAGGAATTGCCCTGGGGAAGCGCATCTGCTCTCCCTACGCCACACAGCAGGGCAATCATCGGTCACGGGGCTGTTGTGTTTATGGGAAGCTCCTGCCGGCGCACGGTACCGCACCGCACCACGAGGCAGTATCTGGATATTAAATGAGGGAGCACGGAGGTTTTTCTCTCTGTTATAATAGTGCTGCAAACTGCTACATTATTTATTGTCATATCGCTTTTGCCAAGGGCTCTAGCTTGTCTATTGGTTGTTAGGAGCCGGAGCATTTGCAAAACAGTTTAAAAAAACATCTCGCACTGTTATTCCTCGGCTCCCATTTCCAATTCCTCTACCTCAGGAAAACGGCAGAGCCGCCTGCACACAAAACGCTGCCAGACGGAGGGAGCAAACGAGCTGAGAAAACGAGATGCTTTTTATCATTTCTCTCAGCTGTAGTAATCGCACGTGTTACCCGTAACAATCGCAGGAATGAAATTTTCTGGGGGAGGTGTGATTTAGTTGAATTGCTTCTCTTTTTTTTATTTTTTCCCCATCTTCTTTTCTCCGTTTTTTTTAACAGAACGGGTAACGAAGCTGTGCCCATGGGGCCGCTCCCTGGCGTCACCTGCCCGCTCCTCCGGCAGCAGCCTCAGTGCCGGCTGCTCTCGGCTGCACAGAGAGCCGGGATGCGCAGGGAGCAGGGGGGGCCACAGCGGCCACCCCAGGCGATGCCCCTCGCCTCAGCAGAGCCCTTGGGAGCTGGCTGCCACCCGGCAGCCCCCGGCTTGCTAGCAAACCGAGCGGCTTTTGTCATTCAGATGGCGATGTCCCCTGCGTCTGCACCATTATTGGGCTCTTAATATTTAGCAGCCTTTCGGGCAGCTTTAATTAGTTTCTCTCCAGAGCAGGCTGCGGTTTGGGGGTGGAGGGGCGCTGCGAAAAGGCATTACAAAGGTTCAAATGCAGGGCCGTTCATGCTTAAATGCGCCGGATCGCGGGATTAAAAGGAGTGTTAAAAATGTGCCCTTTGTGATATGCCTCGCAGCTCCGGGGACCGGCATCCGCGCCAGTTATGAATATAAGCGGCTGATTTAGGGCTGCTCTGCGCCAGCGCAGCCTGCGCAGCCCTGGCAGCCGGGCAGAGGTCGAGGGCCCCTGCAAACCCCGCTGCCCTCCCCAAACCAGCCCCACGGAGCAGAGCAGCACGGGCCCCATCGCTTCCCCCAGCTCGCTCCTCCCCGGCCCCGGTACCGCAGGGCTGGGACAACATCTTAGGGCCCTGCTGCAGATGTTGTGCATCCCCAGCCAGCCACGGAGCTTGCACCTCCCTCCCGCCCTCCCTGCGTCCCGGCTGCTCCTGACCACCAGCGCCGGGCGCTTGTGCGTGACCCGGGAATAATCGCGCCCTGACCTAGCGCAGCCCCTGTAGCCAGGAATAATAATTCCAAATATTTTGGGCAGCCGGAGGGAGAGCGGCTGAGATAGATAGATAAAGCACCGCATGGAATTCCCTGCCAACACAAACAATGTGAATTACAGAATTAGCAACACAAAGTATCGTAAGTGTCCTTGCCTCGGCAAAAATAGCCTGCGTCTCAGCAGTCTAAAAGCAGCATGGGGTGGGTTGAGCAAGGCAGGGCCGCTGGAACCAGAATGCGGCTACAGAAAAATCCAATTAGGGGTTTTGTTCGCTGGCTTTGCGGTGCCCGTGACCTTCCCGGCTGTGCGTCGCTCCAGAGGTTGCCCTGACCTGGATCACTGGGATTCAGGTTTTTTTTTTTTTTTTCGGTGTGCTGTAAGTGGAAGTGGCCGGCCTGTGTTGCTCCAGAGAATGGTAGGAAAGACAATTTGGCTTTCAGGGCAGTATGTGGCCTGGCTCAGCTGTTTCTAAAATGAAGACAAGGCTCCAGTGGCCATAGATAGCAGAAGTAGGGGAGTATTTTGAATTTTGGGGGAAAAAAATCCCAGTGTGCAGAAGCTCCCAGTGTTTCCCAATCCATGTTCACTCCCACACCACAAGGTCCCGCTCTCCTTAGCGGCATGTTGCAGGGGTGGTTCCTGTGCTTCCCGGTGGAGCCGAGGTGAAAGCCGCACAGATATTTAACAGAAATAACCCTTGTGTTCAAGCACTTTCCAGACGTTTACTGCAGGCAGCAATATCTCTGCTCTACAGACAGGGACTTTAAGAGAAACAGGGATAACCTGAATTGCCCAAGGTCCCAGAGAAGCTGGGAATGATATCAGAACTAACGGTCTGGTATCCCTACCTGAGCGGCCTGTTAGACAAAACCTTTCTGTACTGAAAGGGCCCGGCTGTGGGTAAGCACTGAAGCAGCTTCCATCCTGCGTGTGCATCTGGGGCACCTCTGCACGCAGCATTAGCCAGGAGCGGCTCCCGGCCCCGGCGCACGCAGGGCCATCGGCTCCGGTGCCAATGTGCCAGCACCGCTTAATCCAGAGATGCTAATGCCCGGGAGCGGAGGGGCTGTCTGCGCTGGGCGCTGGCAGTGCGGAAGGGCTCGGATCTGCTCCACAATCTGCTTTGTGGGCAGCCGGGATGCGATTTGGGGGGCGTAAAGCTGTATTAATGTCCAAAGTGCTGCTGGGCTCACACAGGAATCCTTTGTGTCCTTAATGAAGGGGGAAAAAAAAAAGAAAACCCATGGCTTTATTCCGAAGCTTTGTGTCTAATCAGATGCCATGTTGTAAAGCTCTGGAAAACACACCAGAAATAATAATTGGGAGGAAATAAAAGGTTTAGCCCAAAACAGTGTGTGATTTAAATAAGAAGTGAAAAACAAAGTGTGCAGGATGCAAGCGCCTGGAGAGCGAACTTTTAAATTCATTTGCATTGAGACCGCAGGGGGAGGGGCAGCATTTAAACCAGTATAAAAAACTAGTTTAGATGTAAATGAGAGATAATGGTCTTTGGGGAGGAAATAAGTCAGGGGGGCAGGGATGAACTTTGTCCCGCCAGGGCCCGCGGCCGCCGCGGCGGCCCCAGACGCGGTGATTAACGGCGAACTCCCGATCGCGGCGCTGCCACCGCGCACGCTGCATGCAGCACAGGGAGCGCGAGGAAGGAGCGCGGCGCCGCGGGCGGACGCCGCGCACTGCCGCCTTCCAGTGGCCTGCCTAATCCCACACGGATTTGTTACGGATTTACGTGCCGAGTGACCCGGTTTCTGCATCCAGTCAGGAAAAAAATGCCTCCCCTGTCATGCGGGTGATGCATGAGGCAGGCGGAGCGCGGGGCAGGCCCCGGCGTGCCGTCCCCAGGCCAGGAAAGGCAACGTGGCCTCCTGCTTGCTAATACCCACGCAGCGTCCAAGTCCTGCACCCGAGGTGGGCCCGGGGTCTAGGTGGTTTCCTCACAAGTGCCAGGCTCTCCCAAGGCCGCCGCTGCAGCGCTCTGGCCACAGGTCCGGCGTGGTTCCTCCGGGCAGCAGCCCTGGCTCCCACATGTGCAGCCCTGAGCAAGGCAGTTAACAGCAGCGGCCCTGCCGGCGACCCCGCGTCTCTGTACTCCCCACTCCACCCCTAGGAAAGGAAAATCGGGTCCTTTTGAGAGCAAAAAGCACCACCGCAGAGGGAGAAAAATCTGCTTTTCCTCCCCCTGGGCACCCTGGCGTGGGTGCCTCGTTCCGGGTGGAAGGGTGCCAGGTGCCGTAAATAACACCCCCGTTCTGGGGCGGACGGTGCTGGCTCAGTCCAAGCCCCCGGAGCGGGCTGCTCCCTAGCGGGGACAGGGCCCCAAGCGCGGAAGGTCATGGGGAGAGCGCGAGCCGCTCCCGGGAAGAGCGACCCCGTGCAGCAGCCATGTGCCCCGCACAGGGAGCGCGCAGCTGGCACGGAGACGGGCCCACGGCTCGGTCGCCCTCAGCTTTTCTCCTTTTCCTTTTTTTAACTTCTGCTTTATTGCAGAAACAACAGCAATTCCCAGCCAGCCTCTCTGCTGGCATCGCCCCAGCCGCGCCGATCTGTGCCAAGAGCTCCTGGGCTGTATTGTCACCAGAAATGCAAACTGGCACTGGGAAAAGCCGCAAACGCAGGGATTCTCCGCGCAAACAGCCCCACTGGCCACGCTGCCGCCGCCGCCGCCGCCGTGTTGGGCGTCACGGAGCACGAGAGCTGCCTGAAGGCAGAAGGAGTGAAAGGCCGCGGAGGGGGAGGCGCGGGGAGAGGAGGGCTGTGCGCAGTGCAAACAAAGCTATTTGTAATAACTGCTCTTAACAGTCCGAGATTAGCCCCGTGCCCTGGCGCTGCCCGCGCAGATTGAAATTCCACGCATTCCTCATACCTGCCGCCTAAAGCTCTGCTAATTGCGCCTGAAAGCCAGCATTGCTGTTGGCATTTTCTTTTTTTTTCCCAGCAAAAGAGGTCTCCGTCAGCAGTCCTTGCTTATATGACACCCTCTTCCATCCCATATGAATTTGGGGAGAGCAGGTGAGTTTCAGTGTGGGAGCCAGACCATGTCTAGGATCAGCTCTAATTGCCAGAGCCCCAAAGTTGAGCACTCACCCAGGTTCAGAGAAAGCTTGCAGCAGGACTGGACATGCTGTGTGTGCTACTCTGACCCTCTTACTGGTTTTGTTTTATTTGTTTCAGTGTTTTGTTTTGTTTTAGAGAAGTGAGCTGTTTGCCACTAGGTAGCTCACAGGAGCCCAGTTCTTCACAGATGAGAGATGTCAGTCATTAGCATTTGGCTGGGACCAAGTTTCCCCCTTCGTCCTGCCTCGCTTTTTGTCCCGCAGTGCTAAAGGAGCGGTGAGCAGCACAGATTTTGCCAGCTTGGAGCCTCGGGGCAGCCCCACCTCTCTCCACTACCGGTGCTTGTAGAGCACTGATTTCCGCTCCCCAAGCCAGCTCTTGATTGCCTGCTGAAAAAAATCCCCACGACCATTTCTAACGCGGCTCCGCTGCAATCCCAGCAGGGAGGCACCCCTTGCTGTCATGGGAAGGATGCATTTATTACAGCTGTGCGTCGCTCTGTCCGAGCGTGAGAGCGCTTTCCTCCCGGGATAATGTGGGTATCTGCCGGAGAAGCCCGGGAGAGCGGAGGAGAGCAGCGGGATGCCTGCGGGGGCGGCAGTGATGCTCCGGGAACCCTGGGCTGGGGCCCTGCACACAGCTCGAGCGGCAGGAGCGGACCAAGGGCTGGGGGAGGTGAGGGAAAAAGAGGTAAAGAAGCAGCTCATTAGATCCTTTCTCTCCATCCCAGCTAGGCAGAGGAATCAGTAAAAGACTGGGAGCAGGGCAGAGTGCTGCAAACTTTCTGCAGGGAAGCGAAGGCTGAGCTACTGCTGCCGCTCTGCACCGCTGGCGAGTGCATCCCCTTTCCCACCGACTGTCGTGTCGTGCTTGTAAGCCCCTACGTTGCCTGCTGGCAATAGCAGGAGGGAGGACACATGTTCCCTGGTGGGGCTGAGGCAAAACGGGCGCCTGCGGTCTTCCATATCAGGAGTTAACACGGCAGAGCAGTGGGACTGGGTCCAACCGCTCCAAACCAGAGGCTTGTGGCAAGCTGTGCTTCCCTCCGGGCCCGCAGTCAGGATTGCTCTGAGTTTCACTGAAATGCCCTCCCCAGAGGGCAGCCCACCTTGCAATTACAGGCAATCCCCCGCGGCTGCGCCTGTGTCCCCCTGCATCCCATAAACCTGCCATAAAGCAGCGCTCCGGCGCCTTTCCCTGCTGCTCTTGTCCTGCTCCTCACTTTTTATCCGGTGTCGACAGCTGCTGTGCTGCACCAAAGCAAGCCTTAGGGATTGCCGGCTTTAAACAGGCTCCTGGAGAGACCTCCTGACTAGTAAATTTTTCAGTTAAGCGTGTCCCAGTAGAGGGGACACTCGCAAATCACCACCGCACCGCACTCCGGAGCCGTGCTCCCTCCTATCGGTACAAGTAATACTTAAGATTAACGGATAGAGGAGAGAGGGGGTGTTTTTCCCTGTGTTCTCAGTTTGCTAACCGTGTGCCTTTGACTGCTCTGTGAGCGTAGCTGTTATCGCTGCTTCTCCTCCAGAGGCAATTAGTCTGTTTCCCCTGCTGTTTGCACAGACCTCGCACACAGCAATGCGGGAGACAGAAAGATGGGAAGTTAGATCTGACTACAGAGCCACAAAATCAACAGGGCAACAGCAGGGGCTGCGCATTGCCAGAGATGGGGTGTAAAGCTCATTTCCTTTTGGTCAGGAACGGATTAAGTCCCAGCACAGGAGGAAGCTGCTGGCTGTGGTTCACCTGTCACATTGTCTTCTCATTGGTGGGCTTCAGCTCCGCCAGCACAGAGCAGCCACGTGCCTTTCTCAGGTGGGACTGCCCTTCTCCATCGTGGTGAGTAGGCAACCGTCATAGTCATAAAATGCATAAAATAATCTGGATTCAAGCAGACTACATCCCATACCACCATCATAAGCATCAGCAGGATGCAAGTAGCTAAGTCTGTATGTTTTTAATATTATTCCTTCCTGTTTTCCCACAGCCTTTTGGTTGCATCAAATTAATGACCATCTTCCTTCATCCTGCCCCTTGCCCTGCTCTTCCCGGTCCTTCCGCTCCAGCTCTTGCAGCCCACGGTGCTGCACTGCTGGGGCTGTCCCGGGCAGAGAGAGCGGTCGCAGGGAGCGCCGTGCTCTCCTCGGCGGGGACACAAAACTGTCACGCTCAGACTCGCACGCAAGGCTCAGCTGGCGGGAGAGACGTCTGCGCTTTCATGCAGCCAGCACTCATCTGGGGATTGTTGCTTGAGGAGGGGAGATTCCTCCTCCATGAGGTCCTGTTCCAGGGGGCAGAGCTGGCCGGCCAGGCTTGCCCAGGAGCTCTCAGCTCCGGTGAGGAGGGACAGGCCAGCACGAGCGGCCCTCTTCAGCCGCGCAGGATGATGCAGAGACATCACAGGCAGCCGCCAGCCAGAGCGGCGCGTGAAAGTCAGCTGGGCAACACGACAAGAATTCCTCTTGCTTTTTGCAGCTGGACAGCTGAGAGAGCCTGCGATTGTCCAAGGCTTGGGAACACGCAGGCTCCCTTCTCCCTGTGGAAAGCAGTGCCCATCGGCCACACGGAGGCTCTGGGCACAGCTGGTAGAGTCAGCCTTTGCTGTGCTCTGGGCACAGCAGCCCAGGGGCCTGCTGTGCTTACGGCATCTGCGCTGCTTCCTGGACACGAGCCCCACGTGCATCCACCACAGCTGCCTGCCAAAGCTCAGGCTGACACCACTGCCCAGTGGCCGGAACTCCAGGTGTCAGTTCTTGGCATCCCCCCTAGATGCAAAGATGTGCAACAGGTACCTCCAGACAAGGCAGCTGAGAGCCCCAGGCTTCGCTGCTCTCCATGATGGGTCCTTGGCCTGTCTTGCATTTTTCCCCACCAAGGTTTTTGGCGCTGTTTGCCCTTGGCTGATTGCCTTTAGGTCAGCGCACTTATAACCAGCATGTTGTGACATTTTCCTGCCTCCACCCAGCCCTCGGAAGGATTTTATTGTTCCTCCTAGCCCGAAGGCTGGGGAGCAGCTAATCAGCAGGCCGCTGCAGAGAGTATATCTCCTTTCCGCTGGCCTCTTTCTCCTTCCCTCCAGGCTGCCAGAGAAGGCCCGTGTGTGCTTGCACGTGAGCGCGCGCTTGCATGCTGCCTATGGGAAACACCCCTTGGCCAGAGGAGACTGATCTCTCCCCATCTCCACAAGGCTGGGGCAGCCGGAGTGTCCTCCGCTCCTCCTGACTAAAGCGCTGCTGCTGAAGTTGCAGCACTGCAAACAAAGCAGCCTCCTTGCTGAATACAAGGGGCCATTTCACCCTTCATTTGTAGACGCCCTTGCAAGCTTGCACTGCGGATTGCTCGGGTTTTGTGACTTCTCTCCCTGTTCTCGTTGCGTGCGTGTGCATCTCCATCCTTCCCTCCCTCGCTGTGACGCAGCGCTGAACCCATCTTGGCTGCCAGCGGGGGTCACCGAGCAGCGGAGAGCCAAGCACGTGGATGCCAAAAACACTTAGTGATTCTGCGAAGATCAAGAGCAATTGCCTTCGCCTTCCAGAGGCTAGAGAGGGAGTGAGGTTTTGCCAAGCCAAGGGCAGCTTCCCTGTTTGTCACGTCCAGATCCCCTCTCCTGAGCCATCCCTCAACCTGGCTGCGGCCAGGGACCTGCTTCAATAAGCTCTGCGTGGACTGTCCTTTCTCCATTTAATAGTGTTCCAAGGCGGGGGGTGGATAAGAACAAATGAAAGGAAAATAAATGTGCAACGTGGCTGAGGGCAGGCAGGAGATGGCCCAGGAGCACACGGAGGTGTCACAAGGGTCTCGGTGCCACCTCATGCTGGCCGGCCTCCCCGCCGGGAGTCCTAAGCAAGCAGGAGGAGGAGAGTCGGATGCTGCTTGGAGGCGCTCGCCGGGTCCCCAAAGCCGGCTAGGCAAATTAGCGCCGCGCTTTCCCCCAGCTAATTAGCTCCCTCGCAGCAGGGCTAATTAGCTGTGGCCCCCGGCGATGGCGGCTGACGGGTCCCCGGGGCTCACGGCAGCCGGTGGCACTGGCAGGTCCCCAGCGAGGCCGAGGCTCCCGAGCGCCCACGGCACCTGCCCTGGTGTCCATGGGAGCCCACCGGAGGCTCCCCTTGTTTTGGTGGCCCGTGAAGCAGAGAGTCTTCAGTATTCTCCTGCTCCCTCCCATCCCAGCCAGCCACATTTATTTTACCCTCCACTCCACTCTTCCAGGGATCGATGGGTCATCAAGATGATGAGTTAGTGCCTGTAGTGACAGTGGCACTTTCCATTACTGCTGATATACCTGGGGGACACATGTCTCCCAAAGACTCATCGAGGCTAGGAAATTCAAGAAAGAGGCGAAAACTGTCATTTGCAAGGAAGCCACCCCAAAGCTCAAGACCTGCAGCATAGGCAGGAGCTGCCTGCACCTGCCGAGGTCCCAGGGGTGCCAGCATGGACACCGCGATTACAGAGCAGGTCGCAGGCTCGGGACCCGAGCTCCTGCCTCTTCTTTTTTTCCCTCTCTCTTTTCACTTTCCGATATCCTCGCTGAGACCCATTTGGATAAACATTTCTAGCTGGGGAATGATTTCTTTTCCTGACTATCTTTCATGACTAGCAGACATCATTTTGGTTTGGGTTGGTTTAGGGTATTTTTTGCGTTTTTTTTGCGGGGAGGGCTGGTTGGGGAGAAGGGTTGCATTATTACAACACTTTAATTGGCTCAAGAGTGCTTAAGTCCCAAAGCCAGTTTGGCCCCATCATTTTCAAGCAGAAACGTTTCTGTCTCCATTTTGATAGGTGCTCCGCGCGGTCCAAGATGGCCTCAGTTAAACACAACAGCACCGCCGCTCATGTCGCAGCCCGCTGGCGGTCCCCTTCCCTTCTCCCCTTGCGGCTCGCGGAGCAGGAGCCCGGGCTGTGCGGGGCTGCCGTGGGGCAGAGGCGGCCCTGCGCCTTCCCGAGCGGCTGCCGGGCCCTGGGGGCAAGCCGCAGCCAGGCGACGGTCGGGACGCCCCGCGGAGGCAGCGGCAGGCGGGAGCGGGAGAAGCACCGGCTCTGGCGCAGGCTGGCGCGTGGCAGCGCTCAGCTTTAATTTGTCACACCTGCGCGGCAGGCCTGGCCTCCTCCATTCTGGCCTTCTTCTCCCTTTTTTTTTTTTTTTTCCCTTTTCCCGAGGCTTTCCCACCGCCTGACATGCTGGCGCTCCCGCTGTGCCGGAGCATCGCTCCAATTACCCTTCTGCCAGCAGAGCCTGCTCTGCTCCCGGGCGGCTTTTCCCCGCCGGCGCCCGCGGGATCGCACGGCAGCCGCGCTCGGCACGCTCCGCTTCCGCCAACCGCGCGCCGCCGCTCGCCTCTCCCCAGCGCCGCCACGGGAATTGCTCCTTCGGAGAGCAGCGCTGCTAATTGCCGCGGATTAGCGGCAGCGCGCGGCAAGGGGGAGCAGCGAAGCCGAGGCGAGCACGCGAGTGCTAAGCGCTGCCTTTGCCGGCCTCCCTTCCCCGCAGCGCTTTCCGCACGCTGCGAGCGCTGCTGGCACCCGGCGCACGGCCGCGCTCCTCAGGGCTCCAGTTGTGGTGGCCGGAACATCCCGCTGGAGCCACTGAGGTGGCCTCTGCCCGGCTCCGGTGCGCTGGCGCGGCGCACATGGGCCCGGGCACACACACATGCATAATTCATCCCGAGGATCTTGTGTCAACGTCTTCCCTCGCATCTCTTTTAAACAACCTGCCAGGTGTTCCTGCAGTTCATGACCCGAAATACTTTTTTTTTTTCCCCTTTTCGTCCCCCTCTGACTTCTGCTTTCAATATGATTTACACAAATGGCTCATAACAAGGCTCGTTCAGCAGATGGGTAGGAGTTGCCAGGAGTTAAGAGGCACGGTGGCACCCTGAGCACAACAGCACATTGTGTCCCTGAGTCCCAAAGCGGCACGTGGCCTTAAGGCAGTTTTTATTAAGGACAGGACTTGCAAAGGTGCGGACACACAGGGCGCTCCGGGTGCCAAAAAGAGCAATTCTTGCAAGTGACAGCACACAGTGGAACTGAGGAAGGTTGAAACGGCCCAAACCAAGACCTGCTCCGCTCCACCCGCTTCCCTTCCCTCCCCTCACCAACCACTGGCGCTCGTCTGGGCTGCTTGGTTTGGGGTTTTTCAGGGGTTGTGGGGTTGCTCTTGGAGCCAGGCAGATGTGGGCCTTCTGCGGCTAGCGGCTCCCCGCTTCGCCCTCCTGCCAGACTCATTGCACATAAGCCAGCGCTAAGTCTGTGCGCTAATTGGCTTTATTTATTGTCTCTTTTAAGGCTTTGTGTGGCGCAGGGCTTTATTTGTTGCCGCTTGCCGCTCTGCTTATTTGCTTGGGGTCGGGTTTTTGTTTTGCTTTCCGCCTCGGTCTCGGAGGGCCCCTGTAATTGTCACCTCCGGCAGCAATTACGGGCTCCGCGGTGCTCCTGGGGCCCCGGATGAGGCCGGGAATCGCAGAGCGCAGCCGGGGCTGCCGCGCTCGCCAGGGGCGCCCTGCCCTCGGGCCTGGCACGAGCCGCTGCGGAGCCGACCCCGCGCGCTCTCCTCCGCAGCAGGATTGCTGCTGCGCGCCAGCCCCAGCGCTTCCCGCTTGCCAGCCTCTGCTTTCCCTCCTCATTTCGGCCAGATGGCAAATTCCACCAGCTTGGCAAATCAAAAATTTGGTGGGTTTTCTGCATTTTTTTTTTACTAGCGAAAACCTCATGCCTCCCTCCTCATGCCTTTTTTTTTTTTCCCCAGGATGTTTTGCTTCTCTGTAAACCCACAGAAAACATCCTTTTTTGTTTAGTTTATTTTTTTCTTTTTCCTTGTTTCTCCCAAAACAGCAGCTATGCCGTGACTTATGAGCCTCTCGAGGGCACGGAGGCAGGGATGGAGTTACCTTCGCCGGAACCTTCCCGGAGGAGCCGCGCGCCCGACTTTGTTACACTTGGAAAAAAGCGATGCTCGAGGACCTCCCTGATGCCTCGGTCAGCAGAAAGCCAGAGGCATGCTCACTTCAGCCCAAAGTCTTCCCTTCCATCCTTTGCTGCAGCACCCTTTTTCCCCTGAGAACCAGGGGAATCAACACCGCTCCATCCTTCGCCGGCTCCAGCCCCAGTGCCCTCGGAGCCTGCTCGTGCAGGAGTCAGGCACTGCGATTACGGAGCCAGGCGGCTGGGCTGCACATGGCACGGGATTAGCCTGTGCTAAAGCGCTTCCTAATCCCAGATGCAGCTGGGATAATCTAAGCACAGATTAACCGGGTCTCACTGGAGCCGAGTGTCCCGTGGCCACTTTATTTTTGGAAGGAGGGTGTGAAGAGGCTCTCGTGCCTCATGCAATGCTCTCACGTACTTTAACCATCCCATCACTCTTTGGCTCCTCAGTCTCAAATCCGCTGCTCGCTCAGGTGTCAGGGACCATGCTGGGAGAATGGAATATGAAAACTCAGTGCAGGACTTTTGTCTTCCAGCAGAGTACCCAAATCGTATGGCTTTGTGATAAGTTTTGTCCTAGAGAGTTGCATTTTTTTCCTAAGACCCACCCCACAAGCCCTGGGTTTCTGAGACTGTGTAACAATCTATGTTTTCACTTGTTATATATATGAAATATATATATATATATATCACAGACCCACAGAAATAGAAGGAAAACAATGAAAATACGAAATAGTTGCCTTCAAGAAAGTCTTTCTACAAGGTTTCTTGGTCTCTAGATTTCCTGTGAGGTAAATCAGTGAATAATTCAAGGAAGAATCTTTGACACATCAACACTTGATGGATTTAAAACGTGACACAATTTGAGGAGAAAAAATATTAGTTCGTTTCATTTCTTTACTTCCTCCGTTAATGCATGCCTGTCTTTGGGCCGCTACTCAACCGAGCTGACAGCAGTTTCACTTTCAGGATCTCTCTGCTGCCATGGGTCGATTTCTGCAAGCAAAACTACCAGTGGAGGCTTTCTGGGCTTGTAAAGCTTTGCCAGTGTACCTGTTATTCTGAAATATTACAAAAGCTTGTTTGAAAGCTAAGATATTTTTTTTCCCACAATGTCATGGTCTGCCTTTAAATAAAAGAAGGAAAACAAGAGCATAGGAAGTGTTACAAGTTTGAACCGGTATTCCCAGACCTTAAAAAAAAAGTTCTGTTTCTGGCTTGGGAAGGGGATGCCCGGGGCTCCGAGGGGCTCAGCAAAACGGAGCCACCAGTGGGAGCCGGGTGCTCCCCTTAAGTGGCTGCTCAGAGGGGCGGGCAGGATGCCGATGAGGACAGCGGGCGCGCGTGTCCTCGTGTTGCACCTTGTCCTCCCTCTTTGATGCCGTTTTATGGCATTGGCAGCCCTCCAGGCTTGTTTTATTGCTTCTGTCTTAATTTCTCACTGCAACCGGCCAGTTTAAGAAACAGGGCACCCGACTGTTTAATGAACAGCCGTGCCTCCGTGCTGCGTCCTGGAAACTTCCATGTGGGCTTTAAAAATAGAGCCGGCCTGAGGAGATTGATTTCTTTTTCCCTACAAAGGCCACCATGCCACTAGATTGCAAAATGATTGATCAAATGACCTTTTTTCCCATGTACTGCCCTTCCCAGAACGCTGTCATTCCAACGCGCCCTGAACGCCCCGATGGAATCAAGCAGCCGTGCAACGGATGCAATGCAAATGCCGGGAGCCGAAAATTTGCGAAACCTTTTGTGATGTGATCCGCATCAGCAAAAGGTGGGATCGAAACACCTCCTGTCTCTCCAGCATGGGAAAGCGCGTTAACTCGAGGAAAGGGGGGCCCGTCCGCAGCGCCCCCAACACAGGGACGTGGCGGCTGCAGCGCAAGCTCCCCCTGTCCTCCTTGCATTAGCAAAAATCAGGATTCTCCCATGGGTGAGTTTCCCTCATGCCTCCTCCCTTGCTGCGCATGAGCGGGATGGAGCCAAGGGCATTGGACCCGGGAGCAGATCCCTGCGCCTTCTTTCCCTCCGGGAGTGGAATTCAGTTGTTAATGAGGCAGTCCTGAAGGACACTTTAAAGTAAATTAAGAAGGCTGCTCCGCTCCTACAGTTGATTGCAGGCAGGTCTTTTTTTTTTTTTTTTTTTCCCAGGGAGTGGAAAAACACTTGGAAAAAAATGTCTAATTTTCCCCTTCGCCACATCAGGCCTCTGCGTAATAACAAAAACACGGAGCTGAACGCGACACTCAGCGCCCTCCCCGGGACAGCACGGCTGCGCGGGCACGCAATCTGCAGGAGGCCGGAGGTGGGAGCGTGGCCGTCCCGCCACGCTCTCCTCCCCGTTCCGCGGCCTCCCGTGGAGCTCCCTATCCCTGAGGCGGCGGACACGGGGGTCGGGAGGAAAGCCGCTCAGGGAACCAGCGCGGTGCCGAATCCTGCAGGTCACCGCTTAAGCGTTTCAGCCCGGAGCGGATCTCTCGTAAGCCACTTTTTGGAGATAAGCTTATCTGGACCTGACAGCTGAATTTAACCCTGAACTTTTGATCTCGATTTTTAGCCTCCGCGAGCCTATGCGCTTCCTGGAAATTATACACGCCGGATTTCAGCTCCCCCGCCACAATGGCTCGGCCGTTCCCTTAAAAGGGACCCGCACGGCTGCGCGTGACAACATCATCCAGTAATGCCCTTGCTTTCGCAGCCAGCCCTGCAGGCCAGACAGGCCCCCAGCCGCGGAAAGCCTTCGATTAATGACAGTGGGGCTCCCGCGTGAGAGGGGACGGGATTTTACAGCTCCAATGATAACGCATTTGAAGGCAATATTGTACAGGAGTGGATTATAACCCCGGCGCTTTGCTATGCAGGCTTGGGGAAATCTGCTCTCCGAACATGGAAACAGCTAGAAAGGCTCTTTCTCGCTGCATGAAAAATGCGCTTGGTAATAGTCTTTCTATTGCTGGACAAGCGCGCTGCGTTTGTGTTGTCAGCGCTGTGACATACTAGCCAGGAAGGGTTTTGCTAATCAGTTTTTCCTAGCATCAAATCAGCGTCTGCTATATATGATCAAGGAAATTGAGGAATCTCAATGTTTTCGCAATATTGCTTAGTTGGCCATGAAATATGGGTGGTTCTGTGAGGAATGGCTTATTTCTCCCTCGCTAAGATAAAGCAACTTTGGCTAACGATGAAACATTGCCGCCCGATGAAGGCAGCTAATAGCAGCGCTCTGATGAGAGCAGATAAACAGCCGTAGCCCGGCGGAAGGGAAGGGATGCCTAAACAGCTTTGCAAATAAGGCATTATTAATATGCTTGAACTACAGAGGGCAGAAGGAATTTCTTCTCTCCTCTTTCACTCGCAAGCAATATTCATAAAATATCGAGCTTCCCAAGTTTTATTCCCAAGAACCTGAATTACTAGGAATTTAACTGGAGGTTTTCTGGTTTATTTTTTTGCTCAGCTAGCAGAGCCGATTGGTTTTCCAAGGCAACACGGCTGTCTGGAAGTGGCCTGAATAACCTGCCCTACTGGACAAGGAATGGGAAATAAGAAGGCAGTTTAGCAGAGCTGCAGACCCGCTCTTGGAAATGACCTCGGTTTCAGAGAGTGCGTTTCAGTCTGGACACTCACGTTTGAGCTCTGTAGGCTTTTCTGCCCCTATTGAAAATGCACCTTCCTGCAGCTGAACAGGTCTCCCCCGGACCGAAGCACATAAGCCCATTTTATACAACAGAGCTGCAATTTAAGCGGCAACCGGGGGATTTATGCCATCTTTGAAGTAAATTGCATCCCGGCGCACTATAGCATGAAAGTTAAGATTTACCATTGCTGGGATACCAAAGGGCCTGGTGGAAGTGAGAATCAATAGTGCCACCTTCTTCCCACTGACTTGGGCTGCGCAAAACCGACTTCAGGGGCCTTCCTCGCCTCCTCCTCCTCCTCGAAGCAGAGCAGTGGCATCAGCATCTGGCCGGGGAGAGACAAATGTGCCAGCACCTTTTGAGGGAGGATACCGGAGCACAAAATGAAAGGATAGCCATCAAAGGTGGAAAACAGGCCGGCAGATGAAAGAGACCCTTCGCTCAGCTTTGTATGACTACCAGCTATTAAAAAGAAAGGGAAGGGAGGAATAAAGAAAGAAAAAAAAAAGTGCAAGAAAACTGGGGCACGCAGAGAAGCGTGTTGTTCCCCCTTTCCTTTCCCTTTGTTCATCCTCCGCCACAAGCAGAGGGGAGGGATCGGCGCAGCCCGTGCAGACACCAGCCCAGTTCATCTGGGCTCCTCGGCCATCAGCCGGGCTTCAGAGGAAATGAGTCTTTCCCCACAAAGAAATTCTCTCACATTTTGTGGTCAGCTGAGCAAATGTTTTGAAATATTCCAGCTCGGCAATTTCGGAGGGAACAAAGCCAGAGCTGGTACGGAAAGGCTGAGCTTTTCCTTGGGCTCTCCAGCAACCCCGTGGAGCTCAGCAGCGCTAAGCGGGGCCCCGGTGCAGCGTGGCCTGGAAGCACGTGCTCAAGTTCCATGGAAAATCCCCGCGGTCTTTACAGTTAATCACGTCCAGTTAATCATGTCCAGAGGAGGACAAGCGTTGGGCTGGTTTGCTGAATCATGACATACAGGCAGTTACCCTAAATCAGGACAGTGTCCTCCGCTCCCGAAAGGCTCCTTTATGCTTTACAAACTCCTAAAGGGAAAAAAAAATAAAGAAGAAAAAAAAGAAGAAAAAAAACCACGCAAGTGGCAGCACTGAAGTGTGGGGAAGTTGAAACCCCAAGGTGTCCCCTGCCTCCTGCCCAGCTTCTCCAGCCTCATGGAAACTCCTCGGAGCTCTTCAAATAGCGGCTGCTGCGATTCACAGCCCCAGACCCTCTGGCCGCTTGCTGAATTTACTCCAGCTTTCTCGCGGGGATGGCAGCTCCCTGGGAGAGAGGGAGCAGCATCCTGGCAAAGGAAAAGGGGGCCCCTGATGTTCTGCTGAAACCGGCTCTCCCCTCGCAGGAGCAGCTTTGGCAGCCATTTATAGGATTACAATATTATCACACATTAAGACGCAGGCTAAGCCCTATTTTTTTTTTTCCTGCATGTGCATAGGGGAAAAGGCAAGGCGAGAGAAGGGCCTGTGTGTTCTTGTTTGGGAGCCAAAGATTAATGTGCCCAGCAAAGCAAAATTAACCCAAATACCGTGATTATGCAGAAGAAAATTCCGCATGAGAATGTCATTCCGCTGGCGATATCCTGCGGTTTTCTGCCGGCAAGAGTTCGAGAGGTGGCATGGTAACAGAGTACAGCAGGGCAAGCATTTGACTGGAAGCATTAAATACCTCAGAAAGGTGAATGGCCAAGGTCTTCCTGATAATTAAAATGTGTGCAGTCTTCATAGACCGCGGAAGGGACAGAGCTATTGTTTAAACAGGTAATTAGCGCCGTATTTTAAGCAAACGCAGGGCGGTAACGAGCTCTCCCAGGCGGGAGAGCAGCTCTCTTGCTGCCGGCACGAATAACTATTTCTCCCCCCAGCTGCTGCCGGGGGGCAGCTGCGCTGTTCCCAGCCCCGCTCCCCTGTGGTTGCGTCCACTGGGGGAAAAAGAGGAAGAAAATCTATTTGATTTCACATTTTTCACCCCCTGTCTCTTTCCTTTGGCATTTAGGTCCAAGAGAATTGGCTGAGCCACTTTTTTAATTACAGCAGTGGGGAAGGGGAAAAAAGAGACCCAGCTGAGCCCCCAGGGAAGGCAGGAGATGGTGTGAGCCTATGGCCGCACACACAGACCCTTTCCCTGGCTATGCCAAAATCTTCTGTCTTCCCCCAGAGCTGGAGAAGGTGGGGAGAAAAAGGAACGTGAGCAAATTCCTCCTGCATTTTTAGCTGCTCCCTAGCACTGCTTGTGCTCCGGAGCTCTGGATGTCCCGCACCAAGGTGCCGTCTCGGTGCCCTCCTGCCTTCTCCAGCAACAAACTTTGGAAATGGTAGTGGCAAAGCGAAAGCAGGGGAAAAAGTCCTCTTCTGTGGGGTTTTATTAAGAGCAGCTCAGGCCCCCCGCCTTGGGGGCAGGCACGTTGCTGGACCTGGGGTGGCAGTAGCAGCGTGACCCTGCACCATGTTTGTCCCCACAGAGGGACACACTGGGCAGGAAAGCGCAAAATACCTACAGTCCCTGACCCACCCCACCCCCGCCACCGGCAAGCCGACTTCCAAGCAGCTCAGAAGCACGGCGGCGCACTGGTGAGTCATACGGCAAAGCCTTCATTTTTGCTTTCTTTAATCCTTTTTTTCCTTTTTTTTCCCCTTTTTTAAGTAGGAGCACTGATCCATCAGTCAATTACTTGAAGAGCCGCTCTAATTTGGCACCCAATTGTTTCCCCAGCTGTTCCCGCGTCTGATCGCTGATGTCGGGCGTTGGAGCAGGATGCCAGTGAAAGGAAAAGAGCACAAGCGCTGAATAAAGAAGCCAGGAGAGACCAGACCGGCTGTCTGAAGAGCCCTGTGCATGTATCGGGAAAAGGAAAAAAATAAATAAAAGCCCTAAAAATGTAGGCATTAAAAATATCTCAGGGTCACGCGTGATTGCCAGATAATAAAAATGATTCCGGGTGCCTGGGGCCTCCCCTGCCTGCACAGCTGAAGCTGCGGTAACGGGAGGATGGTTCTTGCGGCACAGGGGCTGCCTGGGCACAGCGGCTTTCTGCGAGCAGCGGCTGGTCATAGCAACCGCTCCTCAGCTCCAAATGTGATGTGACATTTGCGGGTTTTTTTTTTCCAACCATGTATTTCCAATCACCTCACAAAGGTTGCTTAATAGCCCTGCCTCCCTCTCTCCTCTTCTTCCTCCCTCCTATTCAGTGTATTGGGGAGGAAAATGAGTGGCTTTCCCCAAATCACACAGCAAGGCAGTGGCTGAGTCAGCAAAGGATGCAAGTGCTCTGACCTCTGTTTCCTGTTCTTTAGCCCAATTCTTCCAAGAAATCCAAGAATAGGACCCATACCAAGACATCTGGTTTTAAGCCGTTGGAGCATTTGGATTAAAAAGAGAAGTGGAGTCTTGATTTCAGCAAGGAGCCCTGCTTAAAACCCTATTTTCCCTCAGACATCGAGGTGTCTCTTCATCGAGTGGCTTTGGCTTGGCTCCACCTGAACATCTCCACGTGTCAGCAGGCCCTGGTTCCTCTTTCACCCTTTTAAAGCAAGCATTTCTGCACACTCTCGTGCACACGTGTGTGCACACACACACTCATGCTCACACCGCGACGCGAGCCCTTGCTGTTAGTGGCCTTCTCATTCCCACAGGAAAAGGTGTCTTTGGATGCCCGGAGCCCATCCCCGAAGCAGCGGTGTGCGGAGCGGGAGCGTCAGCGGTGACGCCGGCGCTGCGCAGGGGACAGCCGAGGAGGGGCAGGATTGAGCCGCCGGCGGAGGAGAGGCCGCTGCAGCAGCCCTGCTGCCGGCACGCTGCTCGTCCAGCTGTGTTCTGCGTTAGCTGCACTATGTCCGTCCACGCGTCGCACAGTGCAGAGACGTGTTTGCAGGGAGAGCCACGGCAGCAAGGCAGGGACCACGTACGGTATTCCTGTCTTTTTCTACTCTGGTTGTTGTGCTTATGCCTTCCCTGCGTTTTTTCAAGCGTATCCCCAAGATAAATAGCCGATCTCATCCCACTCGGCGTTCTTCTCTCTCTTCCGCTTGGAAGGAAGGTCAGGTGAGGAGTTGCACGCATGCACACACATGCACATAGGCACCTGCACATGGACACACGCAGGTGTGCGCACAGCTACCTGCAGCGATGCACCAGGCGCTTCGAGGTCATTCCCATGGCAGTGCTCTCCGCTGAACAGCCCAGCTCTCTGGGAGCTCCAGGTGATGCTTTTGCAGTGGCCTCAGATTCAGGCAGATGTGCAGATGACAAGGCCCAAGAGTTGTGGTATGGCTTGATTTCCTCAAGGAGAGAACTTACCTGACGTGCTCATGGTAGCATCTGGCTGGAGCAACTTGTGCTCTTGTTGCCAGCTTCTGTTTCAGCAGAACCCTCTCTGCTGGGCATCAGGAGATGAAGGTTCACATCGCGAAGGTTGGGTCACTCTCCACCAGGACAAGCGGGAGATTCCCAGCCAGATGGAGCCAATGGAAAGCACTGTGAAGTTGTTGGCCAACTTAGGATGTGATGTTGGCTTCACGGAAAGCTACTTGGCTGCCTCTCTCCGAATCAAGATTCAGTGATGCCAGGAGACAAACACAGCAGGGAAACTGAAAGCAAAAAAATGGCAGCGTGGATGGCAACTCGACATTAATTCATTTTTACCATATGTCTGACTATTCATTACATTCCACCATTCTGTTCTACAAGACTCCTGGGGGTCTTCCATGCCATTTTATGGCTAGCAGTTGGTTTTTTTCTCGTAGTTTGCACGATGACGTTCCCACGCTGCCCTTCCCAGGCTAATGGCTCGCAAAGCCTGGGAGCAGGCAAAACGCTGCCCCACATGCAACCGCGACCGCGACGGGCGCGCTCAGGCGCTCGCCAGTGTTTCTCAGCAGCTCCTGGCCCGGGGGAGCCGTGCAGCTAGGATTGCGCACACGCGGGTGACACCTGCTACAAGCATGTTCCGGCACCTGCCGAGAGACCCCACCGAGAAGCAACAGTTTTTACGGATTTGCAAATTATCCCGTGTTTCCCTGTGGACTCCCTCCGGAGCATGTTCTTGGCACAGGACCAAACCCTCGATCCAGCAGAAAGCTTGAGTCATCCTGGCATGCAGCGGTTGCGCAGGAGAGAGCCTCCCGGGCCGGGGAGCCAGCAGCACCGCTTTTCCGCCCGCCTATTTCCAGCTGTTTCTCCTTGCAGGGACGCAGGCTGAGCTCGCGGCCCCCATGCCAGGATGCAGCTGGCTGGGCCCCATCCCTAAGCCCATGTGGCAACCTGCTCCTGAGAGTCTTGTCATGTCCCCTTTCCACTCTGCTGAAGCATCTGATTCCTAATCGCTCAACTCCTTCATGGCCACTTTTCAAAACAGTCGGTGTTTTGCTTCAGAGCCTCTTTCATTTTCAAGCTCCCTTCAGTACCAAAGGAGGAATCAGGGCAGAACTGTGGGGACAGATAGTGCTAAAAAAGTAGCATTGATTCACGTGCTCAGGTGCAGTCTTCTGCAGGAATAGGATGTTGTCGAGAAAAGGGGGAAAAGGCTGCAGATACTCCCACAAGTTTATCCAGGAGTCCGGAGAGAGGCAAATTTCCCTTTGTGCTGTGTTTGATTTCTGCAGTATTCCTTCCATGCAGGAACACATTTTCTTTCATGGAAGAGGAGGTGTCCAGGCCGAACACTTCAGTAATTTGACTTATTTATTTGTTTGTTTATTTTATTTTTTGCATTCATTTATGCCCCACACACTACCTTCATGCTTCATGCCTCATAGTCCTTTTATTGGTGGAATTAGAAACCATGACCTAGAAGCACTTCCTGCAAGAATCAAGGAATCACTGCTGTTCCTTGCAGGGCTGTAAGGCTCCGTCTTGTGTGCAGAAAGGCAGAAATCTCCCCATCCCTCTCCTCTGCTGGTGTGTGAATTACTGGTACACCCCAGGGGGTGATCTACTGATACCACATCCTCTCTTTTCCGGTTTGCAGTGTATTCATGAGTAGACTGCAAAAGTCTCACATTTATTTTTGGGGTTTTTTTCTTCTTAATGAATGAGTTTCATTTAAAGGAGCTGTGAAAATTCCTTCTCTGGATCTGTATCAGTGTTTGTGTTGGCACTTTTCCTGAGGAACCTGAAATCATTTATTTTGTTTTATTGGCTACCTGCTATAACCAGCTGACAACATGAATGAGCATGGAACAATCCCAAATTCACTTTTGGGAAAAACATCTTGTTTATCTATTTCTTCCCCTGAGATTAAAAGATATCAGATCACGTACATGGCAGACTATGTGTAAGTATGATATATATGTATGTGATGAACATACACAGAATAGAAACTCAAGCAATCACAGCTAAGAGCTTACTGACGTTGTTCTGTTTCCAATCATTGTTCAGAGTACTTCGAAGGCCAACATGCACTCAGTGACCTTGCAGAATACATAGTTCCTTGTTTGGAGTAAATAGTGACTAAATTCTTACCGAATAGACATGCAAAAAAATCATGGGTTAGAGAGGTACCCAGAGGAAGCCAAACAACCACTAAGCAAGGAAAGGCAATATCACTTACTGCTTCCTGTGGATAGACAGTAGAAGGATTAATGAACAAGCGCATGGGTGAACCTTCCAGAAAAAGTCCACTCACCGGGAAGACTCCCATTCCTGGATGAGCCATTGAGGAACCTCCTGGTAACTCCCGTGTGAAGCTTCCTGGTGAACCTCCCTGGGTGACTCCTCACCAGTCGGGAGCAGAACACCTAAGGGAGGACCAAGAGGATGGGGCGTGCTGTGACCGGTGTGAGTCAGTGCTCTGCATTAAAAGTGTCTTTGCCAATGCCTTGGAAACAACTAAGGGCGGAAAGCAGCGAGTAAATATAGCTGCTGCCAGCTGGAGAAACAATAGGCGAGTCACAGCTATTTTTAGCCTGCGGGATTCAATTCAGATTGCAAATGCAAAGGCCTCCCTGGAAGCAAAGTCCTTCCTGCAGCACCAAGCGCCAGTGTAAGCGCGTGGCATGGCACGGCATCTGGTGAGCGCCAGCCCAAACCATAGCCCAAATCTGCCCACACTGCAGACTGCAAGGTAGTGTGGAGGATCCAGAGCCACCTGACGGAGGCCATCTCTCCTCCCTGCCTCCCATCCTACATCCACTGCAACTGGAGCTCAGAGGGAGCTCCATGCTCTCCCTACTCATTTTGCATCATACTTGTACCCTCCTTGGCACTTGTCTCAGAGGGACATTTACAGGAGGATGCCCTGTGTCTCCTACGTGAAAGCTGCTTTGCAGGAGTTGGCTTGGGTAATGGAGCCTCTCCAGTTGCAGTCCTACAGACCTCAGTACAGGCCAATTTTTCCTGTTTCTCGCTCCACAGATATGAGCACAGAGCAACTGAATGGATGAGCAGCGAGGACAGGCCCTTGGAAAATCACAGTGGGACTTGACAGGGCTCCAGAATATGTGGTGTGGGGCCCTATCCAGAGATGACTGTGGGTTCGATGAGAGAGAATACGAGCTGGTCCAGTGCACAGCCTCCCCTGACACCTTCGCCTGGGAAGTAGTTTGTGCCACCTCCATCTCCAGGCAGGGAGCTTGTGTCCTTTACCCATCAGCTACTTCCAAGGCTTGCAAAACAGGAAAGTAAAGAAAGCCTTTAGGTGCAGGTTTCATGGGAAAATCTGTCCAGACTGAAGATTAAAAGACAGCACCGTACAGCTCTGCGGTTATCAGAACATGAAGGGGCATTGCTGGGAACATGTTCTCACTGCTCCACTCTAAAAGCAAGTGTTGATGCCCAAGCCTAAGCCATATTCATCTGGTTTAAGGTGCGCTAAGATATACGTAGTCTTGCCTATTAATCTTTAGGATGCTCGCAAGCATGTGCTAGCTAAGGGGCTGGCCGCTTATCCAGGTCTCAGGGCGCACATTAGCCTGGCCAAGCAACCCAGTCGCATGTCCACAACTTTACTGCACTCCATCAACTTGCAGGAGGCGAAGCGGTGCGATGAGACACCACAGCGTCTTGTGAGCAGCTTCGGGTCCGTCTCCTGCGCTCAAAGATCGCAGAGCTCACAGGCACAGCGAGGAGAGAGCAGGTGAGGCTTTTGCCCTATCCCTCGATAATGAATTGCAGACTTCTGGGCCGCTTCATTCATGTGGGAAATTCCAGCAAATACGTCATGCCCAAGAGGTTAGAAGCTGCCTTATCAGTCTTAGTGCCCATAGGAAACTACCACGGACCCGAGGTCCCAGGTCCCTGCATGTGCAGCTCTAGATTATAAATGCAAGCTTCTTTCTGATTCTACCCGTGTGTTTTGAGGTGCTTTTCTAATATCACAATAATCATTTTTAATGGCAATGCAAACAAAAGTTGCAAAAGATCAACTATCTTGCTGTCCGGCTCCAGCTGTGAGGAAGCCTACGCATGGTGCCGTACCTTTTACCTCCACGCTGCAGTCATCTCCATTTTTATGTTTGTTATTTTGCTTATAAGTGGCAATTTAGCAGTATCTGGAGGGCATTTGCTACTTCTAATACTCTGAATGTGCATTAAAAGGTGGGTTTTAACAAGTTAGCAAGCTATTTTAGGGAAAAAAAAAATCCTAGAGTGAGGTAGACAGGGAAATCTGCCGCTCTGCTGAGCCCTGCTCGACGAGGCTCAACAGGGAAATCGACCACAGCCAGGACAGGGTCTGGCTGCAGGGCCGCCGCGCTGACGTGGAGCCTGAGTGCTGCACGGCTGCTGAAGGCAGAGGCGCCCGCACGCAGGGGGTTAACAGTGAAGTTATAACTTCAGTTGTTAAAATTCATGAGGTGTAAAGTACAAATTGCACGCGGTAGATGAGCTGTCTTTAAAGTCTATATATCGCCTCTCCCCCCTCGGGTTCAGGCGGCTGTTGGCACAAGGTAATTAGAGCTCACAAAAGGGGCGAGCGCGGCCGTCGCGGGCGCGCGTTGCGCGGGGCCGCCCTGCCAGCGCTGCCGCGAGACGCCGCTCGTGGATGTTTGACTACAGGAAGCCGAGGGAAACCCGTGTCGCACTCGTGCATGAACAACCGCGGATCAGAATTAATAGTTTACTTTCATGCCTTCCCTCTTTCCGACGTGCTCAGTTTTAAAGAGATGAAGTGGTGCCTTTGAAGCTTGCGCTCTTTGGGTTGGTTATTCCCACAGCTCAATTCAAGTGATTTTTCCTATGAAAAAAAAAAGCTACAACAAAATATTTTTAAATAGTTCCCAAGGCATTAAAGAGTTTTTTTTTTTTTTACGATTAACTCAAAACTCATTTTTTATGTGCACCTTATGACTTGGCACATAGTGACAGACCAAGCTTTTTGCATTTTTGTTCATGCTGTTTCCTTTCTTCAATTCCCCCACTTACACCACCCCGGGGAGAGGGAGAATAAGTGAAAAAGGAGCAGGTATTGACATCCATCCAGATAAAATTGCCATTTAATCACTATTCTGACCTGTAAATGTTTCTCCGTGTCCTCATCCATGTAATCTGACCCTGTATTCAGTCCACGAGGGGATTTTGCTTACATAATTCCTCACACGCCCAAGCGAGAATTAGGGATCAGAGTCAGTATAGGAAAAAAAATGTATAAGTATCTGAGGCGACTGGAATGAGCATCAGCTTAAGCCTATGTGTCTGAAATGAGCACAAACAGAGTGAAGACAGAATGAGCTGGAATAGGAGGCTTAAATATTTGTCTTAAATGCTCTTTCTTTGCATTTCCCAAAATCAATTCTGCCCAGCAGGCCAGGACTGTTGACTAATTCCAGCAAAGGCAGGGAGAAGAAAAGCGGGGGAATATTGTATATTGTCTCCTCCTGAGTTTGAGATGGTGCTTTTCTTTTTCCTTTGTGCTCCCTGTGATGGGTCTCGCCCACTCCTGCCTGATGGGCGGTTTGCATAGGTCTCTGCTGTTCTTGTCACATGTAGGAAGAGAGATTGCAGCACACGGCCATGCATATGGCCGTATACATATGTATAGGGAGCACTTTGCAGCTGATAGGGTTGAAACACGGGCTACAGTCTGTCTGGAAGACATGGGTTTTTCCTTGGGCACACTAAGATTTTCAGCCTCTCTGAGGGGAAGCCCCGGCTGCTCCACTTGCACTGGGATCCCTCCGAACCCCCGATAAAAGCAGCAGGCACCCAGAAAAGAGACCAAGAGGAGGACACTGTTACAGCTGTTGAGCCTCAGATGACGGAAAAGCCCCGGGGCCACTGGCAATTGGACATAAATTAGAGCAGTTGCGAAGCTGCTTTACTTTATACCCGGGCATGCGTCCAGCCCCAGCTGCCTCGGTGGCGGAGGAAGCTCTTAAAGCAGCCGGTCCTTCCCCGCTCGCCTGGCCAGCGCTGCGTGCACGTTGTCTGCTCCGAAGGGTCCCCACTCTGGGAACACGACTTCTTCCGTGGCCAAAGCCCTCCGCGGGCTGCTCCTGGGCACCATGAGCTACAGTGGCTCTTCCCCCTCCTCCTCACCGCGCGCGAATAGCCGGAGGGGGCTGCAACCCCTTTGGCCTTTGCCCCCTGCCTCCTCGGGGCTGCGTGGGCCTACGAAGCCAAGGGAGACCAGCCTCACCACTGGTGACTGCATCGCACCAGGCTTTTACACAATTCACTATGAATGTAGCGAAGGGTACAATCTCCTTTCTGCAAAACAAAGCCAATAAGCTGTAATTTTCATCAGCTCACATTTTTACTGAGCTGCCGCACAAAAAATCCTAAAACCATTTGTGATGGGAATGCCAGATTCCCCCTTCGGCTGAATAAGTTGCAGCACAATGTGACCAAGAGTGGCAAAAGATACACGAGGCATCCTGCTTACCCAAACTAGGCATTTTTTCCCAATTTCTCACACCCCATCAGGCTCACACACTGCTCCTGCAGGAGGCTCTTGTGAGAGCTGTGGCTCCAGCAGATGACGATGTGCTGCAAGTACACACAAGCACAGAACAGGCACTGTGTATTCACAGGGGGAAGAGCAATTCCCTACAAAATTATGCACAACACCTAGAATAAAGAACACCTTTTTGATTTAGGCAGGAGCCTTGAAACTCTCTAGTAATATTAACGGTACATCAGAGCCAGAGCATTGTTTTCCTCATTTCTCAGTAGAAATCTCAGTATTTCAATAAACTTTACCCAGGATGATAGATCCAAGATCAAAACTTCCCCACATTGGATGGTGACAGCATCGCTTGACACCAGTCATCACTAACACATAAATCGGACTCTCTGGCCTCAGCCCCCACCGGAAAACCTGAGATGGCATTTTCACAGAAAAATAAAACACACAATTTGTTGAGCTGGCCAAGGCTAGCAGTTGCGAGCAGCCCCCGGGCTGCGCAGGCAACAGGAGCACCGGTGCCTGCCGAGAGCTGTGAGCAGGGAAGGACACAGCCGTCGCTCGCCGGAGCCGGCGGTTGCGCCTCCCAAAACATCCTTCACGAACAAGGCTGAGGGCTCTCAGCCCTGGGATTCAAGAGAAACAAGAGGCTATTAAACCACTAGCAGAGCCTGTGGGGGAAAAGCCTTGCTGGTTCAAGATACACAGAAGGATTTTAAAACCAAGGCTTAGGAATAAAACAGCAAAAAGAGGTTGCTCAGAGGCAGCGCCTTTCAAGGAGCTTGCGATGTTGTGACCACCTGAGGTTAATCCAGGCAGAGTGGGTGGCAGGCAGAAGAAATTGCCTGATTGCCAGGGACGGCTGGGCTGAATAAGGGATTTATTTGTGAGAAGGGCAGAAAAGGAGGGCTGGAATAGCCAGCAGCTTGGTGGTGAGCCTTTTCACAGTGAGCGATTAGCTGTGGTCCCTAATGAGCAGAGGGAGGCTAAGACCTGCTGCCCCTTCTTTCCCCTCCCTGCTTTTCTTAAACCATTTTGATAACACTGGCCCGGGTGTAACAAGCCCCCAGCAGGGCTAGCACGCGGTGGGCGAGCGCGATCCTTGCAGCCTGCGTGCTGGCAGCTCGCTGTGACGCGTCTGAAGCAGCGCTCGCAGCAACAGCCATCCCACACGCTCTTCCCGCTTGCTCCCTCTCCACCCCCGTTTATCCCTGCTCTCCTCATGGCCCCGAGCCGGGGCGGGCAGCCAGCGCGGGAGCGGGTGGCACGTCAGCGCTGTTCATCCTGCGCCGGCCCGCGGCCGGGGATCCCCGCGCGACCCTAGGCTGGCGTCTCCCTGCCAGTTCACTGAACTGCCCTCCCCGATAACCATCACTGCCGGCGCACTCGAAAGCCGACGGATTGTTTATGGTGGGGGGGTCCAAGAGCGCGGGAGCTGGACGCGGGGAGGCCGCTCAGCCTGCCTGCCCCCGGAGGGGGTTTGGGAGGCCAGCCCGCTCCTTTGGGAGGAGGGGTGCTTCGGAGAGCCTGCGTTTCGCTCGCAGTTTTGCTGCTTAAAATAGCGTGAAAGCATCATGCGGCAGCGCTATTAAATGCAGCCCAAGTACGAGGCAGGGAAAAAAGTCCAGACCTCAAGAAACGCTGGTTAAGCCCTTTGAGTCAGAAACGCAATAATCCTTTAAAACAACGGATTCACAACTAAAAGCTACTTCCTCTCCATTTTTTTATGATCTCCCATGACTTCTACCATCAAGTCCTCTTACTTTTAATTATTTTAATTTTCCGAGGTGTCCAAGATTGCTCCCAAAGTCAAAAATCCTGTCTGTTTTCCCCGCGTGCCAGAGCTGCAACTGCAGCCCTGACCCAGAGAGCAGCCTTGCTGGGACAGAGGTGTCAGCAGCAGGCGGCCTGACCTCATTTATTTCGGGCCACAGATGACAGGGTAGCTCACGTGAATGCTGAAATGCTGATGCTGGGTCATGGTAAAGGGTGGGTAGCTCTGGAGTGGGTGGGTACTGGGAGTGACGGAAGATTGTTTTTATTGGATGTTTTATTATTTTTTACAGGCATTCCTGAAATTCCTTCTCGCAGCAGTTTCTGCAGTTGTCACCCCTGGACTTGGGCCATCTCAGGGAGAGAGGAGTCCCAAAACTTATAGCAAATGGAGCTCTTCTTGCAACGCTCAGTTTTCTTCTCTGCATTTGGTACCTGCATCACACACTGCAAAACAGAAAGTCGATGAGTCATGTGCTTCTCAGAGCAGAATCCGGTAAAGGCATGCAAAATACACCATGCCATTACCTCTGTAATTAAATATACACTCTCTGATTTGCCTGGCAGCTTCGCATGGACAAGCACACGCAGCCTTGGCCGCTACCTCTGAAAAGGACTGCCCACGTGCCTCTCACTTTCTCTGATTATATTCCTATCCTGTTATGTTCCTTTTTTTCTCCATGGGCTCCTCCATTTCCTTTCTGCTTCCCCCTCTGTCCTTAAGGGATTAAGGATCAGCTCTTATTAGACTGCTTCCAGCCTCCTGGCCTGCAGGATCCCCAAGGAAAACCGGTCACCCTGGGATGAACTGGCGATAGCTGCGTGTGCTGGCAGGAAGGCTGGATCCATGCCATGGGACAGGCAAGGCAACGGGGCCCCACACGGATCGCGCTCTTAAAGGCATTTTTCACGGCTGGTGCACACCGTTTTGTCTAAAAAGTTGGTTTGGGCATAGAGCCGTTTAATTCCGTCCGCAGGCAGGCAGAAAAGCGCAGCCGATGATGTGCTGGGTGAGAAACCTCGCGGGGGAATCACTGACGTCACCGGCGCGAGCCGCGCGGGTATAAATAGGCTGCCCGGCAGCTGCTGCATCTCCACCCTCCTTTCCTTGCATGAACTTGCGCTTCCTGTCAGCGTTTCGGGCTGATTTGAGGTCTCGCTGGAAGAGAACAGATGTTCTGCAAATGACACCGAAAGCCCCTGGGCTGCCTGGAGCTCGGACCTTCCCCTGCCTCTCGGTACGAAGGAACGGGAAGGATTCGGAATAAGGACAGGTTTCCCTCCTGTGAAAAAATAAAGTGCCCCACAACAAACTCTCATTAAGAAAGTCCTATGGTTATTTTTAAAGACAGCCAGGGGAAAATAAAAAAAAAAAAAGAGGTTGAATTTACATGGAGAATAACATTATAAAATAACAAGCCATCTTGTTTCTCTGGTCGTGCTTGCCTCCCTCTCAGCAAAAAATCCCTGCTCCAACAAAAAAATGGAAGTCACCTCCCTTCTTCCTGCATTTTTTCCCCTTATTTTTTTTAGCACGTTTCCAAAGCGTTGCCCAATTAATTACTTCTAGGCGGCACCTCGCAGCACGGCTGAGCAATAATGAACAGATCCTCGTGGCTCACATGCTGGTGGCATTAAAAAATTACTTTTAATCAGCTGGGTGAGCACAGGAGCAAAGCCTATTGAACTCATCCATAAGCAGAGAGCGGCAGAGCAAAGCGGGGCTCTCACTGGCGCTGCCTGCCTTGCAGGAGGAGGCTCCTTCCAAGCAGCTCCCTGGGAAAGAAGCAGCAGAGTGCGGCTACCTCGTGCTTATTGCAGTCGATCGGAGATTGCTCATAAGGCAGGTGAAATGGTTTGTAAAACGTTGCAGTTTTCTCCCTCTCCTGCTCTCTCTTTTTTTAAAGCCCCGTTTTTCAACTTGAGTGACTCACGTGAAGGTACAATTTTCATGCTTTCCCCCTCCTCCAGCAGTGCAAGGCAGGGTGCAGTAAAACTCCAACTTCTACCTACAAAAACACGAAGTGGAAGTTGCTCTTGCCCTCCAATGTCCTTATTTCTTTTTCATTACAGCCATTCTGGGACAAGAGATGTCCTTTGCTCTCTGTTTGTACAGCTTTAAGTGCAGAGCTCCTCGACGTGCTCACTGTCTCCTACACAGTGTGACTAACAAGAAGTAAGAGCAATTCTCACTCCGTCTTGTGCTCCTGTTCCTAAACAGGGTGGACACAGACTTCTTTGAAGTCCACAGCTTCCTATGTCCCCCATGTCCCCCCTGAGGTTTCCTTCAGTAAGATCCTTTAGTATAGTTTTGCTGTACATGATATACATTACGTATGCTGTACACTGTGTGTTTTCTCCCAGCCAGAACTTGCCATCAGGAACCAACTCCCGTGACTGTATACCTGTTTTGCTGATGTTGCAGACTTTTTTTTTAATTACTTGACAATATACAGTGTACAAGGTATTGTGAGCCACAGTTTGTTCATATAATGAAAGTTAACAACATGCCTCACCAAGAAAATGCCTCAAAGCACTGTACAATGGCACCTACAGACTGCATCTTCCTTCATCTTATCGGTGCGATAATGTTTGCTATACCAGGTTAGATAGGAATTCTTTACGTAGGGGGAAAATTTGCAAAGAAATGTCCATTTCTTTGATAAACTTTTGAAAATGGATAAATGTCAACCAATGTTTTGGTTGAAGACAACCAGCTTGTGAAGGCATTGTTGCATTTTCCGACTCACAGAATTTCAGGAAACCTTTCCTTCAGAAAAAAAAAATCCAGACAGGTCTTTTGATCACCATGAATCACTTGGCCCACACATCAAGCACTGCCTCCTCCAGGGTGGAATTCAGTGTGAGAAATTATACAAAATTAATTTGTATCACATGGGTTGATTAAAAGCACTTCCTAAGGCTGCATGCTGCTTCTGCCTTTCCCTTTTATACACACGAGAAACACTCTAGGAGAAAGAAGGAGAGGACCAACTTCCTCCCAAACCAATCACTACGAAGTAAATCTGTGACTTGGCAAGGGATTTGTACCAGCTCCTATTAAAGCTGATGTCCAGGTGACGAATGATAGTTTTTCTGAAAGCTGAAGCCATTTTACCCCAAGAACTGGTTGTGATCTTTCACATATAGGGCAGATTAACAGCTGGCTGCAC